>JAPFQT010000195.1:0-386938 GCA_027627225.1 Congeria kusceri
GACAGTTTTGGCAAATACATGTTTGTCCAAATTGTTGCATGATTTGCTTTTGCATATATTAATTCAGGACTGCTCCAGTGTTGGAAAGATATTGTTCTTTGCTTTTCAGTCTTCTGTTCATACAGGACAAACAAGGCAGTGAGACAGTGGCTTTTGAAGACAGAAATTAACAGTCTTTCTCATGTTAGGTTGTTTCCAAGATACTCAGCCAGAAGTCTTTAAAGTTGTGTTGTGCTGCTTTGCATTGAAGTTTGTAATTGTTTTTTCGTTTGCCTGAGATGGCCTATTCAGTATTCAATTTGTTAATGTTTGATGTTACTGTTACTGTTCATATTTGTCGGAAAGGTTTTTCGTGTCGTCACAAGACTATGTTCGTTTCAAGTATTTTCTGATCAATACTTCGGCATTTAAACCATGTTAATTGTTGTATTCAATGTATGGTTTGAGTTCTTTTGAACGAGTGAACAATTAGTATTCCAAAAAGTTCCTAAGCAAAAGCTGCATTGAAAGACCACCTTTCATCATAACCGCATGTTGTTTAATACATGTAGTTACAATTTTTTGGCCATTTTTTTATTACTTTGAAGAGTACATGATCTTTTTGGCAGAATTAAAAGTAAAATGTATTACTTTTTGTTTTGGTTTTCCAGAAAGGGGTGGTCTTAAACTGGAGATGATGTCGGATATATGCCTTTAAAGTTAATGATTGCACTGTTCCAAATACTGAAAATAATTTAATATGTTATATGTACTAAGCATGTTAAATATATATATAAATATATATAACTGAGCTTTATAAATGTATATAACATATTTTACTTGCAGTTTGTAAATACCAAATGTTTTCGACGCAGTACTAGAGACATTGTCATACCCAGATTCAGTCCGGCATTTTGCTACACATTTCATTTTAATGATTTGTTGTCTTTTATAAAGTCACCATGTATGTAAGACAGTGAAAATATGTGAAGTATTAACTTAACAAAGCATAAAGTGTCATGACAGATTACTTTGAACCTGTTTAACTGCCAGAAATTATTGCCAGGTGTATTATTGACCAAATTTACATATTGACAGAACGAAGTGTGGGGGGTTACCTTCTTCAGATACAAATAACTTTGTTATTTTTCACGATACAGTAATTTGGTTTGCAGTTGTGTTTGTCTGAAAGAATAACCTTTACAATGGTATATAATTTTAAATGTTTTTCTAAATTAAAAACATCCTTTGTTATCGCTAATTAGTGGCCACAAACATCTGACCAGCCTGAACAACTATTCCAACTTGAATTCTAATCAAGCAATGTCAATTTCTGACATTCTTTCGTCAAACAAATCAGCTGTCGCAGAAAGCAACCGGTCAGCAAACAGTGCAGTCTGCATCCGGGTCCTCTTCCATTCCCGATTTTTTGTAAATTTCAATCTTCAACGGCAGTGTCACGTTCAATTTTAACAAAACTGAAACCAATTCACTCGCCCAGCAACAGAACACGTTGTTCAATTCCTCACCAAGGAAATTCAAGCGCATTCAGATGATCCCTGATAGCGACGGTAAATAAATGCGAAAAGTAAATAACTGAACACACTGACAATTGTTTATATCCTGTTAATTTGAATTTGTTAACCGTATTTCTATTTCCATTGATAAAATCAAATTGTGTGAATACACAAACTATGTCTAAAATTCCTACGCGATGTGTTATTCAAGTTCTTGATGTGTTGTGCTAAATTATTTAAAGCGAGTCAATAAAACAACAAATCACACTAGTTCTCATTGAATTCAACATATTTTATATGACGAAATGAAACTTGTAAGTCAAACAATATAAATTAATAAGGAACTATTTTTACATCGGGAGGAATGAAAGAATGAGTGCTGCGGTGCACGCGCTTATGTGAGGCACCCCACGGGGAAATCAAGAGTGTCCAAAGGGGGAGGGAAATATTTTTCTTGTAAAAAAGCATGAAATCGAGGTCATAGAAACTAGATATTTTCTCCATATTATATTTATATTTCTGATATATATTCGGACAGAGTGCCGTATATAGTAGTATTCACAAAACGAATATTCGAATACCTAAAACGAATATTCGAATATTGATTTCAGTATTTGGTCCCATCCCTACAATAAACATGTTAAAATCTGTTTTACGCAATAACCATATTGGATCTAATTCAACATTTTACAATTTATTTTTAATTTATATAAGAAAAATAAAAACCATTTTGTTTCACATTTATTTCGAGTCTAAGTAAGATAATCTACGTTTTTCACATGAAAATATGTTACTTAATGCAGAGGCAGTGTAATTATTATTACAATAATTAAATATGCCCCTTACTTACATTGTGCATTTTCCGGCGTTAGCAACACGTTACCGGTAACACTTTTTTCGTTAATGATCTTATCTTAATATAAATTCTTTAAAATATATCGTGAATATTCCATAAGTATTTTTAATATACTTACAACGAAAGTCGGGTGGCGATCTCCTCTCATTTTTTCCCTACGGAGAAAGGATATTTTCGCCGCCCCTGACCCTCTGTACTCACTAAACAGAAGGCCCCAGTTGTCTCGAACCAGCGCGTTTAAACCAGTTTTGGCTGGTTCGGGCCAAACTGGTGCTCTTCTGTTTTTTCGGAGTAATTTCTACAGACAGACGGCAATCCAGACATAGCAAATGTCGGCTGTGATGCGTGACGTTCAACTGCGCGTTTCCTCTTTTCGAAGAGCTCATTGTCGTTAACGTCATCAAAAGAAAACAATCTTAGCCAAGTCTACTTACATAACACGTTCGTTAATACAAAATCAGATTCTGTCTAACGTAAGTCCAAGTCTGTGTTTAAGTCTGAGTCTGAGTTCAATTTAATTTTATTATTGGTGAATACGGGTTACGTCGGCCCCGTAATCAAGTGTCACTTCGGCACTTAAGTTTGGCCACTTAGGCATTCACTTCTAGTTAATTCGGCGCTGGTAAATTAACACATCTTTAATTGATGTTCTCACTCTGGGTACACAGGCGATTCTAAAAATAAATATATCGCCCGCGTAGTTTAACTCCTACGCATCGGAATTCCAAACCGTTGGTTATACCGCAATAACCAACTGTTACCCGTCAATTATTTCTTAAATACTCTTGTATAATATAAGGTGTTGATATAATGGAGAATAATTTACAAGTGACGTATATTAAGATTGACCAGATCATGCTAATTTTGTTAACGAAATTGATTGGCTGATAATGGATTCATTTTGATTGGTTTTACTTAGAGAGTAATTGTAATTTACTGTAAACAAGTTGACCGTATAGATGTCACTTAAGGATAATAAACAACAATGTACGCCTTGTGCAAACTGTGAACCATTATCACAAGATGGCCCAGTTTTTTTATTTGTGGATACAACGCGTCATATTCGCGCCTCCTACAAACGTTAATTCGCGGTCGTGTAAAGACGTGGACCCCCTGCCAATTATCAATTGTCGTTAATTGGACATGTTTGGCATATGTTGTAAAAACTTTACACTGCCCCTGCCCACCTGCTAGACAGGATATACCGACTGGAATTCATGATAACATTTTTTTTTAAAGAAATTTTGTTCTTTAAATAAATTGAAAATCGAATATTCGTATTCGTTTTTTGTATATTCGAATATTATCCGATATTCGAATATTCGAATATTCGGCCCCATCCCTAGTTTATAGCAATTACAACATATAACATATTAAGGCATGGATAATACAAAGTTAAAACTGTAGTTAAGAATAGCATACATACAAATTGGCAATATCAATATAAGATGATCTCTTAACATGTTAACCATAATATATGAAGGTCGCGGTGGCGTAGTGGATATGGTGTCTGCCTAGCGATCGGGAGGTCCCGGGTTACGATCCCCATTCTGGAGCGTACTCAAGATCTCCCGCAAAGACACCAAGTACTGGTTCTACCCAGGAAACTCGAGAGTGTCTCTATAAGCCTTAGGCTTTCGATGCAAGCGAGCTAAAATAAATAGGTTTAGACTAAAACTAATGTAAAGTATATTAGTTAATTATTATTTGAATCTGAACTACTAGATAACAAACAAATTTTTTTTATTGTATAGCTCAAAATCATCAACCTAACTCTCATGAACTCTATTAAATTAAACGCTTGAATCGATTCCTATATTTATGCTCGGTTTTGTTCGTGCACGAATTTAATTATAAAATTACCGTGTTTTAGTGGGATACACTTCCATCGATTTTACTCGATACGAAAAACTAATATACTTAAAGGATCGGTATTTTGATAAATTCATGCAAACAAAGTTAATTACCTTAAACTTCGATTTAAATGGAAGAAAAGTAAATGAGAACAATTGCTGAAAATTTTTATGTGCAATATGCAATTTTCATGCATAAATTATTTGTAAACAAAAAAACATAGTTTTTTCTTATGACCTTATGTGCATCCTCAGGACTAATTCTTTATGGAAAAACTAAACGTATTTGCGATAATTATGTACATCTGCAAGACCTGTAGGTTTAATTTGAAAAAAGTATTATTTTTAGCGTTATAAGTGTAAATAAATCTTTATTTGATTGTACAGTTTAGTATTTTTTTCATGCAGAATTAATTAAAATAGATTCACAAAAATATGTTAATAGTAATACCCTTTGTCATGCTTCCACCACACACAAGGCATGTTTATAGCAAGATGTTCAATTCTTTGGAGACTAAACCAGCCTCGAGCCTATGCGACTGATGGTGAAGCACGTCGAGATCCTGTACCCTTGTACAAAGTGTATAGATACAGACGCCCAGCTGATAGGCTTGGCCCCTTTCTGCTGAGTGTAACCACTGGCAATCTGGAAGCTGGTTCAGGAAAAACGCCATGGGCTTTAACTCCATCTTCGCATAATGGATGAAATGTAGACTGCAGCTGGAATTGAAAATCCTCGAATTACGCCCTGCAGGTACATATTTTAATCACTAATGCTTATGTGTTTTACAGAATTAATATAATTTTATATGTAAATTAAAACTAAAATGCAACATAAATATAACTGTATTATGTAAACATAATGCACCATATTTATTATTAATAGAAGTCACACTAACCACTAGCCGGAGCCCACCAGCCACGGATAGTTAAATCTTATCCGGGCTAGTAGAAAATCCTTATATTGTTGGACTAGTGGAAAGTTTCAGTGTTTTTTTATGGAAATTTTGGGGCCGAAATTCAGCCCCATTCCCCTGCTAAAAATGTATATATTTTACCCCTATATTACCTTAAAATTCCCCGCAGAATGTAAGCTTTATTTGAAAAAAAAATTGACCAAAATCAGACAAAAATTGACTAAGATAGCGGAATTTTCGTAAACAATCCCAGCAATTTTTTTATCAAACCAAATTTGTGCATAATCTATATTATCAATTGTAGCACATCAATTGATTAGTGTTTTATAAAAAGTAGAATATAAAAATGTAATAATGCTTTTCTACCAAAACAAATCCCATTTTGCCGTAAAATTCCCCTGCCACCTTTTCCCCAAAGGTGAAAAAAACACCTGATTTTGCATGTTTACAATAATTGCAAAAATGATTCGGGCTAGTGGACTAAAACAATTAATGCGAAGACTGTCAAATTATGTATTTAAAAATACAAATAAGTTTAAATCAACCTTCATTTTTAGTGCCAGGATGCGTCTAATATAGAAGCTCAAAGATGAAGGAATCCCGCCAAACCAGATTGTTCAAATTAGTGTAGCGAAAACAAAGGCATGCCCGATTGCGCAATCTCTTATCTGTCACCATTGTAAGTATACATTTTTATCAACATCTTCCTAATTACAGATACATTTAAAACTATTTCAATAGCATTATTTGATAGATAAGATGTTATTCTTATATAAATGCTGTTTAGTTCAAGGTTTACATAGGTTAAATGGGTTATTTGTACTGGTGAATTATGTCGATTCTCGCTCGTTTCTCGTTTATGACGCCGGCCCTATTTGTTTAGCTCATGATAGTCATGTGATTCGGACATGCATACTTTAGCAACCGCTTAAATTACAATGATGTTTATAACGTCATTGAAAAGGGCAAATCTCAAGCTTTCCATTGGTTAAAAACTAATTTATGCAATTCATTTTGTTCAGGGGGAAATGCGCGCTGAAAATGGCTATTTTCATTAGCTTTTTGTGGAAAAACTACAGCCGAGCAAAAGAAGGCAAAAGTAGCTGGAAAAAGTGTAATCCTTCGCCAATTCGATGGTATAGTTTCCTGTCAAATAAGTGTTGGCACGTAATAGTGCTTTGCGACGAAACGTACGCATCCTATACGCAGCAACCGGCCACTTCCGACTATCTCCCGAACTACAACCGAAGTTAAGCCGAGTGCAACTTCGTGGTTTTCCGATAACATCTTAACAGTGACGTCCTCGGATTTCGCGACACGAGGTTTACAGCTTCACGAATTTTATTGAACGTTTAGCAGGTGGTTTTGACCCCAAAAAAAGAGATTCAAACTAAATTTTTTATTATCCCAGGTGTTGTACATGCATGTTGGCGTAAGATTTACGATGGTAAAGCTCTTGGAAGATAGTGAAACTGAAAGTGAAACTGGACGACGATTAGACAAATTTTATCAAAAACAACTATGACAAATATTCAGCCTCGATTTATAAGCAAAGCATTGATCCTCAAACATTACCGTGTACACGACTGAAAGGCAAAGCCTGTCATGTTCATTTTTCATTTATAATTGATCATGTACTATATATCTATAGTACTATGTACTGCAAATAAGGAAGCTGGGTGTGTGTGTGGGGGGGGGGGGGGGTGAGCACTCCCTTTACATTGCATTCAAGCTGTCACTGCAGGTTTAATTGATTGCCTTCATGCTGTATACTTACAAGGTATAATTTTTTCTTTAAATAATAATTTATTTATTTTTAAATTTTAAATCTTAAAAAATCCTTACATTGAAAAAAATCCTTATATTGAAAACAATCTTCAATATATATAGATAATACAAAAGAGCGTGATAATTGCATGGCATGATTTCAACAATAAAGCATGTGACACACACGCAGTCAGTGTGACTTGACTGGTATGTGCATTAGACGTGTGCGTAATGGTGCAGATTGTATATTTTTATAACCTGGCATATACACTTAAATGCTGTCAGATTTGCTATAGTCACCTAACTCAGGTCATAGTTCTTGTAACAGCATATACTGTATTCTGCATGTTTGATATTTTAATTAACCGCAATACTAAAAGTACTTCATAAAATGCTGTTAATAACAGCATTTAAAAAATAAATTTATACATTGATGCTTTGGTTTACTTTAAACAATATTTCTAAAGCTGTTGTCATTTCAAAGGTATACCGCTGTCAGTTTACCCGTCCCTTGTTCTGGTTTCGAGTTATGCAGTTAAGTAGCGACAGTTTTGCAAATACATGTTTGTCCAAATTGTTGCATGATTTGCTTTTGCATATATTAATTTCAGGACTGCTCCAGTGTTGGAAAGATATTGTTCTTTGCTTTTCAGTCTTCTGTTCATACAGGACAAACAAGGCAGTGGAGACAGTGGCTTTTGAAGACAGAAATTAACAGTCTTTCTCATGTTAGGTTGTTTCCAAGATACTCAGCCAAGAAGTCTTTAAGTTGTGTTGTGCTGCTTTGCATTGAAGTTTGTAATTGTTTTTTCGTTTGCCTGAGATGGCCTATTCAGTATTCAATTTGTTAATGTTTGATGTTACTGTTACTGTTCATATTTGTCGGAAAGGTTTTTCGTGTCGTCACAAGACTATGTTCGTTTCAAGTATTTTCTGATCAATACTTCGGCATTTAAACCATGTTAATTGTTGTATTCAATGTATGGTTTGAGTTCTTTTTGAACGAGTGAACAATTAGTATTCCAAAAAGTTCCTAAAGCAAAAGCTGCATTGAAAGACCACCTTTCATCAATACCGCATGTTGTTTAATACATGTAGTTACATTTTTATGGCCATTTTTTTATTACTTTGAAGAGTACATGATCTTTTTGCAGAATTAAAAGGTAAAATGTATTACTTTTTGTTTTGGTTTTCCAGAAAGGGTGTCTTAAAACTGGAGATGATGTCGGATATATGCCTTTAAAGTTAATGATTGCACTGTTCCAAATACTGAAATAATTTAATATGTTATATGTACTAAGCATGTTAAATATATATATAATATATATAACTGAGCTTTATAAATGTATATAACATATTTTACTTGCAGTTTGTAAATACCAAATGTTTTCGACGCAGTACTAGAGACATTGTCATACCCAGATTCAGTCCGGCATTTTGCTACACATTTCATTTTAATGATTTGTTGTCTTTTATAAAGTCACCATGTATGTAAGACAGTGAAAATATGTGAAGTATTAACTTAACAAAGCATAAAGTGTCATGAACAGATTACTTTGAACCTGTTTAACTGCCAGAAATTATTGCCAGGTGTATTATTGACCAAATTTACATATTTGACAGAACGAAGTGTGGGGGTTACCTTCTTCAGATACAAATAACTTTGTTATTTTTCACGATACAGTAATTTGGTTTGCAGTTGTGTTTGTCTGAAAGAATAACCTTTACAATGGTATATAATTTTAAATGTTTTTCTAAATTAAAAACATCCTTTGTTATCGCTAATTAGTGGCCACAAACATCTGACCAGCCTGAACAACTATTCCAACTTGAATTCTAATCAAGCAATGTCAATTTCTGACATTCTTTCGTCAAACAAATCAGCTGTCGCAGAAAGCAACCGGTCAGCAACAGTGCAGTCTGCATCCGGGTCCTCTCCATTCCCGATTTTTTGTAAATTTCAATCTTCAACGGCAGTGTCACGTTCAATTTTAACAAAACTGAAACCAATTCACTCGCCCAGCAACAGAACACGTTGTTCAATTCCTCACCAAGGAAATTCAAGCGCATTCAGATGATCCCTGATAGCGACGGTAAATAAATGCGAAAAGTAAATAACTGAACACACTGACAATTGTTTATATCCTGTTAATTTGAATTTGTTAACCGGTATTTCTATTTCCATTGATAAAATCAAATTGTGTGAATACACAAACTATGTCTAAAATTCCTACGCGATGTGTTATTCAAGTTCTTGATGTGTTGTGCTAAATTATTTAAAGCGAGTCAATAAAACAACAAATCACACTAGTTCTCATTGAATTCAACATATTTTATATGACGAAATGAAACTTGTAAGTCAAACATATATAAATTAAGGAACTATTTTTACATCGGAGGAATGAAAGAATGAGTGCTGCGGTGCACGCGCTTATGTGAGGCACCCCACGGGGAAATCAAGAGTGTCCAAAGGGGGAGGGAAATATTTTTCTTGTAAAAAAGCATGAAATCGAGGTCATAGAAACTAGATATTTTCTCCATATTATATTTATATTTCTGATATATATTCGGACAGAGTGCCGTATATAGTAGTATTCACAAAACGAATATTCGAATACCTAAAACGAATATTCGAATATTGATTTCAGTATTTGGTCCCATCCCTACAATAAACATGTTAAAATCTGTTTTACGCAATAACCATATTGGATCTAATTCAACATTTTACAATTTATTTTTAATTTATATAAGAAAAATAAAAACCATTTTGTTTCACATTTATTTCGAGTCTAAGTAAGATAATCTACGTTTTCACATGAAAATATGTTACTTAATGCAGAGGCAGTGTAATTATTATTACAATAATTAAATATGCCCCTTACTTACATTGTGCATTTTCCGGCGTTAGCAACACGTTACCGGTAACACTTTTTTCGTTTAATGATCTTATCTTAATATAAATTCTTTAAATATATCGTGAATATTCCATAAGTATTTTTATATACTTACAACGAAAGTCGGGTGGCGATCTCCTCTCATTTTTTCCTACGGAGAAAGGATATTTTCGCCGCCCCTGACCCTCTGTACTCACTAAACAGAAGGCCCCAGTTGTCTCGAACCAGCGCGTTTAAACCAGTTTTGGCTGGTTCGGGCCAAACTGGTGCCTTCTGTTTTTTCGGAGTAATTTCTACAGACAGACGGCAATCCAGACATAGCAAATGTCGGCTGTGATGCGTGACGTTCAACTGCGCGTTTCCTCTTTTCGAAGAGCTCATTGTCGTTACGTCATCAAAAGAAAACAATCTTAGCCAAGCCTACTTCATAACAAGTTCGTTAATACAAAATCAGATTCTGTCTAACGTAAGTCCAAGTCTGTGTTTAAGTCTGAGTCTGAGTTCAATTTAATTTTATTATTGGTGAATACGGGTTACGTCGGCCCCGTAATCAAGTGTCACTTCGGCACTTAAGTTTGGCCACTTAGGCATTCACTTCTAGTTAATTCGGCGCTGGTAAATTAACACATCTTTAATTGATGTTCTCACTCTGGGTACACAGGCGATTCTAAAAATAAATATATCGCCCGCGTAGTTTAACTCCTACGCATCGGAATTCCAAACCGTTGGTTATACCGCAATAACCAACTGTTACCCGTCAATTATTTCTTAAATACTCTTGTATAATATAAGGTGTTGATATAATGGAGAATAATTTACAAGTGACGTATATTAAGATTGACCAGATCATGCTAATTTTGTTAACGAAATTGATTGGCTGATAATGGATTCATTTTGATTGGTTTACTTAGAGAGTAATTGTAATTTACTGTAAACAAGTTGACCGTATAGATGTCACTTAAGGATAATAAACAACAATGTACGCCTTGTGCAAACTGTGAACCATTATCACAAGATGGCCCAGTTTTTTTATTTGTGGATACAACGCGTCATATTCGCGCCTCCTACAAACCGTTAATTCGCGGTCCGTGTAAAGACGTGGACCCCCTGCCAATTATCAATTGTCGTTAATTGGACATGTTTGGCATATGTTGTAAAAACTTTACACTGCCCCTGCCCACCTGCTAGACAGGATATACGACTGGAATTCATGATAACATTTTTTTTTAAAGAAATTTTGTTCTTTAAATAAATTTGAAAATCGAATATTCGTATTCGTTTTTTGTATATTCGAATATTATCCGATATTCGAATATTCGAATATTCGGCCCCATCCCTAGTTTATAGCAATTACAACATATAACATATTAAGGCATGGATAATACAAAGTTAAACTGTAGTTTAAGAATAGCATACATACAAATTGGCAATATCAATATAAGATGATCTCTTAACATGTTACCATAATATATGAAGGTCGCGGTGGCGTAGTGGATATGGTGTCTGCCTAGCGATCGGGAGGTCCCGGGTTCGATCCCCATTCTGGGAGCGTACTCAAGATCTCCCGCAAAGACACCAAGTACTGGTTCTACCCAGGAAACTCGAGAGTGTCTCTATAAGCCTTAGGCTTTCGATGCAAGCGAGCTAAAATAAATAGGTTTAGACTAAAACTAATGTAAAGTATATTAGTTAATTATTATTTGAATCTGAACTACTAGATAACAAACAAATTTTTTTTATTGTATAGCTCAAAATCATCAACCTAACTCTCATGAACTCTATTAAATTAAACGCTTGAATCGATTCCTATATTTATGCTCGGTTTTGTTCGTGCACGAATTTAATTATAAAATTACCGTGTTTTAGTGGGATACACTTCCATCGATTTTACTCGATACGAAAACTAATATACTTAAAGGATCGGTATTTTGATAAATTCATGCAAACAAAGTTAATTACCTTAAACTTCGATTTAAATGGAAGAAAAGTAAATGAGAACAATTGCTGAAAATTTTTATGTGCAATATGCAATTTTCATGCATAAATTATTTGTAAACAAAAAAACATAGTTTTTTCTTATGACCTTATGTGCATCCTCAGGACTAATTCTTTATGGAAAAACTAAACGTATTTGCGATAATTATGTACATCTGCAAGACCTGTAGGTTTAATTTGAAAAAGTATTATTTTTAGCGTTATAAGTGTAAATAAATCTTTATTTGATTGTACAGTTTAGTATTTTTTTCATGCAGAATTAATTAAAATATATTCACAAAAATATGTTAATAGTAATACCCTTTGTCATGCTTCCACCACACACAAGGCATGTTTATTAGCAAGATGTTCAATTCTTTGGAGACTAAACCAGCCTCGAGCCTATGCGACTGATGGTGAAGCACGTCGAGATCCTGTACCCTTGTACAAAGTGTATAGATACAGACGCCCAGCTGATAGGCTTGGCCCCTTTCTGCTGAGTGTAACCACTGGCAATCTGGAAGGCTGGTTCAGGAAAAACGCCATGGGCTTTAACTCCATCTTCGCCATAATGGATGAAATGTAGACTGCATCTGGAATTGAAAATCCTCGAATTACGCCCTGCAGGTACATATTTTAATCACTAATGCTTATGTGTTTACAGAATTAATATAATTTTATATGTAAATTAAAACTAAAATGCAACATAAATATAACTGTATTATGTAAACATAATGCACCATATTTATTATTAATAGAAGTCACACTAACCACTAGCCGGAGCCCACCAGCCCACGGATAGTTAAATCTTATCCGGGCTAGTAGAAAATCCTTATATAGTTGGACTAGTGGAAAGTTTCAGTGTTTTTTTATGGAAATTTTGGGGCCGAAATTCAGCCCCATTCCCCTGCTAAAAATGTATATATTTTACCCCTATATTACCTTAAAATTCCCCGCAGAATGTAAGCTTTATTTTGAAAAAAAAATTGACCAAAATCAGACAAAAATTGACTAAGATAGCGGAATTTTCGTAAACAATCCCAGCAATTTTTTTATCAAACCAAATTTGTGCATAATCTATATTATCAATTGTAGCACATCAATTGATTAGTGTTTTATAAAAAGTAGAATATAAAAATGTAATAATGCTTTTCTACCAAAACAAATCCCATTTTGCCGTAAAATTCCCCTGCCACCTTTTCCCCAAAGGTGAAAAAACACTGATTTTGCATGTTTACAATAATTGCAAAATGATTCGGGCTAGTGGACTAAAACAATTAATGCGAAGACTGTCAAATTATGTATTTAAAATACAAATAAGTTTAAATCACCTTCATTTTAGTGCCAGGATGCGTCTAATATAGAAGCTCAAAGATGAAGGAATCCCGCCAAACCAGATTGTTCAAATTAGTGTAGCGAAAACAAAGGCATGCCCGATTGCGCAATCTCTTATCTGTCACCATTGTAAGTATACATTTTTATCAACATCCTTCCTAATTACAGATACATTTAAAACTATTTCAATAGCATTATTTGATAGATAAGATGTTATTCTTATATAAATGCTGTTTAGTTCAAGGTTTACATAGGTTAAATGGGTTATTTGTACTGGTGAATTATGTCGATTCTCGCTCGTTTCTCGTTTATGACGCCGGCCCTATTTGTTTAGCTCATGATAGTCATGTGATTCGGACATGCATACTTTAGCAACCGCTTAAATTACAATGATGTTTATAACGTCATTGAAAAGGGCAAATCTCAAGCTTTCCATTGGTTAAAAACTAATTTATGCAATTCATTTTGTTCAGGGGGAAATGCGCGCTGAAAAATGGCTATTTTCATTAGCTTTTTGTGGAAAAACTACAGCCGAGCAAAAGAAGGCAAAAGTAGCTGGAAAAAGTGTAATCCTTCGCCAATTCGATGGTATAGTTTCCTGTCAAATAAGTGTTGGCACGTAATAGTGCTTTGCGACGAAACGTACGCATCCTATACGCAGCAACCGGCCACTTCCGACTATCTCCCGAACTACAACCGAAGTTAAGCCGAGTGCAACTTCGTGGTTTTCCGATAACATCTTAACAGTGACGTCCTCGGATTTCGCGACACGAGGTTTACAGCTTCACGAATTTTATTGAACGTTTAGCAGGTGGTTTTGACCCCAAAAAAAGAGATTCAAACTAAATTTTTATATTATCCCAGGTGTTGTACATGCATGTTGGCGTAAGATTTACGATGGTAAAGCTCTTGGAAGATAGTGAAACTGAAAGTGAAACTGGACGACGATTAGACAAATTTTATCAAAAACAACTATGACAAATATTCAGCCTCGATTTATAAGCAAAGCATTGATCCTCAAACATTACCGTGTACACGACTGAAAGGCAAAGCCTGTCATGTTCATTTTCATTTATAATTGATCAATGTACTATATATCTATAGTACTATGTACTGCAAATAAGGAAGCTGGGTGTGTGTGTGGGGGGGGGGGGGGGTGAGCACTCCCTTTACATTGCATTCAAGCTGTCACTGCAGGTTTAATTGATTGCCTTCATGCTGTATACTTACAAGGTATAATTTTTTCTTTAAATAATAATTTATTTATTTTTAAATTTTAAATCTTAAAAAATCCTTACATTGAAAAAAATCCTTATATTGAAAACAATCTTCAATATATATAGATAATACAAAAGAGCGTGATAATTGCATGGCATGATTTCAACAATAAAGCATGTGACACACACGCAGTCAGTGTGACTTGACTGGTATGTGCATTAGACGTGTGCTAATGGTGCAGATTGTATATTTTTATAACCTGCATATACACTTAAATGCTGTCAGATTTGCTATAGTCACCTAACTCAGGTCATAGTTCTTGTAACAGCATATACTGTATTCTGCATGTTTGATATTTTAATTAACCGCAATACTAAAAGTACTTCATAAAATGCTGTTAATAACAGCATTTAAAAAATAAATTTATACATTGATGCTTTGGTTTACTTTAAACAATATTTCTAAAGCTGTTGTCATTTCAAAGGTATACCGCTGTCAGTTTACCCGTCCCTTGTTCTGGTTTCGAGTTATGCAGTTAAGTAGCGACAGTTTTGCAAATACATGTTTGTCCAAATTGTTGCATGATTTGCTTTTGCATATATTAATTTCAGGACTGCTCCAGTGTTGGAAAGATATTGTTCTTTGCTTTTCAGTCTTCTGTTCATACAGGACAAACAAGGCAGTGGAGACAGTGGCTTTTGAAGACAGAAATTAACAGTCTTTCTCATGTTAGGTTGTTTCCAAGATACTCAGCCAAGAAGTCTTTAAAGTTGTGTTGTGCTGCTTTGCATTGAAGTTTGTAATTGTTTTTTCGTTTGCCTGAGATGGCCTATTCAGTATTCAATTTGTTAATGTTTGATGTTACTGTTACTGTTCATATTTGTCGGAAAGGTTTTTCGTGTCGTCACAAGACTATGTTCGTTTCAAGTATTTTCTGATCAATACTTCGGCATTTAAACCATGTTAATTGTTGTATTCAATGTATGGTTTGAGTTCTTTTGAACGAGTGAACAATTAGTATTCCAAAAAGTTCCTAAAGCAAAAGCTGCATTGAAAGACCACCTTTCATCAATACCGCATGTTGTTTAATACATGTAGTTACATTTTTATGGCCATTTTTTTATTACTTTGAAGAGTACATGATCTTTTTGGCAGAATTAAAAGGTAAAATGTATTACTTTTTGTTTTGGTTTTCCAGAAAGGGTGGTCTTAAAACTGGAGATGATGTCGGATATATGCCTTTAAAGTTAATGATTGCACTGTTCCAAATACTGAAATAATTTAATATGTTATATGTACTAAGCATGTTAAATATATATATAATATATATAACTGAGCTTTATAAATGTATATAACATATTTTACTTGCAGTTTGTAAATACCAAATGTTTTCGACGCAGTACTAGAGACATTGTCATACCCAGATTCAGTCCGGCATTTTGCTACACATTTCATTTTAATGATTTGTTGTCTTTTATAAAGTCACCATGTATGTAAGACAGTGAAAATATGTGAAGTATTAACTTAACAAAGCATAAAGTGTCATGAACAGATTACTTTGAACCTGTTTAACTGCCAGAAATTATTGCCAGGTGTATTATTGACCAAATTTACATATTTGACAGAACGAAGTGTGGGGGGTTACCTTCTTCAGATACAAATAACTTTGTTATTTTTCACGATACAGTAATTTGGTTTGCAGTTGTGTTTGTCTGAAAGAATAACCTTTACAATGGTATATAATTTTAAATGTTTTTCTAAATTAAAAACATCCTTTGTTATCGCTAATTAGTGGCCACAAACATCTGACCAGCCTGAACAACTATTCCAACTTGAATTCTAATCAAGCAATGTCAATTTCTGACATTCTTTCGTCAAACAAATCAGCTGTCGCAGAAAGCAACCGGTCAGCAACAGTGCAGTCTGCATCCGGGTCCTCTCCATTCCCGATTTTTTGTAAATTTCAATCTTCAACGGCAGTGTCACGTTCAATTTTAACAAAACTGAAACCAATTCACTCGCCCAGCAACAGAACACGTTGTTCAATTCCTCACCAAGGAAATTCAAGCGCATTCAGATGATCCCTGATAGCGACGGTAAATAAATGCGAAAAGTAAATAACTGAACACACTGACAATTGTTTATATCCTGTTAATTTGAATTTGTTAACCGGTATTTCTATTTCCATTGATAAAATCAAATTGTGTGAATACACAAACTATGTCTAAAATTCCTACGCGATGTGTTATTCAAGTTCTTGATGTGTTGTGCTAAATTATTTAAAGCGAGTCAATAAAACAACAAATCACACTAGTTCTCATTGAATTCAACATATTTTATATGACGAAATGAAACTTGTAAGTCAAACATATATAAATTAAGGAACTATTTTTACATCGTAGGAATGAAAGAATGAGTGCTGCGGTGCACGCGCTTATGTGAGGCACCCCACGGGGAAATCAAGAGTGTCCAAAGGGGGAGGGAAATATTTTTCTTGTAAAAAAGCATGAAATCGAGGTCATAGAAACTAGATATTTTCTCCATATTATATTTATATTTCTGATATATATTCGGACAGAGTGCCGTATATAGTAGTATTCACAAAACGAATATTCGAATACCTAAAACGAATATTCGAATATTGATTTCAGTATTTGGTCCCATCCCTACAATAAACATGTTAAAATCTGTTTTACGCAATAACCATATTGGATCTAATTCAACATTTTACAATTTATTTTTAATTTATATAAGAAAAATAAAAACCATTTTGTTTCACATTTATTTCGAGTCTAAGTAAGATAATCTACGTTTTCACATGAAAATATGTTACTTAATGCAGAGGCAGTGTAATTATTATTACAATAATTAAATATGCCCCTTACTTACATTGTGCATTTTCCGGCGTTAGCAACACGTTACCGGTAACACTTTTTTCGTTTAATGATCTTATCTTAATATAAATTCTTTAAATATATCGTGAATATTCCATAAGTATTTTTATATACTTACAACGAAAGTCGGGTGGCGATCTCCTCTCATTTTTTCCTACGGAGAAAGGATATTTTCGCCGCCCCTGACCCTCTGTACTCACTAAACAGAAGGCCCCAGTTGTCTCGAACCAGCGCGTTTAAACCAGTTTTGGCTGGTTCGGGCCAAACTGGTGCCTTCTGTTTTTTCGGAGTAATTTCTACAGACAGACGGCAATCCAGACATAGCAAATGTCGGCTGTGATGCGTGACGTTCAACTGCGCGTTTCCTCTTTTCGAAGAGCTCATTGTCGTTACGTCATCAAAAGAAAACAATCTTAGCCAAGCCTACTTCATAACAAGTTCGTTAATACAAAATCAGATTCTGTCTAACGTAAGTCCAAGTCTGTGTTTAAGTCTGAGTCTGAGTTCAATTTAATTTTATTATTGGTGAATACGGGTTACGTCGGCCCCGTAATCAAGTGTCACTTCGGCACTTAAGTTTGGCCACTTAGGCATTCACTTCTAGTTAATTCGGCGCTGGTAAATTAACACATCTTTAATTGATGTTCTCACTCTGGGTACACAGGCGATTCTAAAAATAAATATATCGCCCGCGTAGTTTAACTCCTACGCATCGGAATTCCAAACCGTTGGTTATACCGCAATAACCAACTGTTACCCGTCAATTATTTCTTAAATACTCTTGTATAATATAAGGTGTTGATATAATGGAGAATAATTTACAAGTGACGTATATTAAGATTGACCAGATCATGCTAATTTTGTTAACGAAATTGATTGGCTGATAATGGATTCATTTTGATTGGTTTACTTAGAGAGTAATTGTAATTTACTGTAAACAAGTTGACCGTATAGATGTCACTTAAGGATAATAAACAACAATGTACGCCTTGTGCAAACTGTGAACCATTATCACAAGATGGCCCAGTTTTTTTATTTGTGGATACAACGCGTCATATTCGCGCCTCCTACAAACCGTTAATTCGCGGTCCGTGTAAAGACGTGGACCCCCTGCCAATTATCAATTGTCGTTAATTGGACATGTTTGGCATATGTTGTAAAAACTTTACACTGCCCCTGCCCACCTGCTAGACAGGATATACGACTGGAATTCATGATAACATTTTTTTTTAAAGAAATTTTGTTCTTTAAATAAATTTGAAAATCGAATATTCGTATTCGTTTTTTGTATATTCGAATATTATCCGATATTCGAATATTCGAATATTCGGCCCCATCCCTAGTTTATAGCAATTACAACATATAACATATTAAGGCATGGATAATACAAAGTTAAACTGTAGTTTAAGAATAGCATACATACAAATTGGCAATATCAATATAAGATGATCTCTTAACATGTTACCATAATATATGAAGGTCGCGGTGGCGTAGTGGATATGGTGTCTGCCTAGCGATCGGGAGGTCCCGGGTTCGATCCCCATTCTGGGAGCGTACTCAAGATCTCCCGCAAAGACACCAAGTACTGGTTCTACCCAGGAAACTCGAGAGTGTCTCTATAAGCCTTAGGCTTTCGATGCAAGCGAGCTAAAATAAATAGGTTTAGACTAAAACTAATGTAAAGTATATTAGTTAATTATTATTTGAATCTGAACTACTAGATAACAAACAAATTTTTTTTATTGTATAGCTCAAAATCATCAACCTAACTCTCATGAACTCTATTAAATTAAACGCTTGAATCGATTCCTATATTTATGCTCGGTTTTGTTCGTGCACGAATTTAATTATAAAATTACCGTGTTTTAGTGGGATACACTTCCATCGATTTTACTCGATACGAAAACTAATATACTTAAAGGATCGGTATTTTGATAAATTCATGCAAACAAAGTTAATTACCTTAAACTTCGATTTAAATGGAAGAAAAGTAAATGAGAACAATTGCTGAAAATTTTTATGTGCAATATGCAATTTTCATGCATAAATTATTTGTAAACAAAAAAACATAGTTTTTTCTTATGACCTTATGTGCATCCTCAGGACTAATTCTTTATGGAAAAACTAAACGTATTTGCGATAATTATGTACATCTGCAAGACCTGTAGGTTTAATTTGAAAAAGTATTATTTTTAGCGTTATAAGTGTAAATAAATCTTTATTTGATTGTACAGTTTAGTATTTTTTTCATGCAGAATTAATTAAAATATATTCACAAAAATATGTTAATAGTAATACCCTTTGTCATGCTTCCACCACACACAAGGCATGTTTATTAGCAAGATGTTCAATTCTTTGGAGACTAAACCAGCCTCGAGCCTATGCGACTGATGGTGAAGCACGTCGAGATCCTGTACCCTTGTACAAAGTGTATAGATACAGACGCCCAGCTGATAGGCTTGGCCCCTTTCTGCTGAGTGTAACCACTGGCAATCTGGAAGGCTGGTTCAGGAAAAACGCCATGGGCTTTAACTCCATCTTCGCCATAATGGATGAAATGTAGACTGCATCTGGAATTGAAAATCCTCGAATTACGCCCTGCAGGTACATATTTTAATCACTAATGCTTATGTGTTTACAGAATTAATATAATTTTATATGTAAATTAAAACTAAAATGCAACATAAATATAACTGTATTATGTAAACATAATGCACCATATTTATTATTAATAGAAGTCACACTAACCACTAGCCGGAGCCCACCAGCCCACGGATAGTTAAATCTTATCCGGGCTAGTAGAAAATCCTTATATAGTTGGACTAGTGGAAAGTTTCAGTGTTTTTTTATGGAAATTTTGGGGCCGAAATTCAGCCCCATTCCCCTGCTAAAAATGTATATATTTTACCCCTATATTACCTTAAAATTCCCCGCAGAATGTAAGCTTTATTTTGAAAAAAAAATTGACCAAAATCAGACAAAAATTGACTAAGATAGCGGAATTTTCGTAAACAATCCCAGCAATTTTTTTATCAAACCAAATTTGTGCATAATCTATATTATCAATTGTAGCACATCAATTGATTAGTGTTTTATAAAAAGTAGAATATAAAAATGTAATAATGCTTTTCTACCAAAACAAATCCCATTTTGCCGTAAAATTCCCCTGCCACCTTTTCCCCAAAGGTGAAAAAACACTGATTTTGCATGTTTACAATAATTGCAAAATGATTCGGGCTAGTGGACTAAAACAATTAATGCGAAGACTGTCAAATTATGTATTTAAAATACAAATAAGTTTAAATCACCTTCATTTTAGTGCCAGGATGCGTCTAATATAGAAGCTCAAAGATGAAGGAATCCCGCCAAACCAGATTGTTCAAATTAGTGTAGCGAAAACAAAGGCATGCCCGATTGCGCAATCTCTTATCTGTCACCATTGTAAGTATACATTTTTATCAACATCCTTCCTAATTACAGATACATTTAAAACTATTTCAATAGCATTATTTGATAGATAAGATGTTATTCTTATATAAATGCTGTTTAGTTCAAGGTTTACATAGGTTAAATGGGTTATTTGTACTGGTGAATTATGTCGATTCTCGCTCGTTTCTCGTTTATGACGCCGGCCCTATTTGTTTAGCTCATGATAGTCATGTGATTCGGACATGCATACTTTAGCAACCGCTTAAATTACAATGATGTTTATAACGTCATTGAAAAGGGCAAATCTCAAGCTTTCCATTGGTTAAAAACTAATTTATGCAATTCATTTTGTTCAGGGGGAAATGCGCGCTGAAAAATGGCTATTTTCATTAGCTTTTTGTGGAAAAACTACAGCCGAGCAAAAGAAGGCAAAAGTAGCTGGAAAAAGTGTAATCCTTCGCCAATTCGATGGTATAGTTTCCTGTCAAATAAGTGTTGGCACGTAATAGTGCTTTGCGACGAAACGTACGCATCCTATACGCAGCAACCGGCCACTTCCGACTATCTCCCGAACTACAACCGAAGTTAAGCCGAGTGCAACTTCGTGGTTTTCCGATAACATCTTAACAGTGACGTCCTCGGATTTCGCGACACGAGGTTTACAGCTTCACGAATTTTATTGAACGTTTAGCAGGTGGTTTTGACCCCAAAAAAAGAGATTCAAACTAAATTTTTATATTATCCCAGGTGTTGTACATGCATGTTGGCGTAAGATTTACGATGGTAAAGCTCTTGGAAGATAGTGAAACTGAAAGTGAAACTGGACGACGATTAGACAAATTTTATCAAAAACAACTATGACAAATATTCAGCCTCGATTTATAAGCAAAGCATTGATCCTCAAACATTACCGTGTACACGACTGAAAGGCAAAGCCTGTCATGTTCATTTTCATTTATAATTGATCAATGTACTATATATCTATAGTACTATGTACTGCAAATAAGGAAGCTGGGTGTGTGTGTGGGGGGGGGGGGGGGTGAGCACTCCCTTTACATTGCATTCAAGCTGTCACTGCAGGTTTAATTGATTGCCTTCATGCTGTATACTTACAAGGTATAATTTTTTCTTTAAATAATAATTTATTTATTTTTAAATTTTAAATCTTAAAAAATCCTTACATTGAAAAAAATCCTTATATTGAAAACAATCTTCAATATATATAGATAATACAAAAGAGCGTGATAATTGCATGGCATGATTTCAACAATAAAGCATGTGACACACACGCAGTCAGTGTGACTTGACTGGTATGTGCATTAGACGTGTGCTAATGGTGCAGATTGTATATTTTTATAACCTGCATATACACTTAAATGCTGTCAGATTTGCTATAGTCACCTAACTCAGGTCATAGTTCTTGTAACAGCATATACTGTATTCTGCATGTTTGATATTTTAATTAACCGCAATACTAAAAGTACTTCATAAAATGCTGTTAATAACAGCATTTAAAAAATAAATTTATACATTGATGCTTTGGTTTACTTTAAACAATATTTCTAAAGCTGTTGTCATTTCAAAGGTATACCGCTGTCAGTTTACCCGTCCCTTGTTCTGGTTTCGAGTTATGCAGTTAAGTAGCGACAGTTTTGCAAATACATGTTTGTCCAAATTGTTGCATGATTTGCTTTTGCATATATTAATTTCAGGACTGCTCCAGTGTTGGAAAGATATTGTTCTTTGCTTTTCAGTCTTCTGTTCATACAGGACAAACAAGGCAGTGGAGACAGTGGCTTTTGAAGACAGAAATTAACAGTCTTTCTCATGTTAGGTTGTTTCCAAGATACTCAGCCAAGAAGTCTTTAAAGTTGTGTTGTGCTGCTTTGCATTGAAGTTTGTAATTGTTTTTTCGTTTGCCTGAGATGGCCTATTCAGTATTCAATTTGTTAATGTTTGATGTTACTGTTACTGTTCATATTTGTCGGAAAGGTTTTTCGTGTCGTCACAAGACTATGTTCGTTTCAAGTATTTTCTGATCAATACTTCGGCATTTAAACCATGTTAATTGTTGTATTCAATGTATGGTTTGAGTTCTTTTGAACGAGTGAACAATTAGTATTCCAAAAAGTTCCTAAAGCAAAAGCTGCATTGAAAGACCACCTTTCATCAATACCGCATGTTGTTTAATACATGTAGTTACATTTTTATGGCCATTTTTTTATTACTTTGAAGAGTACATGATCTTTTTGGCAGAATTAAAAGGTAAAATGTATTACTTTTTGTTTTGGTTTTCCAGAAAGGGTGGTCTTAAAACTGGAGATGATGTCGGATATATGCCTTTAAAGTTAATGATTGCACTGTTCCAAATACTGAAATAATTTAATATGTTATATGTACTAAGCATGTTAAATATATATATAATATATATAACTGAGCTTTATAAATGTATATAACATATTTTACTTGCAGTTTGTAAATACCAAATGTTTTCGACGCAGTACTAGAGACATTGTCATACCCAGATTCAGTCCGGCATTTTGCTACACATTTCATTTTAATGATTTGTTGTCTTTTATAAAGTCACCATGTATGTAAGACAGTGAAAATATGTGAAGTATTAACTTAACAAAGCATAAAGTGTCATGAACAGATTACTTTGAACCTGTTTAACTGCCAGAAATTATTGCCAGGTGTATTATTGACCAAATTTACATATTTGACAGAACGAAGTGTGGGGGGTTACCTTCTTCAGATACAAATAACTTTGTTATTTTTCACGATACAGTAATTTGGTTTGCAGTTGTGTTTGTCTGAAAGAATAACCTTTACAATGGTATATAATTTTAAATGTTTTTCTAAATTAAAAACATCCTTTGTTATCGCTAATTAGTGGCCACAAACATCTGACCAGCCTGAACAACTATTCCAACTTGAATTCTAATCAAGCAATGTCAATTTCTGACATTCTTTCGTCAAACAAATCAGCTGTCGCAGAAAGCAACCGGTCAGCAACAGTGCAGTCTGCATCCGGGTCCTCTCCATTCCCGATTTTTTGTAAATTTCAATCTTCAACGGCAGTGTCACGTTCAATTTTAACAAAACTGAAACCAATTCACTCGCCCAGCAACAGAACACGTTGTTCAATTCCTCACCAAGGAAATTCAAGCGCATTCAGATGATCCCTGATAGCGACGGTAAATAAATGCGAAAAGTAAATAACTGAACACACTGACAATTGTTTATATCCTGTTAATTTGAATTTGTTAACCGGTATTTCTATTTCCATTGATAAAATCAAATTGTGTGAATACACAAACTATGTCTAAAATTCCTACGCGATGTGTTATTCAAGTTCTTGATGTGTTGTGCTAAATTATTTAAAGCGAGTCAATAAAACAACAAATCACACTAGTTCTCATTGAATTCAACATATTTTATATGACGAAATGAAACTTGTAAGTCAAACATATATAAATTAAGGAACTATTTTTACATCGTAGGAATGAAAGAATGAGTGCTGCGGTGCACGCGCTTATGTGAGGCACCCCACGGGGAAATCAAGAGTGTCCAAAGGGGGAGGGAAATATTTTTCTTGTAAAAAAGCATGAAATCGAGGTCATAGAAACTAGATATTTTCTCCATATTATATTTATATTTCTGATATATATTCGGACAGAGTGCCGTATATAGTAGTATTCACAAAACGAATATTCGAATACCTAAAACGAATATTCGAATATTGATTTCAGTATTTGGTCCCATCCCTACAATAAACATGTTAAAATCTGTTTTACGCAATAACCATATTGGATCTAATTCAACATTTTACAATTTATTTTTAATTTATATAAGAAAAATAAAAACCATTTTGTTTCACATTTATTTCGAGTCTAAGTAAGATAATCTACGTTTTCACATGAAAATATGTTACTTAATGCAGAGGCAGTGTAATTATTATTACAATAATTAAATATGCCCCTTACTTACATTGTGCATTTTCCGGCGTTAGCAACACGTTACCGGTAACACTTTTTTCGTTTAATGATCTTATCTTAATATAAATTCTTTAAATATATCGTGAATATTCCATAAGTATTTTTATATACTTACAACGAAAGTCGGGTGGCGATCTCCTCTCATTTTTTCCTACGGAGAAAGGATATTTTCGCCGCCCCTGACCCTCTGTACTCACTAAACAGAAGGCCCCAGTTGTCTCGAACCAGCGCGTTTAAACCAGTTTTGGCTGGTTCGGGCCAAACTGGTGCCTTCTGTTTTTTCGGAGTAATTTCTACAGACAGACGGCAATCCAGACATAGCAAATGTCGGCTGTGATGCGTGACGTTCAACTGCGCGTTTCCTCTTTTCGAAGAGCTCATTGTCGTTACGTCATCAAAAGAAAACAATCTTAGCCAAGTCTACTTCATAACACGTTCGTTAATACAAAATCAGATTCTGTCTAACGTAAGTCCAAGTCTGTGTTTAAGTCTGAGTCTGAGTTCAATTTAATTTTATTATTGGTGAATACGGGTTACGTCGGCCCCGTAATCAAGTGTCACTTCGGCACTTAAGTTTGGCCACTTAGGCATTCACTTCTAGTTAATTCGGCGCTGGTAAATTAACACATCTTTAATTGATGTTCTCACTCTGGGTACACAGGCGATTCTAAAAATAAATATATCGCCCGCGTAGTTTAACTCCTACGCATCGGAATTCCAAACCGTTGGTTATACCGCAATAACCAACTGTTACCCGTCAATTATTTCTTAAATACTCTTGTATAATATAAGGTGTTGATATAATGGAGAATAATTTACAAGTGACGTATATTAAGATTGACCAGATCATGCTAATTTTGTTAACGAAATTGATTGGCTGATAATGGATTCATTTTGATTGGTTTACTTAGAGAGTAATTGTAATTTACTGTAAACAAGTTGACCGTATAGATGTCACTTAAGGATAATAAACAACAATGTACGCCTTGTGCAAACTGTGAACCATTATCACAAGATGGCCCAGTTTTTTTATTTGTGGATACAACGCGTCATATTCGCGCCTCCTACAAACCGTTAATTCGCGGTCCGTGTAAAGACGTGGACCCCCTGCCAATTATCAATTGTCGTTAATTGGACATGTTTGGCATATGTTGTAAAAAACTTTACACTGCCCCTGCCCACCTGCTAGACAGGATATACGACTGGAATTCATGATAACATTTTTTTTTAAAGAAATTTTGTTCTTTAAATAAATTTGAAAATCGAATATTCGTATTCGTTTTTTGTATATTCGAATATTATCCGATATTCGAATATTCGAATATTCGGCCCCATCCCTAGTTTATAGCAATTACAACATATAACATATTAAGGCATGGATAATACAAAGTTAAACTGTAGTTTAAGAATAGCATACATACAAATTGGCAATATCAATATAAGATGATCTCTTAACATGTTACCATAATATATGAAGGTCGCGGTGGCGTAGTGGATATGGTGTCTGCCTAGCGATCGGGAGGTCCCGGGTTCGATCCCATTCTGGGAGCGTACTCAAGATCTCCCGCAAAGACACAAGTACTGGTTCTACCCAGGAAACTCGAGAGTGTCTCTATAAGCCTTAGGCTTTCGATGCAAGCGAGCTAAAATAAATAGGTTTAGACTAAAACTATGTAAAGTATATTAGTTAATTATTATTTAATCTGAACTACTAGATAACAAACAAATTTTTTTTTATTGTATAGCTCAAAATCATCAACCTAACTCTCATGAACTCTATTAAATTAAACGCTTGAATCGATTCCTATATTTATGCTCGGTTTTGTTCGTGCACGAATTTAATTATAAAATTACCGTGTTTTAGTGGGATACACTTCCATCGATTTTACTCGATACGAAAACTAATATACTTAAAGGATCGGTATTTTGATAAATTCATGCAAACAAAGTTAATTACCTTAAACTTCGATTTAAATGGAAGAAAAGTAAATGAGAACAATTGCTGAAAAGCGTAAAATGTGGGTACTTTCTAATCAGAAACTAGTTACTGAATGCCTGCTTTCAAGTTATATTGTCGCTTTGGATGCTTTTCTGAAAATATTTTATATAAATGATCGTACATATTCACTTGAATTTTTTTAAACTAATATAGATGTCACTTAGAATAGTGTTACTTATTTGTAGACTTAGAAAAGCTGCTATAGATCCACGGCAGTCTGTTCTGAGAAATCAAGCAAAGTCAGAAATGAAATTGCTATAAAAGTATGATGTGAACTTGCCCAACAGAATTTCTGATTCAGAACGACGAGTCACTGAAGTAGATAAAACTACGGTCAAAATATTAAAAATGTTCCACGCTGCATAGCTTAAAGAATTATCGCCACTTAAAACGATTGGAGATGGAAATTGCATGTATCGTGCTGTTTCATTGTCTCTCTTTGGTACAGAAGCAAATCACATGCTTTTTATACTTTGTTGTTGACATATGTGGTGAATAAAATTGCTAAATTATATTTTTTTATTTGTTGTTTATTTTACGGTAATTTATTATAAAAAGTTGAACATATAAAGGTTTATCGTAGATTTCGGTATAATTTAGATAGATTCATGTAGATTCCGGTAGATTCATGTAGATTCATGGAGATTTCGGTAGATTTCGGTATTTCCAGTTGTTTTCCACCAATTCCTGTTGACTTCTTAAACATATCAAACATATCGCTTAATAATTAAGAACGACAAATATTGGTTGAACGGTTTCATAAAACGTCACCTAGATGTGTCTGTACGCAAGCCACATCCCCTTTCGACCGTCAGGGCTCGAATGCTTAACCCAACAGTGACGCAGGCCTATTTCCAAGCTCTTGGTGAACTGCTTCAAAAACTTGAACTGGCAGACAAACCAAAACGTATATGGAACATAGATGAAACCAGTATTCCCCTATGCCATAAACCAGTACGCGTTCTTGGTGAAACAGGTGCTAAAAATATTCCCTGTCTCGTGG
Organism: Congeria kusceri; assembly: GCA_027627225.1. Taxonomy (NCBI): domain Eukaryota; kingdom Metazoa; phylum Mollusca; class Bivalvia; order Myida; family Dreissenidae; genus Congeria; species Congeria kusceri. The sequence goes on from JAPFQT010000195.1 coordinate 27,634, forward strand.
GTTACAACCGAGACAATGTCTCCGTATTGGCGTGTGTACATGCTGTCGGTGACGAAGTTCCTCCAATGGTAATTGCGAAGCGTAAAACTCACAAGAGCCTAATTATCATTTATATAGTAAAGTAGGTAATAATATAGTATGAATACCCTTCAATATTAATTTTAAATAAGAATATTCATAACTTTCCAAACATAGTTAAAATCATTAGCATTGCATTTACAAAAACTAACAAAAAATTCAGAATGCACTGTACGTTTATGTTCTAATAACACCTGTAACAGTCATATCTAAGCTAATTGTTATACCAATTGTTTATAGCTTTTATAAAATATCATGACTATATGTTTTTATTGACATTTAGAAGTTGACTTGGAAGTTTGCGTCCCCCATAACAATTACACTTTACATGATACGATGTACATACCACGCAACATCATTAGATTTCATTTCATAAAACAAACAGCGTAACGTCAACAATGTTAATGGCATGTGTTGTTTATATGTTACAATATACTATTGCTAGGTTATTATATCGGCAAATATAGATACAATGGAAATGTTTCAACAAACAGGTATTTAATATCGTACATAATATCTTGATGTAAATTATAAATGGGAACATATGCTAAAGTTCGACTTGTACTTCAGTATGTTCATTTATTAACCTACATATGTATTAGGGTATCAATAACTTAATAAACTTTAAATACATTCAATATCACCTTTGTGTTAAATTGTTAAATATTTGTTACGATAAGTAGTAATTGAAAGCATACCGTCCATGGAAATTATACTGTACGGAATTACCAGACATGTGTACGGAATTAGGCGATTCAAGGGTCACTCCACTACAGTACTGCGTGTTTTCTAACCGACACTTGTCCATATCGCAGTTTATGTTTGCTGTCAAGAAGAATGAAAGAGTCAAACCGGCGCTGCATCAAAACACGTAAGCACGGTAAAAGACGGGAATTTGAAATCCATTTGTACTAGAGTGTAAGGAATTAGCCGCCTCGACTCTAGCTATTAGTTGAACCTTGCATTCATCATGGATTTGTGTGTATTTATTGAGTTGATAAGCGTAGGAACAGCGTTATAAGGTATCTTTTAAGTGCCGTTACTGCATTTCATTGTTGGACAGTCTTAAAAATAAAACGACCGATTCTATCGTACTCAAATTCGACGTAAACTGAACTAAACTAGTTCATTGACAGTTAGCGATGGAATTTTGAATAATATCGTTTTGAAAGTGTATTTATTATTTGCCCATCATAACAAGTAATATTGTTTGAAAGTTTAACTTTTAGCAGCTTGTACCCCTTAATTATTTTTCAGATATCGTTCTATCTAAGATACTGTTCTTTCAAAAGATGCTCTGGAAAAATAGTGTGTTCAGTAATTGTCTGAAAATATATGCTTTTATGCAAACCTTATCTTGAAGTATGAAGCCACATAATCGTGCTATACAGGCAACAAATGTATTCACTCTTTGAATGTGCTACATTTATCATTTATGGACAACATATCAGGGTTACCCGCTGGATTTTTTGAAGGCATGTCGGCATCCCGGGCACCAATCGGCTCGACAACCCCCCCCCCCGAGATCGTTCAAATCCGGCCCCTTAACCCCCACCCCGCCCGACATCGGCCGCTCCGTTTGACTCCCACCTCTTCGAAATCGGCCGCATCGCCCGACCCCAGCTCCCCGAAAATGGGCTTCAACGATCGATCCCTCTACACCGAAATTGGCTGCACCGCTCGAATCCAACTCCCCCAAATCGGCCGCATCTCGCGACCCCACATTTCCGAAATCAGCTAAGAAATCCCGGCGGCGATCAAAGCGATCAGCAGTATCGCTTTAACTATCGCCATTGATCGCATAGGCTGCCTTTTTTATGGAATTAATATTAAATGACACATATATTCAGATTCGTTGAAAAGCCTAACATTTTCCGCCTTCAAATTCTGTCATGACCGCTCGTTTTTTTTATACTGTTTTTATTTCATATCAGTTATACTACATGCGGACATTAAAAGCCAAAAAAAATCACCTTTCTTTTAAATACTTGAATGTGCGGTTCCAAATTGACATAAAATAAGGGGCTGTATCTCCATGTAAAAAACGTGTTTTGCTACAAAAGCGCGCGAAATTGCCATGCACAAGGTCACGAATGCCTCATGAAAAACGTGCGTGTACTGGTCACGTGCTTAATTGCAGTGTTTATGAGAACAAAATTAAGTTTGACGACGTTAAATTGTGTTTTAAAATTGGGCTCTATATTACATTATTAGTTTCCATAATTTTGATTGTTAATTTGTGAGATGGATAAGGAAATAACCCGGATAAAATAAAACGTTAAATAAAATAATCAAATTTTTAAATATGCCTGTTCACTTTCCCCGTCCACGTTAGTATTTGTTGTCAAAGACGTTTTTAGTTGTTAGTAAGATATAAACTCCGCCCTAAAAATCGATGTATCTAATTGGCTAATGTGGTCGTTGTGGGCGGGACTACACAGTTCAGTCCGTCACTTGTCAATAACACTGCTGGAAGTTAGACGTTATTGATCAATACGGCGTTCGTTTATGGCCCTGTGATTTAAAGATTGGTGTAATAGATAAAGGGATTAAGGGTTGTCGCTTTGAAAATTTAAGCATGTCGGCATTATTAAAGCATGTCGGCAAATGACTAACTTCTTTGAAGGCATGTCGGGCCCGACAAGCGAAACAGACCTGCGGGAAACCCTGCATATTCTGGTATTGTGTTAAACAGCTGCTACCCCTTTTCGATCAATATTTACACTTTTAGAAATTGAACTGAAAACTATTTCAATAAAATTAAGATCCAAATAGATTGCTCTATAAATGTGTAAAGAACAAAACTGTGTGTACCATTCTACGATGATGTCGTAACCCAAAGAAAGACAAGCAACGGTATCGAAATATGCTTGTTAGCTCACCTGAGCACGAAGTGCTGGGTGAGGTATTGGTATAGGGGACCTCTCCGCCGTCGTCAAGGTGCCGTCAACAATTTGGACCGTTATCGCGATACAGACTGCATTTTTTTTATTCAATCTTGACCTAACTTGCACAGTTTGTGTAAGACCATAAAATCTCGGATGGGATTGTTATTGGGTCAGATCACACCAGTAACCAGAGTTATTGCCGCTTTTTCATACAAAAATGTGCAAAAGTGCCCTTTTCCAACGTATATACTTTCTTTTCAATCCAATCTTAACCAAACTTTCACAATTTGTGTATGACAATCAGATCTCAGCAGACGTCAAAAATGAGCCAGATCGTATTTCAAACACCAGAGTTATTGCCCTTTGTTTATTAAAAAAGAAAACAAAATCGATATTATTCAGGATAGAGAGAGACATTTTTCATCCAATCTTTACCAATCTTGCACAGTTTGTCTATTACCATGAGATTACAGTTGAAGTCGAATATAAGCAAGATCGGACCAGAAACACCAGAATTATTGCCCTTTGTTTGTGAAAAAATATGCAAAAATGGACATTATACAGGATAGAGACTTCATTTTTCATCCAATCTTTACCAATCTTGCACAGTTTGTCTATGACCACAATATTAAAGGTGAAGTCGAATATAAGCAAGATTGGACCAGAAACATCAGAGTTATTGCCCTTTGTTTGTGAAAAAAAATATGCAAAAATTGACATTATTCAGGACAGTGACTTCATTTTTCATCCAATCTTCACCAATCTTGTACAGTTTGTCTATGAATGTAAGGTTAAAGTTAAAGTAGAATATAAGCATGATCAGGCCAGAAACACCAGTGTTATTGCCCCTTGTGTTTGGAAAAAACATCAACAAATTATCAATGATTGGCTTGCACACACGTTTTTTGATTCAATATTGACCAAACTTACACAGTTTGCACATGACGATAAAAAATGATTGATAAAATTTGATTTCCAACAGTTGCAAGACTTGCATGCAGTTATTTGTACATGCAACATTGATGTCTTCAGAGCCTGCATTAAAATTATTTATCATCATTTGAAAGAAAATTATCAAAGAAAAAACAAAACTTTACCTAATAGCACAGCCATCGCAATTATCGCATTGCAACTAGTTTTCCAAAACTGTTTGCGAAAAAGACATCAAAATCTACTGTTTGTGCATTTTCCAGAATTGTCAATGACTTAATGAAAAAGGGTCAGGTAAGAATATCGAGAAAAATGATTTGAGAACCATTAGCAAACACGCACATCCATTACCCAACTCATACTTTAGTTAGTCCATTGCACTTACCGATGTTTTAAATCAAAATTGATCCTACCCCCACTGTGTATTGTTCAGATACCTTAATTTTCAAACCTGTCACAACAGTATGGTCTTCATCTGTACCAGTTCTCAGGTGAGCGCTTTGGGCCACATGGCCCTCTTGTTATTTTTATTGGAGATTGTAGTGGTTGACCTGTTCTACCTGCAGGTTGAGTGTCCTTTGTTTGTAAACTTTTTTTTTTTTTACATATTTTGTATTTTAAATTTAAACTTAAAGGTAGATTTTTGTTTGTATTGTATGTGTTTTAAAAACTAGTATGGTCAAACGTTATTGATGTACGATTTCATAGTGTTATTAAGAGGAACGGTATCTAAAGAATAGAGCATTTCAACTTTTCGTTTCCGCTCTTGAGAACGGATTGAGTTTATGTAATGAAACATCAAACATATATACCTTATACCGAAAACTCGCTTCTGATTGCATGTGGGGTGGGTGTGATTTAAGGTCAAGTTCACCGTTACTGAAAATAGAAAAACTGTTTTCGTTCAATAGTTTGAAAATGCTTGGAGATATTTCAATGAAACTTTATACATAGATACCTTATATAGAGACCTCTCTTCGAAATGTCAATCAAGTTTGATTGTTGGTTATCAACATATGTGACTGAGTCCCTTTAAAATGTAAATCCAGTCTGATTGTTGGTTATCAATCTATGTGACTGAGGCCCTTTAAAATGCAAATCCAGTCTGATTGTTGGTTATCAATCTATGTGACTGAGGCCCTTTAAAATGTAAATCCAGTCTGATTATTGGTTAGCAATCTATGTGGCTGAGACCCTTTAAAATGTAAATCCAATCTGATTGCTGGTAAGTAATCTATGTGACTGAGGCCCTTTAAAATGTAAATCCAGTCTGATTGTTGGTTAGCAACCTATGTGGCTGAGGCCCTTTCAAATGAAAATCAATTCTGATTATTGGTCATCAATCTATGTGACTGAGGCTCTTTAAAATGTAAATCCAGTCTGATTATTGGTGAGCAATCTATGTGGCTGAGTCCCTTTAAAATGTCAATCAAGTCTGATTATTGGTTAGCAATCAATGTGGATGAGTCCCTTTAAAATGTAAATCCAGTCTGATTGTTGGTTATCAACATATATGACTGAGTACCTTTAAAATGTAAATCAAGTCTGAATGTTGGTTAGCAATCTTTGTGACTGAAGCCCTTTAAAATTAATATCCAGTCTGAATATTGGTTAGCAATCTTTGTGGCTGAGTCCCTTTAAAATGTAAATCAAGTTTGATTATTGGTTAGCAATCTCAGTGACTGAGGCCCTTTAAAATGTAAATAAAGTCTGATTGTTGGTTATCAACATTTGTGACTCAGGCCCTTTAAAATGTAAATCCAGTCTGATTGTTGGTTATCAATCTATGTGGCTGAGGCCCTTTAAAATGTAAATCAAGTCTGATTGTTGCTTATTAATCTTTGTGACTAAGGCCCTTTAAAATGTAAATGCAGTCTGATTATTGGTTAGCAATATATGTGGCTGAGGCCCTTTCAAATGTAAATCCAGTCATTGTTGGTTATCAACATATGTGACTGAGTCCCTGTAAAATGTACAGACACGAAAATGAAATTTCTTTATTTAAACAGTTTTAAGAAATTAACCTTATTTTTAGTAAGGATATAGACCATGGACCCGACGAGTTCATTAATGAAAACGTTAGTTAATTTATTATAATCATGACATTCATTTAGTTACATTTATGGGCCCTGTTGATGATTACATTCTTGCAAAGTTTGTGGTGGCAATGAAGTCCCTCATGGCACGACCATCTACGTTGTCATGTTGATCAAACCCATTCTGATCTACTTGTATGTCTGTATCAGGGATCTCGGTGACTTCATGTCGAATGATGCTAATGTTTTGTAGTACGATGCAGGCACATATGTGTCTGACAGCTCTCCGGTGCGTAGCCCGGACCTTTCTCCCTAGAATGCCAAACCTGCCTTTTAACATTCCAAATGACTGCTCTATGATAACTCTGGTCCTGCACAGTGATCTGTTAAACCTTTCCTGGACAGGATTCGTCGGGCGCAAGTACGGTGTCATCATATACCGAGAGCATCCATATCCACTGTCATCATATACCGAGAGCATCCATATCCACTGTCATCATATACCGAGAGCATCCATATCCACTGCCGCCGATAAGAAGCCCAGAATGCTGTCCTATTTTGGCAAGAACAAATCACAAATTGTTAAATATAATATGTTTAACTTTGTATTGGTAACACATCCTGCAGACTTGCGGATTTAGACTGGTGAAATATATAAATATTAATTTTACATGAAATTTTTTATTATTCTTTATGTTGTCAGAGAACTGGTTGAAAAAGTAGTTTATATTTTTTACTGATGTAAATTATTTTATAATATAGATGATATTTTAATATTTGTCTTCTGATATTGTCACAGTTGTTAAATGGGCATCATATACTCATGAGATTATGTTGTGTTCAATGTATTGTATGTATATTTCTTCAGTTATTGTTTATTGAAAATGAATACAATCGTTTGTTTATTGCAATTGTATGTTATACAATATGTTGTTTTACCATTTTCAAACTGATTCCTCAGTTCACAGTTTCTCCATATTCTGGCATCATGTGCCAGGCAGTGAAACTCGTTATCTTGTAGTTGGCATCACATATAGCCTATAAAGAATTCAGTTGGTGTCCATGTAACACAACATATAATATAACGATTGGTGTGTTGATACTTTACTTAATCTGAAAAAAATTACAGCATAATTATTAAATTATGTTCTGTATTAACACGATTTGTGAAAATATAATTAATCTGTGTGGATATACATGTATGTACCTGAACATTGAGTGTTGGAACTCCCCTACGACCTATGAAACCTTCCACATTCTCTGATGGCTTTTTGAGTTGCACGTGGGTGCAATCAATACACCCAATAGCATTAGGAAAACCTGAAAAGGATTAAAATACTTTTGAATAATATTATGAATACAAACATGAGCTCTTACTAATTTGGATTACATTGTTATAAACATGTTCTACTATAAAGTTGACATACATCAAGTTGTATTTGGTAAATGTCGTCATGGATTATATATAATCAAATAGGAGTGAATATTCGAGCGCGCTGTGCTGAGACAGCTGTTGTTCATTTACACAAATGAATATATACTATTCAAACCTCCTGACGCATCACAAATTCAAGCTCATTTTAATAACAAAGACTGTAAAATACAGTTAAGGTAATCTAAACACGATATAGTGATAGGCAAACAAGTTCCAATAGTACAATTGCAACATTATTGCGTCATTACAGTGTACACAATGAGGTATGGCTCAATTCAGTACCGCATGAAAAGAACATAAGTGGCCATCATGTCCAAATGAATGGTGATTACTATTGTTCTTTCCATGCGTTTTCCTATGTATTACAATGAGCTTTGAATACCGTATGTGATGCGTAGGGAGTTTTGATTAGTGTATATTTAACAATACATAATCACAGAACAATTAAAATAAAACATCTTGCTGACACTATTGAACATATCAACTCCATAATAACAGTACTGTACATTTAAAATACGCACATCTTTTTTACGTTAACTGTACGTATCTAACAATGATGATTTCATAAAGTACTCACTACCTTTTAAGTACTGAAAATGAAAAAAATAAACATGAAAATGTCAAAAAAAGTTTTGGTTTAGTGGCAATTCGACCCACGTACCACATGAAAATCAGTTACACACGCTACCAGCTGCGCCAAGGTACATGCATAAACTGATCGTTCATATTTAAGAGGATAACTATAAGAATATTGTATCTAAAAATAGAATGGCTAATAACACTAAAATGAAAGGGCAATGATAGCATGATATTTATGATTACCTTCTTCCAGTAACACATTAATGCATTTTATATATTTAACACACAACAGATAGCTTCTTAATTAGTGTTAACACGCTTAATTCGTGGGCTGTAACGAACTATTCAGCTTACAGATTGTTAACAAAATTGTAAACAAACAAACGCGGTGTAATTTAAAATTTAACACTGTTACAAACAGTATATTGCACTGACCTGTGCACAGACACGGCTAACCGTTGCCTGTGATAGGCCAGTGCTGTCAGCGACAGTGAGCTGCAGGTCGCCACTGGCCACATAACGCAGGTATGTGCACACTGCCAGAGCGAACGGAATCGGCAGACACCTTTTTGTATTCCGCTCCAATTCTTAGCACGAACCACATATGTAGAGTAAAGACGTCCTACAAAACCGGTACCGTTTATATAGTTCTCTATCTCTGTATAATTCCAACGGATTCGTCCGGTCGAGGAACACTCTTTCGACCCGCACATTGTGATTAAGTATATCTTGACGCAAATGCCTACGTGAGACGGACATTTTGGTTTTTAGAACGTTTCGTCGTGATTCTAGTACGTAAGTTCACAAATTGTAGACTCAGAATTTTAGACTCAGCGTTCTGAGTCTGAGTCTAAAATTGACCATTTTGATTTTCGTGCATTAACTTATTTTAGCTGAGAATGAGTCTGAGTCTAAAGCTGAAGCCAAGTCTTAATATTAGACTTAAGGATATTGGTGAATACGGTGCCGAGATAACTAGATACCGACATTACTATGGGGGTTGCTCCAAAACTTTTATGTCGCGCAAATCAAAAAATAGAAAAAGTGAGATTTTAAGTTATGGAAGCCAGAACTACACATTGAGGTCTGATGGCCTGCCAAAACTCTCCTCAGCTTAAGTCTTCCAGTCACTGAAAACAATAAACATAAGTTGCATGAGAACACCATCATACCATGTCATATTGTTTATGAATTATCCATTTATAATTAGGCCCTAAATATGTTTCTTAAAACCGTGCGCTGTTACTTATGCACTCTTACGCTGACAATTCAAACACCTAATATCAACCAGACGCCAGACTAAAATATTTTCTCTATAAGCGCCTAGAAAACATCGATGCAAGCATGTCTAATTGACGGATATTGCTGCGGGACGTTTTGGGATTTGACGATTTTTACGCGTACAGTGGACAAATCGTGCGTAAATGTACACCCAAATTTTATTTTCTGTGCGTAACTGTACACCCAAATTCTAAATTTCTTTGCGTTTCTTCCGATTTTTTGCGTGTACGCGCCTTATCTGGACCTCTAGGCTGAACTCTGGTTGAATATAGACGTTGACACTTGAACCGGGAGGATATGATGAGTTAGTGATAAGTGTCCAGCCCCCGCAAGATTTTGGAACCAAGCCCACGGGATTGATGCGTAAATTATTCAACGGTGGAGATTCAAAAGGGCCGATAACGTAACCCTTATGTTTCAGATTTAACAATTTATAATGTAAAACTTCACTTTTTGATCGCGCTGATAACAGATTCGAAGATCTAATCGGAATCCTGGGGCACCCGATACGACTCGGGTTATACTGTTCAAGAGGCTTAGGTTAACGAAGTTACGCTGTCCAGACCTGATATAACCATCATACCATTTGGTACGGGGTTAGACTGTTGAACAGGGCTTGGTGGTATGGAAGATAGACATTGCTGTGTATGACGTCACAAATGTTATGGAAATGTGCGTAATAATTACTCTCCATTCTGAAGGTAAACAAATCACGCGACAAAATTATTGAAATCTGATTACAAATTTAATTAAACAAGTTTTTAAAGTTTGTATGAAACGGCGGAAGCTGCGTCTTCTGTAAAGGTGTAAGGTATTATAAAGGTATATGCGTGTTTATTTATTTCTCAAATTAATAATTTCACATGTACGGTTTTTAAGTTGGTTAGTTTGTAATTATATTTCGCGAGCATAGTTTGAAGTAGTATTCGCGGTTGTTTGTATTAGCTTAATTACTTGAATTGTCTCAAATTCGAGAAAGACACTTAAGTTTTAATGGACAGTTCATAACTTATGTAAGATTTTCGATAATTATACAGACGTAAAGGATGAATGTATGTTAGTCATGCCGCGGTCTCAAAAATAAATTAATATATCATGTATGAAATGTATAATGCTTTTGTGTGCTTGGGTAAAAATCAGCCGCCTGGTTACACAGACGGTAGAATTTTACCCAAGCACACCTATTTTAGTTGTTTTTATCAGTATTTCAATCATACCACGGCGGTATCAAAACCCCAGTGCGGGGTTCGAACCCATTACCACCTAAACACTAACACGGCGCACTAAGTACACTTTCAAGAATCAGAGAAGATATATCACACTGAGCACTGCTCAAACGCAGCCGGAGGGAAAGTCAGCCGACTGTTCTTATAAATTTTCTTACCAAATTGATAATTCTAAGGCGTTTGATGTTAATAATATGAATATAGGTGCTAGTTAACGGGCAAAAGCATATTTATTTAACAGTATAAAAAATATTTACATTAGTGTCAATTTTATTGAGCTACTTCTTAAGCGGGCAGTATAAACATAATGTTTACGCTGTAATGGGCAATGTTCTGTATTACATCACTGATCTACTTACATATTTTAAGGGTGGTTTTCCATGCAAAAATATTTTTTTGAAAATGTTTATTACAATCACTGTTTTGCAATTTTCATCAAAATTCATTTACCCCTATGGATAAAAAAAAACTTGAACCTGACAGAACAGAGAAAATAATCTGTTGTCTAAAAGAACTTGTTTTTTTCTGGACTTATATGGCTTTTTTCACTTAAATCTGTTTGTATGTTCTTCATTTATAAAATATATTTGACTGAAATAAAAGAACGAAACACATTGACCATGTACTTTTATTTAAAAATACTGAGGAAAAACTAACATACCCGTTAAAAATAAGACAGCTTTATTTAGGCAATTCCTCAACAATAATTATAAAATGTGGCAAAAATTATGCAATTAAAGTCAAATACACCATTGACACCAGTTCAACAAAATATTTAATTATAAAAAGCAATTATTTGAGTGAATTAAATAATTTGTTTTCAAAATTAGGTCCCCTGTGGGCACACAAAATGCCACCCACACCCTTCAATGTTTTCAACTCTGAGACAACACACTATGCATGAACAATATAACAAGGCGTCTTTTTTTTCCATTTATCTTCATGTCAACAGTTTATAAACTGCAGTATGTTGGCAATTTAAGCTGCATAAGGTAATTTAGGATGCATCTTCACCAACTGGCACAGTCAGAGAATCATGTGTAGTGTGCTTACCACCAGGCTAGACCTCCAGGGAAGCATGCCGGTCGATTTGTGGCAATTCTCTTCCTTCAGCTGAAACTACAAAACTGTGCAATATATGTATACCCAACCTAAGACATATATTCAGTGTTTGGTGAAGCAAATGTCAAAACTGGTTAATTACTTTTTACTATTTAATACAAATCCTGTAGAAACACATGCGCACACATTCATAAGCAAAGTGGCACACATATTATGTATAAGGAGTCAACTACTAATCGGAATTACAAAAAGCTGACAAAAACTTAGTGTCTTGAGGCCTCAAAAGTAAGGGGCTGACAGATCACCATACTTTGTGACTTGTTTACATGTTCATTTGCAAGTTTACATGTATAGAAACATAGTCGAAAACAATAAAACACAATTACTAATAATACTATATACATTTAAGAAATACAAATTCGTAGTTTAAGCATTGAAATGAAAGCACCACATTATCTTGAACTTCTAATAAAGTATTAAAGGGACTTGTTCACAGATTTTCGCATTTTTTAAATTAGGCCATTACATGTCTTAACTTGACAGATTTAAGCATCGGAACTAAAAAGCTCAATTAAAGTAACAAAGATAAGTATTTTTAAAAAAAGAAGGTCCCACCGAGGTTCGAACCCGGGCCCTCTGGAATAAAAGGTTATCTCCTTAACCACTAGGCCATTCCGACTTCTATATTTCATCCTTCATTATTTACTCCACGCGTTGTCAACAGTTTCAACGAAAACAACAGAAACACTCCAAATTATTCCATTGTTTAGCGTTACAAACGCGTTATAATTTTATCTATTTCAACTGATGATTACTCATAAACGAAACGGTTTTTACAGTATATTCCTAGGTCCGTAGTGTTATTTTGCTCCCTTGTATACTCTGATCTTTTATTTTTGGAATCAGTGACAAAATGTTGAAAATTGTCAATTCGTCAATTTGTGAACAAGTCCCTTTAAATTTCGAATGTGGGGGTCGATTGAAGCAATATACATGTACCCAATTCTGTCAAGATCTGGTCTTACAAGTGTTTCATTTCTCTATCAGGATTGAAACTGGTTCATCATATGTACGATCTGGGATAGTTATTAATTATATTTGGTTCTGAATTTCTTTCAGTAAGCCATCTCTTTTTGCTTCTTATTTTTCCTTTGACAGTTGTTTTGTTTATACGAAAATAGGTGACTTCCGGTTACTTTCCGTTTCGAGTTCGAATATGTTTGCATTTCGCCAACAGTATAAACATCATACGAACACGTATTAAATAATGTTATTAAAAAAAGAATGTGCTTGTATTAAGAATTGAAACGCTCTTATCGGCGCTTCATCGATGTATGAATGTCAGTTTTTTGGTATCTAATTTGCAAAAAGCCGAAGGCTTTATGTACAAATTAGATACAAAAAAACTGACCTTCATACATCGATGAAGCGCCGAAAAGAGCGTTTCAATTCTTATAATTACAATTATAATTACAATTGTGTGTATACTTTAAATTTTCACCTTAAAAGAGTAAATTAATTTGGGATTTATTTTTTGCAGTTCGCGCATCAATACGTTGAAGTACGATTCGTAGGCTCCGCCCCTTGCACTGCAGTAGCGTTGTGTACATGTCGCAACAAAGCGGTATTTAAATAATGCAGTAGCTCTAGTGATACAATTTACTTTTGATTTACTTTTGTTTTGGTTGATATTTCGTAAGAGCAATTTCGAACAAGGTGTTTTGTATCCATAATATATGTTGAAAGAGACGGAAATATTGAAAGGCGTTCCAGTTTAGATTTACGACTGAAGGCTAAACGAGTCGAAAGTTGTTATCAGATAGTTGCAATTTTGTAAACGCCCGTATAAATGTGAGGATGGAACCGTACTTTAGGCGTAAAATATATTTAAATAATTAATGGTTATTTTTACATTTGAAACGCAATGTTTCATACGTATGTTTTGTTTCTTTCTTAAAACGACCCGTTAGGCCCTCGATGTTAGTCAATGTTTGCACCCATTATGGCATGCATTTTAAAACCGTGTGTTGAGCAAATATTTCAACACCTCATGTTTTTGAACGTCGTGTTAAAACGGTTTGTGTATGAAATTTGGCAAAATATAACTAACAGTGTGGATACAAAATCAAGACGAGAAAAAGGTAAACGACTTTTATTATTTTACTACTGATCAAAATATCAAATCTATGGAATTGTGTGTCATCGGCCGAAAATATCTAATGTACAGTTTCTTTACCTGTGTGACATAAATTGGAAAGGTCTAGTTCTGGCTTCCATAACTTAACTTTGTTTCAGCTGCTGATGAAACTCCTGGCCCCGAGTAATAGAATTAGTAACGATTCACCACAAAAACGATTCGACACATAACGATTCGCCACAGTTTAATGACGATTCGCCAGAGGGTGATAACGATTCGCCACTGTGTGTTATAACGATTCGCCACAAACTGGATGTACAAGATATACTTCGCCCTGTCGTGAATGTGAATGGATAAATGTTCGAGAAAATCTTAATGAACAGGTGAATTTTGTGCAAATCATCCTTGGCTTATGCTTAATTGACTAACGTGAGCCTACTTCGAGGAGTGTTTTGAGCTTCGCAGCTGGCGAGTCATTTGCGTACTTGAAAATGGGATTTTTACAATGATAAATGGGACATTCAGCTCTCAGAGGTGACAATTGGATGGAGCTCGCACAATTTTCGAGGTGTTCATGTGGCATTCTTTTGCAAGCTCCATGGGATGACTGCATACCATGCTCGCTTGGTTTTCCGGTGGCTCCCTTGTAAAAAGAATGTGAGACGTTTGTTCAACTGGATGTCTTTTATTTGACTGAAACCTCTAGTTTCTAAACCGTTCTTTGCCCTAATCTGTAAAATTGTGTATTTTTATGTTTGTGTTTGTTAAATTTCATTTGTTTTCCTCTTTTGATAAAAATAAATTTAAATATAAGTATTAAAGAGGGTATGTACGATCTCATCAAATTTTCATAGAAAAATATGAAAGTAAAATAAAACCTATAAAACACTGATAAATAACAAAGTAGAATAAAAGTTCAGAAGAATTTATATTTGAAAATCCTCGAAATACTTTAAAATACTTTTCGTCTTTCAGTCGAAAACTCATTCATGTGCATCAGAGTTCAGACATGTACAATTTTGGGAAATCCCCAATATTTGTTACGTGTTGACTTGAGTTCTGTGCAGATTGTTCATACGACACATCATGGATACGTTTTTTGTTTCTCTCACAAAAACAGTCAAAGGTGTTTTATCGGCACAGCACTAGGAATAAATTCGTCGTGATCATGAAGTTCATTTAAAAAAACAACATATGAATTATGGTACAAATAACTGTTTATTTCTTTTTATTTTAACTTCCCTTGAATATATTCGTCCTCTCATTTGTGTTGTTCAAATTATGAGAAAATGAAATGTTCATATTGAAATCGTACGTACCCATTTTAAATATTTTTATGTAAAAAGTATTTTTTCATGTTTGTGTTTAATTTTCTCTATGTTATTTCTTTTCTTTCATGCATAATGCTCATCAAATAGGCAAAAAGAAATGAACAACATACATTTTACATGTTCATACTTAATTATTAATTAATTAATTAATTTATTATTAATTCTTTTTTTGACAATGCCATGTATAAAGGTGAATAAATATGTTACTGCATTTCTATGTGTGCGTTTTTTGTGTCTGACGTCAGCACTGCATGTAAACAACAATAAAATGTAGTCCCTCATGAATATTAATAGAGGCAACCGGCTTAATCGAAAAATAAAAGCCTGTCACATGATGCATTTCAGCCAATCAGAACACGATGTAAAATGATGAAACCACAAGCAATTGTAATTATTTAAAAATAACACTTGTTAGACAATAATCGTAAAGTCCATGCATTTATCCAACTATAAATGCATGGACTACATGCAACCTGTAATGTTCAAAATTAAAAACCATACATTGGTACATAGAACAAATAACAATATGATATTCCTTAGCCATGTGACCTGCCTAAACTGTTTCACCATACATAATTTTTTATTTTTTTATTTTGTAGGCCTTTTCTATAAGGCTTGAATGACAGAATACATGTATTTGACCATTCCTAACACAAATTAGGGCTGTTTTTTTTCAATTCTTAAAACAAAATTCTGCATTAATTTGGTTACAGGAATGTTATCAACTAAACAATGAAAACTGATACTGATTAAAAAATGTATATGTACATTCTTGTTCTAAATTTGACAAATCTTACATTGAGAAATTCTCAATTTCAAACCAGGTACTTTATACAACAAGGTCAGAAAACGGCCTGGACTTTGACGCCTGACCAGTTACGCGATTGTTCAAGCTACTTTTTTTATTATATTGATGGTATTTTCACATATTATATAGTCTCAAGTTCTTTTCATGTCAACATTTTATTTACAATAAGACCTAATTGAATTATATGATTCAATATAAAACCCCTAGTTTGTATTTTTTGTTACAATGTATTTGAAGTAGAAATTCTACAGATCGCATATTTTTGCACTATAAAGGTTATATACAAAAAGTACAGTTTCAAAATACATTAACAAGTTGACATGTCTAGATATGTAGTGATGGCCATGGTCAATACACATAACTTTACAAAGCGAACATAAAGATGTTTTTTTGCTTTCTTTCCTAGCACATTAGAGATTTTACATTACATACCTGTGTATAGACTATAAATACAATTTTTGCTTACAACTTTTGAACACTAAACTTGCATGGACAGTTTTTTTTATTGCAGAGTTAGTATGGCACTGTTTTGAAGTAGAAACAGAAAGTATCGAGAAACAATGGCAAGGACTATTAAAGTATTTCGTAGTTAACTAAAGTTAACTAAATGTTGATATTATTCAGCCTCCGCGCAAGTCTGTGAGACCTAAGACTAGGTCAGTATAACTATATGAGGTCCAGTAAAAAGTGACGAGAACACTGGTCTTCCTGGCTGGTGAACAATTCTGGTCAAGTGCCTATTTGCAAAAAAACTGTGTGTCCAGCAAAATGAAGTTCGAACATTAATAATTTATAAAAGATTACCCGACCATGTGGCCAGTTACGGATTTGGGACTTCGTGGGGACTATATTACGGGCAATAGCCAAAACGTTGACCGCTTATATGTATCAGTTTTTGGATATACCTATGGAACCGAATTTTTTTTGCCACAAATCACCGGAAATCGCAACCATATAAACTGTTCTTTTTTTGAATTTCAGTTAACAAGGGAACAACGCCCCCAAATTTGTATGTGTAAACATACGTTCATGGAAAATTTACATATTTTTACCTGATTTGTTGCGATTTATCGTCAATATTTCTAAAAAACACTGAACACATTATTATCGAACTGCTTCCGGTTAACACAAACATGGATGAAAAAAATGAGTCTTGAATCTTCCAAAATTGGACAGCATAAAGGGACACCACTCTGTGTTAAGATGCTGGTTCACTACTATTCGTAATTAACAGTAAAATAAGCATCCAACAGATACTTGCGTGTGTGCGTATACCTACTTTAGTAAAAAATGTTACATATTTTGACCTGATATGTTGCGAATTATCCTCAATATTTCCACAAAATAGGTTTTTTCGTTTTATCTCTTACCCGGCATAACTTTAGATATGTTAATGACTGGCAGATACTTTTGCGATTAAGTGGGAAAATTAAAGTTTTCTTCTGAGGGAAGCCAGTTAATTTAGGATGCAAAATAGGTAGATCAAATTCATTGGTATGTGGTTATTGTTAAAGTCGTCATTACCATAACAGTATCATGTATGCATTTGTTATGAAAACATGAATTATCAAAAACAATGCGTTCACTTAATTGTATATATACAGATCTGTTCACTGACAATACTATTGTTAAAATACTAATTAAGAAATTATCAAATGCAAGTGTTATATGTACTTTAAGCAAAATAGAATTGTGATTGGCAGCCTGTGATACAAAAAGAAGCACCTGCTGTAAAATGGCCAAAACATAAAACACTCGACACCATGTGATGTTACGTCTGTGTTGGGAGCAACTCTTACTATTTTGAAAAAGTAGTCCCAAAAACTTGGCAAAATGCCAGAGTGAAATAATCAAACCTTATCATTTTACTCGACCTAGAGTGAAATGAGCAGGTTATCATTTACTCGTATTCTCCACTCATTCACTGCATAGCATGAAATAATACAGATTATTATATTTCTTATTTTGTGTAAATGTCACTTTCTTGTTTGATTTCAGGAGAAAATTGATATTGAACGGTTATAATTAATATAACTAATTAAATGGTAACAATAATTACAACAAATAAGGTGATTCACTTTACCACAATTTCATTGCACTATATAGATGCATGCTGCTTCCTTCAAAGTTCATCATTGCAGATACATCACTAAATACCGTATAATTAATAATCTTGTTAAAAAAGGCCTATTTCATGTGTTTCTACTGGCTATATATAACTGAGTACTATCATATTAAGGAAATTTCCTGTCTGGATTGTTAACTTGCTTGTAGAAATAGTGCTAGGTTTCCGGTTTTTATTAATTCCAAATATAGCTGCTGGATGTGTCCATAAATTTCAACATTGTCATATTGTCACAGCTCAGGCACATAAAAATATTTGTATTTCTTTCCCATCACTTCTGAAGTTTGTAAGTGATTATGTGTTTCGAAAATATTCTAATTTCCCTATATCGCTTTGTTATAATGACTGTTACATTAATATGATCTTAATATATAAAAATATTATATTAATATTATAATATACATTTTACATTGGAAATATATCAAAGCATTATTGAACGCTATATACATGTATAACCAGTTATAAAATACATCATTGCGGTATTACACGCTCAGGACACAGAAGCTGAAAACAGCTTAAAACTGTCAAGTACATGCTGGTAAATTCAACCTTTTTCTTTTATTTCAGTTAACTCTTTATCACACATTATAGTCATATTTATATAAAACTGGCAGTCTTTCATTATATCATTGGATAATATTTGGTTGGTCTGCCAGATTATTTACAGTCTAGTCAACTTTCTAAACTGAGGATCCTCGTTGAGCTCTTGGGGATACCAGTCACAGCCATATTTGATATTCTTGGTGAGATGACCATATTAATCACAGACTTGCAAAATTCAGTTCACCGGTAAAAAAGAGACCTGTGACTAAATTTTAAGGAACATTTTGTAATTCAGCATGCGATGTAAAGGTAAACATTAACAAAAACTATAATGCTATTTAGACTTCTGGATCTGGATCTGGATGTGTACACTGCAGGACCTTTCGGTATATACGCAGCGGGAGAGAGATGTGTTAATTAGTAACAATGATGGAGAGATCTTCTAAAGCTCTCGACTGTCTCTGCACGCACTATGTCACAGTCAAGGTTATTCCAATCAACAATGGTTTTTGGAAAGAAGGATTGTTTATATTGTTCCCTATTACAGTTTATGGGTTTGAAACACTTCTCATGATTTATTGCTTGATTATGTATACTGTTTCTGCTAATATAGTTATCAAATTGTTTGGGTCTGATTAGCCGTTGGCCACGAATTGGGGTCAGATAGGAGTCAATAGGCATTGCTGGAAACAGCCCTCAGCCACCTTGTAAAAGAATGTTAGTCGCGCCATCTTTCTTCTATCTTGTAGTGGAGGTAGTTCAAGCGCCTTCAACATCTTGGTGACACAGTCTTGTTCTCTGGATTTGTAATCAACGGATATGAAACTAGCGGCGCGGCGTTGAACTTGCTCCAGTTGTCGATGTCCTGTTGAAGATATGGGTCCCACACGATTGAGCTATATTCGAGTGTTGATCTCACTAAGGATAAGTATGCTGTTTTTCTACAGGTTAGTGGACAGTGTTTTAAGTTTCTCCTCAGGAATCCGAGAGTAGAGCTGGCCTTTTTTGAAATTTTCATGATGTGGGTGCCATATTTGAGATTCTCTGTAAAGGTATCACCTTAAAATATGGGTTTTCTTCAACTTGCTGGAGGATATGGTTTTCTAGTTGGTAATAATGACTGGATTTATTATTGATGCTCATGGTATAACATTTCTTTGCATTAAAGATCATGCCCCATGTGAGTGCCCATTCTTCCAACGCATTGAGATCTGATTGTAATTGGATGTGGTCCTGTGTTGTCTTGATTTGCCTGTATAGCAGGCAGTCATCGGCAAACAGGCGGACTGTGGACTTGACGCAGTCAGGGAGATCATTAATGTGGCAGAGGAAGGCCAGAGGACCGAGTACTCTTCCTTGGGGGACTCCAGTATCGACGGGGACAGATTCGGATGACTCTCCATCAATAACCACTTTCAAGGACCTGTTTGTCAAGAAGTCGCGTAGCCAGTTGTTTATGTTGCCATCTATTCCGTACAGGGACATCCTGTGGAGAAGACTCTCGTGGGGCACAGTATCAAATGCTTTAGAAAAGTCCAATATAATTATATCTATCTGTGATTCATTACCATGTTGTTGGAGGAGGTCATGGACTGCTGTTAGTAGTTGGGTTTCGCAGGAGTAGCCAGATCTGAATCCATGATTGAGACTTGTTAGGATGTTGTTTCGTTCTAAATGGTCAATAATATGCTTACAGATGATATGTTCGAGCACTTGCATATAACGCAGATAAGGGATAATGGGCGATAATTTTCTGCTAGGTGCGAGTCACCCTTTTTGAAGACAGGCGATATATTGGCGCTGCTCCAGTCTGCTGGTAGTGTCCCGTTATCTACAGATGTTTGAAAGAGGTATTGGAGAATAGGTGCAATAGTCTTGGCGCAGGTTTTCAGAACAATGTCGGGTATTCTGTCTGGTCCTATTGACTTACTGGTATTGATGTTGTTTAGTAGTTTCTCTATGCCTTTGGTGGTTATCTTCAGTGGTGGGATAGGTGTTGCGGCTCTCTGTCTTGTGGTTGGTTTGTCGTTTTTTGATTTTGTAAATACTGATCTAATTGCTCAATTAGGATTTTTGCTTTGTCGTTGCTGTTATGGAATAGTTAACCGTTTTTCTTCAGGGGCTGTACTCCAACCTTGTCCTGTCTTCCTGACTTGACAAATTGCCAGAAAAGTTTGGTGTTATTTTCTTCAAGGCCTTTGTTAATGGTGTTGTTAATGTGTTCGATTTCAGCTTTTTTTTAATTCCTTTTTGCATTTGCGTTGGAAGGTTTTAAAGTTAGTCCAGTTTCCAGTTTTCTTAGCATGCCTGTATAGACGAGATTTTCTTTTTATCATCCGGTTAAGTTTATGGCTGTACCATGGTAGTACTTTTCTGGTCTTGGTGGGTCTGGAAAGTATGTGTTTTTCAATGGTCTTGTTAATTCCTGTCTTGAATAGATCCCAGAGTTTATCTATGTTTTGTCTTTGCTGGAGGTGACGTCTTGTTCTAAAATGGACAGGTCCTTGTTTATGCTGTCCCAGTCTGCTTTGTTGTATAGAAACGATTTTCATTGTTTTCTGCTTTATGTAGTGTGGTATAATGTCAATATCTGTGACTATCATTGCATGGTCGCTGATGCCGGGTACAGATGTGGAGGACTTTACGAGTGATGGGTTGTTTGTAAAGACGAGGTCAAGTATGTTGTTATTGCGCGTAGGTTGGTTGTGTACTTGTGTCAGGCCACGTTCAACTGCAAAGTCCAGTAACGCTTGCTGTATGTCACGTTTTTGGGCCCCTTTGTCGACAGTCAGTGTATCCCAGTTGATGTTTGGACAGTTAAAGTCTCCAGCTATGATAATGTGTTTTTCTTTGGTAGCTTCTGTGAGCTGTTTCACCGAAGCATTTAGTCTTGAAATACATTCCATGTTGCGATGTGGCATGTAGAAGGAGCAGATAAATAGACTGCTATGGTTTTTTATCTTGATTTTTGACCGAACAATGTCACAGTCTGTGCATAATTGGGGTTGAGGTTCTGACGAGATGTTGTCAATTGTAGCAATGAAAACGCCTCCTCCCATTCCGTTGGACCGGTCATTTCTGATGACTGACAATGTGTGCTGGAAAATTTCGCAAGACTTTATGGCATTTATTTCCGGATCTTTTCCGGGTTTAATACTCTTCTGCCAAGATTCGGTCACGCATATAATTTCAGGTTTAATGTAGTCTACGGCTGAATGGAATTCTGCTCTGTTGGTTCGTATACCACAACAATTTACCGTCAAGATGCGGAGGTTTGCGGATTTCGAAGGACACGATGCTGGGTCTTGGTTGGGTTGGGAGTAGTGGCTTCCGGACTGTGGTCTGCTTTGCCAACTTTTGTTTGTTGTTGAGTACCGAGGGCTGCTGGTGCGTATGGGACTGAAGCAAGATGAAGTCACAGAGTCAAAAGTATAGCTGAGGTTGGAAAGTGGTGTGAAGAAGTTTGACGTAGTGAGTTCGTAGGTTTTATATGTAAAGCTGTCAATATTTATCCTGTCACATCTACAGCAGTGCCACACTACATTGGATCGGTTTAGGTAGGACATTTTCCTTGAGATGTCTTCACAGCTCTTGTGGTACCAGATGCTACAGTTGTCGCAGCATACTCCGTCTTGTGACCAAGTCACAGGTATGTCGCATATGCCACAGGGAAAAATGGAGGCGTTCCTTGGGCCTGGGTTCATTTGGATATCGCCAGACAGTAGGATAATCAGCAGTATGATGCTCAATTTGGCTTTGGGCTTATTTGGAGTTTCTAGTTTGTTAGACGAAATATTCAGCTTACTAGCAAAAGTGAAGCCACTGGGGTGTGTACTTTTAAACATTACCGAGGTTAATGTAGAATAACTCCATTCATGGCCGTTAGACAGGTAGATATAACCATATATGGTACATACTAGTAGAAACCATAGAAATAGAAGCTGTCGTTTCGTGGGGGCCGCCATCTTGGATAGGGGAGACAAATCGGCTTCAGCACAAGGTTGGTGGCTGAGGTCGTTTACCAGCTACGTATGCCTTTATAAAACCATACTGACAGTGGTGGAAATGCTAAAGAACATATAGTTTAACTTATTAACTAGTACGACTTAAATTAGTCGTACTAGTTAACAAAAATTATGCCAACTATTCATAGCTTATGTACAAATATTAATGCTGCAAAAACACTATAATCAGATTAAATTACGGTAAATTACTAATAAGAAACCATGGACATGAGATAAAAGTTAATGAATACAATGAAACAAATGATATAATAATAATAATAATAATAACAATGATAATAATAATAATAACAATAATAATAATAATAGAAATACTATTGAAGTGCATACATTTAATTTTTGTATAGGAATTAACGAACTGGATAACTGAAGAATATCATAATACTTTATGATAATAACATTAACAACATAAAATTTATAAAATAAATACATTAAATTACAAAAAATAATAAATCAATTATTAAAACAATAATTTTACCTGACAAATAAGGCCTTTTCCTAAGCCAGTAGTAAAACGCAATGGGCAGACCGTATTGTGTAGATATTTTCATTATCTTTATTTGATTCTTCCTCAAAACCTTGTTTTATCAGTATAATTCAACTTAAAATCTGTTTCACTATTAAGTCCAGTTTCGCTTTCAGTTTGGATAGTTCGTAAACACTAGAATCAGTTTCAATACCGGATTATTATTTCTTGAAATGATACTTGCATTGTAAGCCTTTTGGATAATAGGTCAAGATACCTATAAAATATACATCTACTTTTCTTGTTTTATCATCGTTTCGACATAAAATGTGGTGCTATTTCAACGCGCGTCGTGTATAGCCCTGTAACACAGGCGGATCACGCGTTGGGTGTATCAAGCCAAGATGGCTCCATGATAGACACGAGATATATCTTACGGGGCATTCCGGAGATAGTCGATGTATCACGATTGTTGATGTTCTATCAGTTTGCAAATAAGTAGCACATTTTTGACTACTTAAAGATAGGCGTGAACAAAATCAAAGGTATGTTAAAAGGGATGTTTCATCAGTTTGCCACAATCATGTATATATAAAAAAATTATTATGATTTGGTTTATTCAATATACATCAGACATACAGTTCATGAGTATACAAGAAGTAGTACACAAATATATATAAAAGCATGCATAGTGGTCATCTGTGTAATACTAATTCTCGACTGATTTAAGCATACATAAATTACAACAGGTTGCGCATATACATACAAATATTAACAATGCTATAGTCAACAACAGCAAAATATCAATTTAAATGAGTATTTAATAAATATACAAAACAGCATGTGGAGCGAGAAGTCAAGTGTGAATACATTTACGATAATATTAATCGTAATAATATGTATATTGGTTTCTTTGAATAAACGCTTTATGGACATACATAGCTAAGTTTCTGTTAATAATTACATTGTCGGATTGCATTAATTCTATAAATTCGGGTACATTTAGTCTTTTCCAGTAATACTTCTTAATATATAGTTTTCTAATATCATTATGCAGTGAACATTCTAACAAGAAATGAAACTCATCTTCAAGAACATTGCAATGCTGACATTTTCTTTCATTAATAGGTATAGATTCACGTTTATGCCATCGGCCTGATTCGACTTCTGGCCTATGTGGAGCAACTCTCAATTTACAAAGATCAAATCTAAACTTATTAATACTGACATGTTTAAGATAAGGTTGGAATTCAAATTTACAAAACATATTGTAACTTTTTGCTCTAGATGAGTTATTTAGTTCTGCTATCCAATTTTGTATAAATCCATCAGTTATTCTTGATTTTACTAATGACAAAAAACACTTTTCATCCCCTACACCTTGGTTTAGTCATGCATAATGTAAACCTAAAGATTGCAACAAATTACATACAGATTTTGTACATGAGTGGGCATTTGACCTACTTATTAAATTGCTACACATATGCAAATAAATACACTTAACATATTTATGCTCTTCTAACTTAACAATTTTTAACCAGTACTTAATCACATGAACAGCTCTGCTGGTTATCAAGGATGTTCTACCAAGTTCTCCATATACAAAATTATTTTGGGTTTAAATTTTCACACCAAATTTCATTTTGCAAATATTTAAATGAACTCTCTCTAGAGTCATCGACTCAGTTAAACCCCAAACCTCTGATCCATAATATAAAATTGGTAAAACAAGCTGATCAAATAACTGTAACTTGGTATGTATAGAGGTTAAAGGGAAATTAGTTAAACATGAATTTTATTTAAAAACAGCTTTTCAAGCCTGGCCTGCAAGTGTATCAAAAGTACTTGCAAATGATCCTCCTGTAGTGAATACAATTCCTAATATGTAAACGTTTTAACAATTTCCAAAGACTGGCCTTTATATAAAAAACTACGATTTCTCCGTAACTGACCACCTTTTTTAAAAATCATTACTTTTGTTTTATTCGAGTTTACACATAGCTTCCACTTATCACAGTATTCTTCTAACAGACACAAGCCTTTGTTCAATTCTTCCTCAGATTCAGAAATAATTACAATATCATCTGCATACAAATGCAAAAACAATTTCAACATACCAATATCAATTCCATTAAAGCCTGCTAAACCATTTAACATATACTATTCCTCTAAGTCATTCAAATAAATAGAAAACAAAAATGGTGATAAAATGAATCACCCTGTCTAACACCCAATAAAAACGAGAAATCGTCATTACGTATTGTACGACCTAACTTAATTCTTGATTTGACATTTACATACATAGATTTAATAATATTAATCATATTTCCTCGAACGCCTAACTTCAACAATTTGTACCAAATGATATCTCGCATCAGGTAATCGAATTCTTTAGTAAAATCAACAAATACAGCATACATTCTTTGTTTTTCATTTAACAAATAATTAATGAGACCATGTAATACAAAAATATTATCAATAGTTCTCATATTTTGCCTGAATCCTGCCTGAGACTCTATATATAGATGATAATTTTCAGCCCAATTGTTTAATATATTGTTAATGACTTTATTAAATAATTTCCCAAATGTACTTAATAATCTGATACCCCTGTGATTATTTACATCATCTCTATTTCCTTTTTTATGTAAAGGAACAATAAAACCCTCACACCAAATTTCTGACAAACGTCCACACTCAAACAATTTGTTAAACAAAGTACACACAACATTTAAAAAGCTACTACTGTTAATAACAAATTTTAAAAAAAACTCATTTAGCAGATAATCAGGTCCAGGTGATTTAAAAAGCTACTACTGTTAATAACAAATTAAAAAAAAAACTCATTTAGCAGATAATCAGGTCCAGGTGATTTACCATTATGTATATGTTTGCAGGCTTTTACAATTTCCTGATCAGTAAACGGTACATTTAATTCATTAAACATAATATTTAATTCACCATTTAAATATCTGTCCTGAAAGTACAAAATATCTTCATCAGGCTGGTAAAATGTAGAATTGAGGTCATTAATTCATTTCAAACAGTTCAAAAACTCCTTACTTGTTATGTTTTGCTTTTTATCTTTAAAAGTAGTATTCCTTAACAATTTCCAATATAATTTTGCATTAGTAAGTCTAGCATTTTCTAATCTGTTTGATTTTTATCATAAACATATTTCTTCTTTCTAATAGTGCCTTTATAACAACTTCTAGCTTCTACCATGTTTTTTCTATTTTCATCAGAAGGAAAATTTCCTATACATATTCAACTTGTTATAATAACAATGTTTTAAATGTTTGCATTCATCATCAATATAAGCAGCAGCATTTTTATTAACAAAGCGTACATTATCAACACAACTCTTTTTGAATAATGGTGAGCTAATATTTTCAATAACATCACAAAATGTGTTTAAATAAGTATCCAATTCATCGTTGTTTTGAGTCTGATCAATATTGTCACAAAGTGTGTCCAGTGTCATTTTTATGTTTTCAAAATTTAATGCCTCAATATAATCACTTTTCTTTCCATCATCCCATTTATACATGTATGGCAATTTATTTACATCATTGTCCACTTGATTACTGTTATTGGAATTTGTGTTATCTGCACATCCATTTATGTCAGACACAGTTGTACATTTAAGACTAAAACTTACTACACAATTATTAGATAAAATATTACGATCCTAAATTTCAAACGTTCGAAATTATGGAAACATATTACTTTTACAAAGCACAAGATCAATAGTACTACAACCTCGTGAATTAACAAATGTAAATTTTCCAATATTACTATCCGCACATAGTCAGCCATTCACTATTCTTAAGCTTGACATTTACAAAAATCCAATAACAACTTTCCATATTCATTGACAGTTTTATCTAAATTACATCTTGGCAAACTTGCATCTTGAACATAATCATCTCATAACAAATTTTCTACACAAACATGAAAATTGTCATACATTACAAAATCTTGTTTATCGCCAACTCTAGCATTAAAATCTCCACATATAAAGAATTCACATGACTTATTATAAATATTATTGAAGTGCAGAATATCATCTGTAATTAATTCAAAAACTGTGTTTTCTACAATATACGGTATTCCACTGCCTTGTGGTGCATTGTAAACAAGACACATAAATATATCATTCTTTAAATTAAACAATTTGCCATCTTTCGTTATCCGTTGTATACAGTCACTTGTACTTTTAATGAATTGAACAGCATTTTTTAAGTTTATTATGAACATACATAATTATTCCACCACTGTTTCTTTTAGCTCTTTTTAATTTAGGTTTTCTGTGTAAAATGTATGCTGTAAAATTGTCTACATTGTAATTAAAATCATCATTAGACCAAGTCTCTGTAAAAAAACAGAATATCATATGTAGTAAATAATGATTTCATTTCTAAAGAGTCTAATTTGTTATATTGTTTACCAATAAGTCCCTGCACGTTTAGTAAACACACCTTGATCTCATTGTTGACCTCATCGCTGTCCTACTTGATGTTAGTTATCGTTTTTTGATTGGTTGGCCCCGTTCCGGTATCTGCTGTTCTGTCCCATTTCACGTTCCCCATACTATCACACGATGTAGTTTTCTGGGATCCCACAGAAAGTTTCTTTTGCCTCATGCTATTTTATCACTATTTACGCACTGTTTGCCAATAGTATTATCGATTTTCACGCTTTGTCTGCTGTTCCTCGTGTTGGGTTTTCCCGATGTAATACGATACATGTTTATCATTCTCGTTCTTAGAACTTGTTGTTGGTTGTGTGTTTATTTCGGATGGCTTTTCATGACAAGAGCTGGATTGTAATGCAGTATCCGGTAAGCTGATATTTTCAAGTTGTACCGTATCCACAGTTTCAGTTTTGTCATATGTACTTGACCTAATTTCTGGATTGTTTACTTTTGTGTGGGCGTGTCTAGTTTATGAGGATGATTCGTCAGGGTTTTCATCAGGAAAGACACTGTTTTCAACACTGTATACGACTGTTTCGGTTGAATATAGCCGCGATTTCATAGTCAAGTCTTCATCGGCCATCTTTGATACCGGCTTGTTATTCCGCTGAGTCTATCTGTGCCTAGCACCTCGAACCATTCAGGGAACATATCATTCACACACTTGCCGTCTATGAATAATTTGGCCGGGTAGCGCAGCTTCACGTTTCTTCTCTTCGATCTGGCATCAACTGCTGCTGCAGACTTATACAGTGTCGTTCTTGCATTTGACATTCTTTCGGGTATTGCCTGTCAATGCCAAACCTGCTGTTCTTAAGAAGATATACCATTTTTCATGATTGTTTCAGTGTCACATAGTCTTTAAATCTTGCGATCAAAGGTCTTTTCTAGCTCATTTTGTAAGAAACGAAGAACTAAATATTTATCGCCATATGTATGTGTTAGTCTCTCCGTAATGCCATAGAAAATCAAATTATTTCTCATACTTCTGGCCTCAATGTCTTTTGATTTATAGCACAACACTTTAGACATATGCGCTTGTTTCTCACAAATATGTTCCATTTCTTTAATTTTATTTTCTAGTTCGCTACAGCATATGTGTACATTTTGAACATCCCTCCTGCATGCATGCTGTGCATCTTCTACATCATTTATCTTTTCAAAGTTTTTGTTTAACTGATCAAATATGGAGTTGAGTTTCTCATCTGTAGACAAATAGGCAAAACTTTCGCTACAACTACTACTTTACTTCTTTCTTTTCTTCGTCACGGCTTGCCATTCGCGCCATTTTCTCTATTGTCTCCATTGTCCGAAATAACAAAACGATTTTTCCGTGATATTTCCTCACAAACTTCAAAATCCTTTTCGTCACCACTAACACCACTATATTCCTCAACTTCACTTTCCATTGTATAACAAAGCACACTCAATTATTCCTTGTAAATTGACTACAAAATTAATTTTAATGTCCACTGTTGATTTCGCGTCTGACCACTGATAAAGAACCGATTAATTAACACATACTAATGTTTGAAATTTAGGGGTGAGCATTTAAATTAATTCAAGATTAAAATGATATAAAAGGTTGATAACTGCATTTAATTTCATTTCAAACGATGATACACATAAAATTATGTGCTGCCATCATTTAACTCTTATACTAGTTGGGCCATTTTCTCCAATCTTCACTTTCTCATGTTAATATAGGTTAATATTTAGTCATCTTGTCAAATATAAATATCTTAATAACAAATAGAATAGTATATTACACTTTCCCACAATATATATGTCTACCATTATGTCTCTCATGATATCATTTTTGCAAGTAAAGGCAGACAACCCGATTAAATATTTGTATGTTTCGCTTACAGTTTAGTTCTATAATAGTATAAGGGAGATAACACCTGTTGACCAATAAAAGGTAATTTTAGAACTACTACCCTTTAAACTGTGATACCTTGTTATTTGATTTCTTTATATAAGAACAGTGTGCTTTTATGTGAAATGTAAGAAATCCTCAATATTATTACTATATATTATTGTATTATTATGCTCTCTTATGATAAATATGCAGAGTATTTGTTTGTATAAAATATTATTACACAATACAGTGATTTTTATTATTAGCACCGCACCCACACTGCAAAGTTTTACATATGTAACTTTCCCGCCCTATTAAGGGAATTGTATAGTTTATAATATTTATGCAAAGTAATTATGTTAAGCAGTGTGCTCGGGCAATGGTTTTTAACCGAAGTCCTGAGGGTTAACAACCACGTTCATTCATTCATTTCATTCTCGCAATGGAAGATGATCTTGTTTAAGTTGTAATGTGCAAAACTGGCACGTGTTCATTACTGTTGACCAAGTATACGATGTCTCATATTAATAATGCTGCATTTAGTTTCAATTATATTTGAATGGTAAGGTTGTTCTCTAAATATAATATTGGTAAGGTTGTTATCTTAATATAATTTCGATAATCATGTTTGTAAATGAGAAGTTGGTTTTCCTTCAAATGGCATTGTATTCTTAAAGACACAGGGTCCGCTTTGAAATAAAAGGTATTAATTTAATTTTGTTTAAACATGTAATTATTTTGTATATTTGTTGACATCATAGCGTCAGTGCGGATGATAGATGAATGTTAATGCTATTAAATATAAATTAAAGATTACTTAGATAAAATGGAAAATTCCTAATTCAGAAATATCGTTATACACTAATTCCGAACTTTAATAAAAGAAGAAATCTGCATATGCGAATTTGTGTATTTAAACTTGCTGACAAGTTTACAATATATATTATTTAAAAAGTATATGTTCGTTTCACCGAATTGTTATTATTCATCCTATATATAACGATGCAATCATTCAAGTTCTAATGATAATATAATAACTTATGTAGCTTAACTTTTGCTTCAATAATTTGTTAATAACTGTGCGATAATTACAACATACCAATATAGTGGGTGGTGACCCCCATATACGATTACTGTATGGGCCATTGTTTCGTATCAGCGAATTGCGTAATATACTTGGAGCATGTCTCTTTATCAATTAACACCAGGCGTTATAAGGTGATGTCGCGTAGCAACAAAACATGTGTGCTGTGTCAGAATACAGATTTGATATAGTTAAATAATATTAAAGTAATATTTAACAACTAAGTAACAAATTAAAGATTAGTATATTGAATCTCAATTAGATTTTCGTATGAGTTGTGAAAATAAGAAACACGCTAAAGATGCTAAATACGCTATATATAGATGATTAAGGTTTTCGAACCTGCATAATTATGATTAATAGTATTGTTCTGACGGTGTTCAGCACCGACGTGATTTTCTGTATTGTGTAACCTTAAAAACCTTGTATGTGTAAGAGCATAATTTTAAACTACCGGTCATGTATTCTGTCATTTATGTGATTATGCATTATATAATATTAATTGTTCGGGTTTTTTCAGGGTATTTTTTTCAGTCCAGTCTTGTGTTCTGTCTTGTATGTCACATCTATATCTATTATTATTATGTATGTATGTATATTATACATTGAAAAATAAAAGTATTAAATATCTACTTGTATACTTTATAATATATTAGATATTATATTCATCTACTTCGCCATCGTAAATGCAATCTCAATAAATGCATCAAGAAGTAAAATTTAGGTATTTTAAAAATAGAAAGTACACCATAAGTTGGAAATATTGTGAGTGCCGAAGTGTCTAACTGTAAGTGCCGAAGTGGCCAATTATAAGTGCCGAACCGACTTGCTAGTGCCGAAGTGACTAGGTGCCGAATTCGCCAGGTGCCGAAGTAACTAGCCTTCAATAAAGTATACCAGCAAGTCTCAGGAATTTGACAGTTTATCAACAGTCACCAAAAAAACTGCCCGAACGGCATTTAAATGCACTACTGACCAAAATAGGCAGCATTATTGTATAGATGGATAATTTTTGCATATAGTTGGCATACTTATGACAAAATACGGTCTAAAACGCTTCTAAATTACCGTTACGTTACAGAAATGTGGAGGAAATCAGCCATATAGAAGACATTTGTCAAATGAGAATCTCACGGGATTTCACGGTCATGTAACATTTTATCTAATTTTAGTAACAGAACATGTGCTGTGACTGGTGTCAAACACAGCCTGAAACGAAAATGACATTTACTGGATTTTTACTTCACTGGTGATTGTTTTGTGAACACACTATAATTGTAATACCTAGTAAAAGAATAATAGATTACACATCACTTACATCAATATTCATACAATATGTTTGCTGGTCAGACATGAGTAATTGAAGAAAAATAATGCATTACGGAAAACGAAAGCCATGTTTACAATTTTAGCATGCATAAAGGTCAAGGTAGATCCGAAAATACCAAATGAAAATCTCGTAGGCACGTGATAAAGCATCAATGGCGGCGTAGTTGTACACTGTGTACTGATCAGAGTTATTTTCAGGTATTATTTGATGCATTTTACAATTTCGATTTTCATAATACGCCACAAGTCAAAAGTTTATATTGACTTACCTGTATATGTAGTGATTTCCTCCAGAAATTGCAAAATTATGGATTTATAGTGTGAAATAAATATGTTACGACTCTGGTTGATTTTCGATACGGGGTTGGCTTCAGCCTACAGGTCTAGTTAGTTGTTCGCTGAAGTTTCTTAAGCTAAAAATTACATTGTTTTAATTGACGAACGGCGCCGATTGACAGCTTAGGAACTATAGTTAGCAAAGCGTTTTTAAGAAAACGAACAATTGATACCACACAAGTTTCGCTCATTTCGACATTGTTCCACGATGTTGAAAGGTGATCATAATATTATGTGGCAGCTGGGTTTCAAAAATCATTGACATTTAAATAAAAACAATGTTTTGTTTGTTAAAACATCACGCATGCAAATATAAGTTTTAGTGATGTGTGCTTTCAATATAAATAAATGATGTATTAAGCAATTTAAACACACAATTTTAATTTGAGTTTTGAAGCAATTGTGTAGAAATCTCTTACTGTAGTGGCCATGTTTTGGCGCATGTATATCAAAGGTACTAATGTATGTCAGACTTGTAAATTGTACATGTATAGGTATGTGTTTACATGTTATATAAATTAACATTATGTCATAGAATAATGTCCCACATTTCCATTGCCCTTTAAATTTTTACTTTCTTTTTGTTTGCATCATATGTAAATATTTGCAATGTTTCTCCAGAACATTGTGAATACTCGTCCTGTTAAACATGAAGCTTAGCTGTACTTCATGGATGTTAAGCCATTTGTCGGATAACTGCAACGAACAGATGCTTTCACAAATGACAATAAATGTCGAGCATAAGATGTCATTGTGATAACAATTAGCCTGTGTGGTCATCTCGAGGCGCAAGTGTGGCAACCATAAGCATGTAACTGTTTACCGTTGACTGTTTTGGTTATAGTCTGTGTGATGAGAGGATAGTCCGTCCTTTTCAATGTAGTTTATTAAATAATAGAAAATCATTATATAGATATATAATATATTATATATTCATAATTTATATTCAAATTTCCAGTATCCAGAGTCACGATATACCAAACAGGCGAAAACTCACCTACGTATCTTTACGTAGACAGCACGTTCAACCAAATCGTTCTTCTGTGAACGTATTGTTTCACATATTCGTAACCTATGAACAATATGATGTATACATGGTACAAAGCAGGAAAGACACAAAAGGGTTTTAGGTAGCATTCAGTGACATAATGTATATCGAAACGTACAGAATTAGAGTTTGACCTTACGTAGTTACATTGTTTGCAGACTTACATAAGACCTTCGGGGATGACAGCTGCCCATGCATAAATAAATGAACTGAAACATATACAATAACTTAGTTCGACCATGGTAACGAAAGAGGCACTGAGAACAAATAGTGCAGTAACTATAAATGTTGTCATAGACATCCGAAATATGAACGTTTGGTTTATAAATATATACATTGATATAATAATAACCTGAAGCCACATATCTGTCAATTCTGAGCTTAATCTCTTTGTGACAACGAATTTCGCGCATTATTAAGATTGACTCACAGACTGATCAATCGATCGACTGATTTATTACATTCGTTAAAACTCTAAACCTTCAAAGTACACAAACCTTCATTTTTAATGTTATAACAAACATTAGTGCTTAAATACTTATCTTTTATCATTGTAATGGTGTTGCTGAACACTTGAATGTCATTAAATATTTCTGCATCAAAACAATATATCTAGGTAGAGGAGAAACTCAATAATATTTGGACATTAGGGAAGGAACGCATGTGGTTTGAATGACGATGTTGGTAACATCATTCATGTCCTATTTAATGTCAATAAGTTGATCGTTTTTGTTTTAAGTATACTGTTTTAAAATGAAATGCCAAGAGCAACAACTATGTTGATTTTGACTAATTTCGAGTGTAACCTTTGATTGTATAAGCTGGTATTAGTAACTGATTAATACACGTTAACGTGGCCTGCAGTGATATGGGTTATACAACCGTGTATAACGCGTATGACAGTATCATAACAAATATAGGGAGGATATACTTAGGTTTAAATCTCCTTATTACCATATGGCACAAAAGTTAGGCTCCAATATGTGAGCGTTGGTATATTTTGGAGATAATAAACAAGAGACGTAGGTTGCCCAAACGCTGTACTGACCCGCAAGACAGGGTTATTTTTAGACTAGCAGCATCAGTTTAACCATTTTTAAACAGGACCATAAGGCGCGATGCATACAAATATATAAGGCTTAGGTAAATACTCACGTAACGCCTGTCCATTGTTATAAAAAAGTTTAAACTCCTCTAGTTATGATTTGCAATTGTAACAGTTGCTAACGCTGTTTTACCACAAAGTGTGCTTTTTGGGGGGGGGGGGGGGGTTTAATAACCAAGACCCAGCAAGCAACTGTACCCACCATTGGTGATCTTTAATGATTTAAATTAGTCATTATCCGTACATTTAAACATGTTGCATGACAAAGTGCACTTTCAAACCGTCATTTTTGGTTAATATCGGTAACATTTAATGGTATTAAATCTGGGAAATTCATACGCAAAATCTTGAATCATTAATATCTCACCTCCTACATAAATGACGCAATCCGATTGGCTAAGAGAGGTCACATGACCATGTGGTATTTTCCATACACCACGGATATTTTTCAATACCCAATCGAAGTCTTATGACGTCGTTTTGTTTATTTTCGTGACGTCATTGTATGTGTTTCGTGTTATTTTGGAAGTTTTTCTTTCGTTAATTTTCAAGTGGTATTGACCAATTAAAAGAAACCAGTGACAAGTAGTCGTAAAATATTCGTTACACTGTTAGAGAGTGTATGGGATATGACGCTTCGCTCGCGTATGGTATAAAATCACTTAGGGTGTATAACCCATACACCCTCAGTTACTAACAGTGTAACTAATAATACATTGGAAATACAAAGAACATATGTTTTGTAAGTCCAACTGCTACGTGATATATGAAGTTACGGTACAATGACGCAGTTAAATAACTGTGAAATGAAGGGTAACAAGAGTTTTATTAAGAGCGTAGAAGTACCTATTTATTTGTCACTTACGAACTCTATACTGTGTCCAATTTTGTTTCACATGTCTACCTTTCCTTGTTATTATTCTAGCAACGTACTCTTGGGCATATTATGAGAGTTTGAATGAGTTCAAACATGAACAAAGACGATCAACTATATGCGGTAACTGACAGAAACCATGATCACAATTGAACATGGTCAACCATGGCCATTTATCATAATCGGTCGTGTTTAATTACGTTCAGGGTCTTGACCCATGCTACCAATTACGGCACATAGTCGACCATGGTAGTTCATGGTTGAACATGATATCAGAACTATGAACTATTACAGCAAAACATGGTAGCGCGTGGTCAAATACGTTGTGTTTCGTTTTGGTCAATACAAAAGGATCCGAATTAATAGTGTATGACGAAGTGTTCTATGGCTAATCGTTCAAGCAACGAATCGTTATTTGACCCGATTGTTATGTAATAGATATAAGCCGAACCATGTCCATTATGTAAAATATCGGACGGCCTGTAACTTAAAACAGTGCCAAACCAATTTTGATTATGTTAGCAATATTAAAAGGTATAACTTGCTCAAACAAATATATTTTATAATATTACAAAACACAGTTATATTAATGATTTAAAATTCCCCTAAAAGAACCTCTTTACTAAATCAGTACACACAACCCGACTGCTGCGTGCTGTTGGTGCACAATGTATATCGAGCCTTTGCAAACTGCGACATGTTCATTCAGGTAAAAACAAGTGTTTTATGTTTGATTTCGAAGACGGGATATGATGAAAGGATTTATTGCTAGTTGAAATGGAGGTAGTGACCTTTCAAATACCCTAACCAGAAATAATATGAAAAGTAATATTCTTTGGTGCAATATGCACGTGTAAAATGTCCATGTTCCAGTATGGATATATATATTGGATATAAATGGATTAGTGCATATATATTGGAAATAAATGGATTAGTGCAAGCAGTAAGGTATTATAAATACGTGAACGTTTGACTGAGTTTAAATATTTTTTGTTAAGAGTACACGATACATTTTACTACTTGTGCTATTAGTTTGTTAGTAGCATATTACTTATTTAATAAAAGATACATTTTATTTTCCAACTGCATAAAATTTCAACTGCAAATAATTAAAACAGTGCTGTGACGGCATCCCATTGTTCTCAGTGTACCGTAATTTTAATATTAGACGGGTAGCCGTCCAATATCTGGCGTGTTTTGGTAAGATATTGGAGTGTAGTCAGTTAATAATGAACAGCACGTGCTATCTTAGGTTTTCTAAACGTCGTAAGGAGACGATTTTGATAGACGCTTCCACAAATGTCAATCATATTCAAATTTATCTGCAATGTAAACCAATCATCGCACTTGGATATCACGTGTTTAGCGGTTAAACTATAACATACAAAAAAGCACGTGCATAATGTTTGTGTTATTCAAATGAACACGTGGTAATGTTTGTGATTTTCGATTAATAGAAATTATTCCATTAACAATAACTGGGGAGGAGTTTAAATTATTCGTGGCAAATCCCGGATCGGTCTTTTCTGACACCCACTTCAGCACTGATTTAATACTATTATCTAATGTAAAAACGCATACGTTTAGGTAAGATACCAGTAAATCATTGTGTATCCCTCCGTGGTCCATTCCAAAGTAGTGCCTATTAATAAAGAGTTACTTTTCGCTTCTGGTATAAAAGCCATTTAGCAATCTCAGACATGACTTGTGTTGTTATTTCTTATATCACATGTGTGTCTGGAACATTTTGGTTTAATTCATTGAATGCTAACTTGAAAGGTGACCTTTTGGGGTGTGTTTACTGTGGTATGGGGCTTTGGTCGAGACCCGGTTTTCTACCGCTGTCTGCATTCAGGCAAGATGCATTTACTTAGAAGAAATTATGACAAATCTATTCTTTGCAATTTTTTAAAAGATCAAACTTTAAATTGATACCATGCTTGCATAATCTCAAATAATAGAAAGGCTATAAACATGCTTGGAAAGTTTGCCGTTTTATAACGGGACCCTATGGGAATTGGAATTACTGGTATATAACCTTTAAGAAAACCAGGTTCCGTCCCTTTATGGTCCACTGTTAAATACAATCACCATGTAACGGTGTTATTATATTTATTTTATTACTTTGCACGGATAAAAATTGGATTCATATCATAGCTGATGTTTTCTACGATTTTTAAAGCGAAACCTGGCTTTTCGCGAAAAAACAAAAAGATAAAAAGTATGGAAACTCGCCTTTTGCATCTCACAGCACATCAAATGATATTATAAGCAAACTTTTGTACGTTTTATACATTATTGATGTCCATTGCATTAAAATAATTCTACATGAACTGGTAATGTGACTGGTTTATTTGGTATGGGTACGAATTTTAGCTCCCGCTCCCAAACAAACCAAGTATTGAAAACGCAAGCCGGATGGATGATCATGTCTTATACTAAAACGGATTTTAGAAGCATTTCTACTACCAAGCAGATCGACCTGAAATTTTGCATGTGTGGTACAAATAGGTTAATAAATGATGTAGACGAGTTTTTTCATGATGGCAAAATTTTTAGTTTTTTTTTAAATGATGTACAACTATATATTACCGATGAACGCAATGGTAACGTACCAAAACGCCTCTTTTATAGCGCAAGAACTATCTCCAGCCACTCTCCCAATTGTTTAGTAAATTCAATGAACGATATTAATTGGGAGCATTTTCAAAAATGTGTTACATACAATGTAGTGCCATTTATAAAACGCATTTTCTACAACTAGTACCTTCATGCATTTTGGATGTCGAATATATCTAATACGAGTATGCGATCGCAATCATTTCAATATTGGGTGTGTTTTGGTACACTATAACGTTAAGCCTCTTACAAAATATTGTATTTTGAATATGGTAATGTCGCAAACTATATTTCTTGTTTCTTTTTGCAAATATTGTTTATGCCTAAACTATGTGCATTTTTACATTAAATATTAGTATCATATCAGTGCTAAAATAGGCGCCAGAACCTACATCGTCTGCTTGCGACACTGTGTTTTCAGAGTACCTAGGCTTGCACGTGCTGTCCAATATTAACCGACTATACGCCAATATTAACCAAAACACGCCAATTATTGGACGGCTACCCGTTTAATATTAACAATTATGGTACAATGAAAACAATGGAATGACGTCACAGCAATGGCTTAAGTGTTTATTGACCTTGGAACCAGTCGAGTTTCAATATTTCCGATAATAAAGATTGGGTTGGGTAGCGTGTCCCGTTCTCTACCTCAAGCGTTAACTCACTTGGATCTATATTTTAAGTCATAAAGGTAAGCTATGCTATAATTACTTTACATTGGACTTTCTTTGTAACTTCTACACATTTTATGTTATTAGAACATATTGTGTGTTATGTTTTTATTTATGAAATACCATCAACAGTCCGTTACCATAAACATGTTGTTACAATGTCTGGATCAGCAAAATGGAGCCGATGCGCTTGTTATATCGCTATGTAACAGTAAACACACAGTTTATATTTTAATAGTTTTGGGACAATTTTAGGACACAATATTACAGCAAAAGTAATCGAATCACCTAGGTTAACGGGTAGTCTATAACAATATTGACCAAATAATAATGTGATAGCAATAACAAGGGAAAGATATCCATTTAGAAACACCGAACTTATTAGTTCTCATGAGTGTCAGTTTCTATCACGCAACACTCGTCCTTTTTTTCTATTATTTATCAATCCGCGATTTAATGTGTTTCTTAGTACTTTCTTTATATTGCTAAATTAGATATTGGACATTAATAGTCCAGTTTTATTAATCTGTTTAATTTTGAAATGAGAACATGTAAAAATAGTACACAATGGAATTGCATTATTACCTTTACATCAAGTCACGTTTGCTTCATGAAGATTTCGACTTTTACTTTGCATTGACCGTTCCATGGCGGTTACCCCAGTTTTTAAATTAATAAGTTTTCTGTTTTGTGTTGTCCTGTATTGTATAGGCAATTGGTCGCTTTCTCTAAATAAAGGATCAGCGGATGTAAATAAAGGTTTTTCTCCTGGTTATGTCTCTGAAGTTTCAGTATTCATATCTTTACAATTAGGTATATTTCTATGTGCTGTATTCAGAACCATATCTGACCGTCGTGTATGATGATAAAAAAATAAATATTTGATTTACATTCGTCTTAGGATGGAGGTGTTCCTATCGTAGGCCACGGCAATTTTCAAAATATTGATCGGGTAACACCTCTAAACCTGTAGCGGCTATAGATTGAGCATTGATAATTGACAGGCGCTTACATTCAAAGCAGCCAGATGATACACCTCTTTGCTTTGTACCTTTTATTGACAAGTAATTAAAGGCGGACGAACATGTATAGAGTATTGAGTGGAAAAATCCATATTTAACATTGACCTTGGGGATACGTTTTACAAAATCATTCCATAATATTGTATATTGTGTGCTTCGAACAAATAACACATATTGATTGCGTGTTGTAGGCTTTTCAAATCAGATAGACTTTGGCACAGATTAGCAAATATTTTCAATTGACTTCAATCGAACTGTGCAAATGTATACAATAGTTAAACGTTTTCATTAAAACGAAATATAGGTGGCAATATCATACTATATTTAAGAACAATACATCTGATAGAAAAGCGGTTAGAAGAAACAGGTCCATGTTTAATAATTATCTTTTATTTTTGCTACTAAATCAAATGTCATTCTAGCATACTTTATTCAACACACACGGAACAGCATTTCTTCAACAACTTTAATATATCCATAAAAAAACACACCATGTGTTGTAAGCAACACGTGAGTTTTACGGAGCAAACCGCGTAGTATCAATTAAAAATTGTGCATTACCTTCATATCGCCGTTTATCACAGTGTATAACCGTACGGTGAGCTAAACAGGGAAGTTGTTGATCTGTACGCCGATGGTAAGTTGCACTGTAGTTGCAAACAACAGAAAACGCCGAAAGTGACACAATTTTTTATATTATCTTTTACTTTTGGACTGAATATAAGGTAATTTGAAGATTTCTGTTAATTATATTCCTATTTGTCACATATGTGCTTTGTGATTTGTGTGGAAATTGTGTTGTCGTTGATAATTCAGTGGTTGATCACTGCGAATATATTGAAACGATAGAAAATTTATGAATTCATTTCCATGTAATTCTTTGGATTTCGCATAGATGTCCAAACAAACATCCATACATCCATACATCTAGAAATCCAGACATACAACTTTCAAGCACAAACTAAGTATGTCTCCCTACTCACTACATATTTCGTTTGTATACGTACGTCCGTACATTGTTACGTACTTACGTCTGTACGTCCGTTCGTCTAAACGCCCATTCACATTATATAACGTTTACGCTCCATAACGCCTTAATGCTTGGAAGTGTTTTAATATGACATCAGAATATTATTCACATCACAAGATGATGTGTCGCGTACATAATCGATGGTTGTTTGTCAAAGGTCATTTAAAATTTAAAGTCAAAGGTCAAATAATGTTCTGGAGTATATAATTGTCTTGAGGGATTTTTAATGACTTGGCAAACATAATAATCCTCATGTTAAAGTATGCCACTCTCAAGAACCAGACATTTCGAATTAACCAGCAACCACTATAACAATAAAATATACGGCTACAAACTTCTTATTTTTATTCCAAAAAGCGAAACGTTAAGTGATCATTCTGCTAAAACAATGACTGATATAATACTGGACAAAACCGACAGGATATATTTTCGTCATATCATAATATGTTTACGGGGGGGGGGCTTAATTTTATTTGTATTCTGCTTGAAGGTAAAAGATAATATCAGAAAGTACGTTACTTTCTGCGTGTTCTGCTGTTTGCTACAAGCTGTATGCGCTTCTCAAATAAACAATAAACAGAAAATACATGTTCAAGCTATAACATACATACACCAATAGCTATAAATATTGGACTGAAACATAAATCACTAGAATTGCACTGATATAATAACGCATATTATGACAATTTACGGCATCTACATTAAACAGACGTGACAGCCACAGCAACGGGATGACAAATAATCAAACAGAAACAATATCAAACAAAAGCATCCGCTTTTTTTTTATTTTTAGTGACCTTTAGGTACTGAAAAGATACCAAGATTAATACAATAAATATTTATCTTACAAAGACATTCCATTTATCATTGTAAAAAAGCAACAATACGATAAAGCAAAGCAATATACGTAAAAACGTGTGGGTGGGCGGGTCATTGACCTTACTTTGCAGCCAATAAAACCTCGAGTGACAAGCCATGCAGTCTAACGTTTATATATCCATACAGAACCATGCAATTCACGAGGTATTTTCCCGCTTTAAACGAAAAGCATTACGAATAATTCCGTACAATACCGAATACTATACATAGCAATAATTTAGAAACGTGAATAATTGTATTCATGTTGAATATATTAAGGATCTGACACGAGTTGTCATTTCATACCAAAGTTTATTAAACGAGTTCAGGAATTTTTTAGTAAGCGAGCCTTTGGAGTTTACTTAAGATTTTCCCTATAGCGCTTGGTGAATACCGGCCCTGGTCAATAACTCCAAACACCATTTAGAGCTTTTGTTAAGTTTAACAGTTATGATAAAAAAATTGCATTTCTTTTGTCAAGTTATAACTGATCATTATTGATTGTTACACATTAAAAAGTATTCAACACTTTCATTTTTGTCTTCCAGACTCTATTTAGAAACTATAGTTGATACACAGGCCGTATTCTTAGCAACTGTTTAACGACAAAACTGTCAGATTTTCATCATGGGGATGCCGTTTCTTATCTGAAGAACAACCGGTGAAACCTGGCCTTAATATTTTTTTCACCACTGCATCAGTCTGGAGGTTGACACCTGGCTTCCGCACATTTTACTTTTACCTCAATCGAAAGGGGGGACATCTACATTCTACTAAAGAAACCAGATGCGGCATATTATTGCCATTTCGGGACGACTTCATGACTGTTGTGGCTGCGTTCTGTATAAATTATAGTACAGTAAAAGTACATATTTATTTTTCCGCAGCCAAAAGAGCCAGTCACGTGAGAATTAGGTGTGGCCTGCCAGCATCAAGGAGTGCTCGATCCCCTAGTGTTTTCCTTCAAAACATATTTTTTTTATGTTAAGATAGAGTATCCAACAAATCAAGATATTTTGTTTTATTAAGCTTTGCGGTTGTGCACATTCAGTTCTGGAATAGTACTAAAGTTATGCATTTCATTCATTGTAATAAAATAAAATCCCCCCAGTGTCAAAGAAAAAACATGTGATCGGTACATTGATATGAATTATGTGTAAGCATTTTAAAACATATTACTTACCGGTCAATGTTCACTGCACAGCATAGACCAGACAGAATTATGTTTATCCTGTTCTTCACAGTTGTTGAAGTGGAATAGAGCATGCATCTCACTAAGACCATCGTTTTTAAGGCAATGGTGGTGGTAGCTGATAGCCGGGTGGCCACGTTTTCCTGGCGCCAAGCCTTCGTCCGCATGATAAAGCACTTGCTTCTCTAAAAACAAATAAAACAATTTATACTTTGCTTTTGCACCACAAATACCTTCTTTTGTTTCACCTACAAATATGATTATACGTAGGTATCGTCGTGGCGCTTAAGGAATAAATTTGTTCTTATAAAGAAGTTCATTTTTTTAAGCGTATAAAATATCAAGGGGTGTGGAAATCCTATGCCCGACTTGTCCGACGTGGGTAATTTTACTGTCGGACAAGTAAATTTGTCCTGTCTACATTTTCACGGTCAAGTACAATTTCAGGTGTCAAAATGATGTAAAAGTTGGCAGTTAATTATAATATTATTAGATCTGTTGTTATGCATTTGAATAAACAATTGTGTTTTATTTATCATTAAATGAAATAAATATATCAGGAAGGTTTGCAATAAAAACAAGATTTTATTTGGACAAGTGACTGTTGCTTGCGGACAAGTAGGTTTTTCCAATGTCCTGAAATATTATACATGTAACTGTTTATTTTTTAACATTTCTCTGTCATATTGGTCCTCTCATATGTGTTGTTTGAGATAACGAAATGTTGATTTTGTTACCATATATATCCCCTTTAATTTCATTGGATGTGCAGGCGTGAGTTTAAAATATAAGGTGAACAAAACCGCAAGTCTAAATGAGAAAATGCAAAAGTCAATAATAATTTCTTCCATATACTGAAATGTGTTTGCAATTTAAAAAACTATTAACTTAGTAAAAGCCTTTGAACATTTCTCTTATCAAAACTACTGCTCTTAGAATATGTTTGTGACTCTTTTACGTTATATTATACCAAAATTACAATTTGAAATTGCCGCCTTTTGAATATGTGTAGCGACCCTTATCAGCTGAGATCAGTACACTGCTGCAATTAAAACAGTGCACTTAGTCATTGCTAAGTCAGCTAAGAGAAAAGATTGCAGAAAATGATAAGAGATTTTATGGTGGACCACCCAATAGTGGAATACCCCATGGAGAGGCCAGACATTCCTTAAACTAGGCCTTTGAAAAAGAGTTGTCAGTGACTTCGATGAACTTAAGTACTAAGAACTTGAGTACATAACATAACATTCTTATCTAATGTTTAAACACGAAATTACATGTCAAAT
This sequence comes from Congeria kusceri, assembly GCA_027627225.1. Lineage (NCBI taxonomy): Eukaryota > Metazoa > Mollusca > Bivalvia > Myida > Dreissenidae > Congeria > Congeria kusceri. The sequence goes on from JAPFQT010000195.1 coordinate 71,376, forward strand.
ATAGCGTGTTATAATAATAATAAAATATGTAGTTACACAATGTTTTTGTGAATCGGTGTGTCTACTAGTTGTAAGGTGTATATACTATTCCAATAGTATTGAATATACACAATATAAAAAAATTGTTTGCATAAAAATAATATTTATTCACGGACATTACCAAAAGTCGAAAAGTATTACCGATAACAAATTACACAACATTAAGACTATTTCTGAAGAGGTTATTCTTTTGACACATTTTGTTTAATTGTAGACACATTAACGTGTGATTATCAACTGATGGCATGTGCGTGATTTGTGAGATGGGTTTGACGGCATTATAACGACAACTGCATAGTAAGTTACTAACCACTGAATATGACATTTAAAAATCTTTAATTACAACTACATGTAATTGCATGGTTCTAGTAAGTTCGCGCAAGGTAATCTGTGTGATTCGACTACTATTTCATTGGTTCCCTACATAAGACATTTATAACGGTTCGCTACCAATGACAGAGATAACGGTATAAATATAAAAGCGAATCTGCAAGTAAACGGGTTAACACTACATTACAATCATAAATAATTTTATGGTATATTGACCATAATTTTATATAAACGCTACACAATAGTGAGAGAATGAAGAAAATATTGATATATTTAAGGTACTTGTCTGTGTTTCTAAACGGGTGGTATCAGGAATAACAACCTCTACCTGAATATTCCAATATATATTTTATACAACAAACATAGTACTATTTTAATTATGGAGGGTCACCAAGAATCTCCTTCGAAATAAACTTAACGTTCACGCTAACATATCATGCCTTTCAAGCCAGAATGTGTCATGAGCATATGCGCAAAGAAAACTGATAGCCCATTCGGGATTTCAAGGGACGCTATATTTTTAATGTATATGAATTTGTCAGGCAAATTGAACTAAGAGTAACACGTTACGAAAGTAATTGCCAAATGGAAATATGTATTTGTGTTGTTATTCCTGCCAAACGTTATGTGTGTTCATCTTAAAGGTCTACTGCAGGTGTAGGCCAATAAAGCATGTATTTTATGTATCTCAATGCACAGAAACCGACAGGGCACATTCAGCACAGTTTACATAATGATGGCTTCATTGTTCGATAACGCAATCTTACATGGCGATTAAAATTGTGTTCATTAGGTAAACAAACTACTCATGCTACTCACATAAAGTAAACGTTTACTTTATCAATGCCGTCTCTCCCAATGGAATGATTGTGTCTTAGAAAGAATTTAGAAATACAGGCGACACAGTTGTAAACGTATTCTTAACGTTGTGTCTATCATTGAATGTTCGCTTTATCCTATGTTTGGATATAAACAGGTGCATATATAGTTATACATGTATTTAGCGAAGTTAAGTGTAATAGTTTGGTATTAGTGGATATCTAGAATACAAAATATTGCTACACTTGGGAAACAACAAATATTTCATGCAATGTAACATAAAGTTATACTCAAACAATACTGAATCAATTTGTGAAAAATTAATGCGTTCAATATATATATATTAATATAATATAAATTAATATAAATATGCAGCATCAACCTAGTACGTGCAATCATACATAGGCAGATTAACAGCATTCACTATTCAACACTAATCCTAGTATTCTCTTTATCTCATCATTGTTTTCTCCCAAACTCTATAAAAACAAATATTTAACAAACCGTGGAATTCATTAACTGGTAGTACAACTCCTTTTACTAGTATTGAATACAACATTTACGAATTGTACTAAAGAAGTAGTCCCAAGAATCTTGAAATACAATAAACAAAACTTAGGCTGTTAACAAGTTTAATTGTATATGTTTGTGTTATTAGTACAAAACAAAACTTTAACAATAAAAATGACCTTTAAAGTCGACAAAGACACAACTGCGTAATGATCCTTACAATTTATGATCTATAAATAAATCAAGACACAATAGATAACTATGGCCTTTCTGCTGGTTTTCATAAATTCGGAGACGAAGCACACGTTTTATTGCAAATGTAATCTGATTGTTTCGAAAAACACGTTTTCGTATTTTTAATACAATGTATGAGTATTCAAATGACTGACCAGAAAATGTGATCGGCAAAAGAAAACAATGTGACTGTATCGTGAAAACGTAGTCCGTGCACGCGACAAGTATATTTCCACAGTGTGGAAAAGAGCTAAATGTATCCAAAGGTGTGTTATTTTGTCAATGAGAGCGTGAAGATGGGATATAATCAAGTATTTTAATTTAATTTTATCCAACGGTCAAATGTATTTACTATAAATACTTTTTTTAGTAAACGTGTATCGCTTAGGGGACAATATCATTTTTAATCGCAACAGTAATTTAGTTCGTATGGTTATCAAATTAAATCATTTAAGTAAATAGTTTATAGTCGCTTACTTACACAGCATTAGACTAAATATACACTGAATACTTTTACATTGTTTTTTATTCCTTCGGTTTCTGTGTACATTCTACAACAGTAGTTCAGATATATATTACGAGTCTTCAACATTGTATTTATCCGCCAATTGTTACAACGACCTGTTTAAGCTTACTATATTCAATTGTATGGATACAAACAGAACAAACGACCTTGAATATTAATATAAAATAAACATCAAAATAAAATGCAAATGTACCATTTTTATGTTTACCTTTATGACTTAAAATATACATCTAAGTTGAAAATTTATATATGTTGTAAATAGAACACAAATACAAACGCAGAATGCAAAATCGGTAATAGTGTCATGTTGCAGCCATAAGCGACTAAGAGTGTAGTGTAAGTAACAACATAGTTAACGTCACGGACAACACAAAACATACACAACACGCATTTTACTTGTTACCACGTCAAATACCACATATTTTCAAATTGAAATGCTAAGAAACAGAACATATTATCAGACCATTTTTTAGCCTGCTGTCACCATACTTAGCGTCTAATAATTAAGAGGCATAAAAACATAGAGAGGCATAAGCAATTTCTCATATTTAACAGACAAATGGAACTCTATAGACACACTGGAAGTTACTGGTATCCAACATGAATGTGAAACTGATGACTATTCGAGTACATGACATACTATTGTTTTATAGTTTTAAGATCTTTTTCCATCGGCATCTGAAGATAAGTGGATAACTAACTAAATGTGCAGCTTTATATTAACAAAACGTATCATGCACAACAGCAGTTAAATATAATATAACATAAACTAAGATTAACAGATTACCTTCAGATAAAGGATATCATTAAACTGAAAAGGAAAAAGGCAGCACATGCAAACGGATATATTTTGTAAATACGCATAATGAACGATTCAATGATATACATCTAGATTGCTGAAGTGTTTGCAGTTCAAGTATGTTCACACTGAACGCTTTGATACCAACAAAGAGCCCTTGTAAGGATGTGCCACATTGACTGTGCAAATATGTGAGAGTATCTACGAAAAATAGAACACATTGATATTATGTAATTATTACGAGGAAATAAAACATGTTTTGCGACTTCTCCATTTCAAAATCGGATCCGTTACGTTATAGAAACCACCTGCCCCTCAAGGGAATAACTATTGCCTAGCCCATATCGGGCATATATCGGACCAAGCAAGAACACCCACATGGGTTCCCAAAATGTATGTCCATATGGGTCCCAGTAAGTCATCTCGATATGCCTATACCTGGGCTGATAGACCACACGGGCCCCATGTGGAACCCATATGCATTGTATTGTCCATTTCAGACCCAGTTATGTACCAGGCAAGCAAGCCCATATGGATCCTAGCAAGAAAGCCCAAATGGGCGCCCAGCAAGTAAGCCCATCACGATTCCAGCAGAAAAAGCCCATATAGGTCCCCAACAAGTAAGCCCATATGGGTCCGAACAAAACAGCCCATATGTGTCCCCAACAAGCAGCCCATATGGGTCCACAATAGCAAGACAATATGGTTCCCAGCACAAAAGCTGATATGGGTACCAAACAAGAAGGCCCATAGGTGTCCCAAACAAACTAGCCCATATGGGTCACAAAGAGCATCCCCATATGGGTCCTCAAGAAGCAAGCCCATATGGGTCCTTAACAAGCAACCCAATATTTATCCCATCAAGAAAAACCGATATGGGTCCCAGCAAGAAAGACCAAATGGGCGCCCGACAAGAAAGCCCAAAGAGGTGCAAGCAAAAAAGCATATAGAGCTCCCCAACAAGTAAGCCCATATGGGTCCCGGAAAGACAGCCCATATAAGTCCCCAATAAGCAAGCCCATATGTGTCAACAACAGCAATATCATATGGGTCCCAGCAGGATAGCTCATATGGGTATCAAACAAGCTAGCCCATATGGGTCCCAGCAAAAAGGCCCATTTGGGTCCCTAACAAACTAGCTCATATGTGTCACAAAGAAAATCACCATATGGGTTCCGAACAAGCAGGCCTATATGAGACCCCAGCAAGCAACCTAATATGGGTCCCATCAAAAGAGCCCATATAGGTCCACAACAAGTAAGCTTGTATGGATCCTGGCAAGCCAGTCTATTTGGGCCCAATATGGGCTATAACACGGCTTATTAACCACTTGGGCCCCGTGTAGGTCCCACATACATTGTCATGACCATATCAGTCCCAGGCTAACAAGCCAATATGGATCCCAGAAAGAATGCCTATATGTGTCCCCTAAAAGCAAACCCATATGGGTCCCAGCAAGAAAGCCCACATGGTCTCCCAAAAAGCAGGCCTAGATGGGTCAACAAAAACAAGGCCATATGAATCCCAGCGAGAGGGACCATAGAGCCCATAGAGGACCCATATCGAAACTAGGATAGGTCCTATTTGGGCAACCCATATGGGACAAAGTGGGATTTTGCAAACCCCTTTTGCATGGGTCCCATATGGGTAGCCTATATTGGGGCCCATATTGGATCTATATAGGACCCACGTGTATCCCATATTGCAACCCATAGTGGACCCATGCTAAAACAGTTCGAAAAATCCCACATGGCTCCATATGGGTTGCTCAAACTGGACCCATATGGAAGCCAATATTGGATCCATATGGGTACCCTATTTTGGACCCACCTTGGGTCCAAATGTGACCCATATAGGTCCCATATCGCAAACCATCTCGGACCCATACAAAAACGGTTTGCAAAATTCCATTTGGCCCCATATGGGTTGCCCATACAGGACCCATATCGAAGCCCATATTGGACCTCTATGTGTATCCAATAAAGGACCCACCTTGGTCCACATGTGACCCACATAGCTTGATATCGCAACCCATCTCTGACCCATGCAAATTCATTTTGAAAAATCCCATTTGGCCCAATATGGGTTGCCCATACAGAACCCATATCGAAGCCCATATTGTACCAATATGGGTATCCCATATAGCACCCACCTTTGTTCCACATGTGACTCACATAGGTCCCATATCGCAACCCACCTGGAACCCATATAAATACAGTTTGCAAAATCCCGTTTGGCCCCATCTGGTTAGCCCATACAGGCTCCATATGATAGCTCATAATGGACCCATATGGGTCCCATATATTCTTGCTGGCTGGTTTAAGTCTGACAAACATATACGGATATAATCACATGCCCACGCGGACACATGTTCTGTTTTCACAAATATCTTCCCAGGCATTTGCGAACTCGGAAAGCTTGTATTAAATTTTTATTGGGCCTAGACATGTATCTATGAATATTAATCGTTTGTACTTTACTAACTTACTTTAACATACATTTCATATATAGCTTCCTCCTTGCAACACATGATAACGAGCTAAAGAAGTCCTAACATGGGGTGTTTATTATATATTAAGTGTAGGATAGAGGATGTGTGTAAGTTTTATTGCTGAACAAATATGGTTGATGTTATTAAAATAAACTAACATTTTGAGTCGCACATAAAAATAACATTAATCTGTATTACTTATAAACAAAATACTTGACACTGTGTGTCCCGGGTCTAGAATTTCGGACGATACCGAGTTTGCGTGAGACTTTGAGTTTGAGCACGAGGGCATACAATGCGTTTGATTCTTTCGGTTGGTAGCATTGAATTACTGTTTGCTAAGATAAGCACTTTTAATGATTTGTAACCTAAAACGTGACTTCACTCGGAGTGAGTTCCCCTTCGTGTGGCGTAGACGTGGCAATGTTTACATTGCTCTGTATACTTCCTGAATTTCGTCGTTAACTGGATGTTTTGTCAAGCGTCATAAGGTAACATTCAACACCTGTTTACTTTATATATTCCTTGTCAAATGTGGTGATATTTATGCAGTTAGTGTTAATATTGTTAAATCGTTGTCCATTTACGATATACAAGAATATTCATTAAACAAATCTTGCTGTGTACATACATTTATGTTTGTTTACTTACTGCGGTTTTTTATGACAGTGACCGCTTTAAGAAAAACACTATTTCGAAAACAATTAACGTACATTTGTATTTAGAATTGAAGTATTTTGACAAAAACCTAGCAGCACATGCTCTATTGGACTGTGAAACAATTGAGTATGTAGTTTTACATTGCCTAAACATCTGTATTGTACGATTATATTGACCTGGCACTCATTAATCACCCGTACAGCTCGGCTGTTCTATTTATATCGGTTTAACGTTTATCTAACGTGTAAAGCACGGATTTCGTAGTCATATAACAAAAGCCCTCATTTACAAAAGATACAAGATACAAGATAGAAAATTGTATTTTTAGTCGGGTATTCATAACAATCAACATTAGCAATGTTATGCTATTGACCGACATAAACAGCATGCTTATAAATAGCATTATTATAAATAAAACAGCATAATTATAATTAAATTGTATGATCAAATGACAACACAAGTTTATAAGAGAAGAGTAGTATATATAAAAGATACATATAGTATTATAAAAGAAACATTTTTATAAAAGAAGAAACATGGTTATACAATTAGATATATTTCAACCCGTACATGGTCTGTTAAAACATGCATATATTGTTAAGATCAAATGATAATTTATTTACAGCTATACAGTTAATATAAATTAGGTATTTTCTGAATTAGAAAGGTGGTTTCTGATTAAAAAACAACAAAAAACTAGCCCTAACACTAAACAACCCAAAAACAAAACAAATTAATAGATACATAATTTATAATGTTGGCCCCTAAAAGTTTTGATAAATAGGTAGCTAACTTACATGGTATACATATTTACATAAGACTATGAATAGTATAAAACTCTGTTGAAGCCGCTGATCTATGACTATTGTCTAAGAACAGTTCAAATAAAGGCAGTGAAAAAGGAAGTGACAGATAAAAGAGACACTGAAATATAAATCAAATTTGGATTGGAATGATCAGCAGCTTCCACCCAGAAGCGCTACACCACATGACATAGCACACTTTGGAATTAACACTGACAGAGCACTTTAAAGCAGTAAAATAAGTAGTTAGCACCGATAGCACATATAGTTTATATTAGATCAAATTTACAGCAACTATAGGTGGCGTAAACATAAGCTTAAGCAAAAGCAGCTATATCAACAAAATATACACAGCTGAAGCAATCAAAGCAAGAGAACGAAAAATGGGATTAACAAGACTAACATGCATGTCAGAAAATTAAAGAGAGCGAAATATAGCATAAATAAGTTTAGTTTATAAGTGTCAGGAAGAATAGCGCGGTGGATAGTGTTTAAGACTTTGAATCACAATGACTGTGGTTCGAATCCGGCCAAAATCTTTCTTTTTTATTATTTTCTTTTACTTCATTACTTCAACATCACTTATTCTCATGACATTTTTACTTATTTTTACTTTATTTTGTTCTTTTTTTATTTTTTTTATTTTTTTTAGTTTAATTATTTTATCTACATACAAATGCATTCAAACAGACTCTGTTACGCTCGCAGTATCGATGCAGCACTCTTCTGCGTCAGAATCGAGGTTGATGATGCGATTCTGTGTCATGACGTCAGCAAAATGATCAATTAAATTGATTAAAATAAATAAATAAACTTAACAAACTAAATGTGCCTGTTCTGGGATTCGAACCCAATACATCACGCTTACAAACTTTGCGTAAAATTTAATACCACTGCACTACAGTATCAACTGTTACGTTGTAAAGATTTAATCAATACATATTAATGTCTGAGTCTCCTATCTGTGTTAGTAGCTTAAAATAGATTTACGAAAATACACGGAATATACATGAGTGCCAGGTCAATAAAATCGCACAATATTTGTCGATATTGTTACAGAAATTTACACGAAATGCAAACCTCGATTACTAGATTATACATAACTATTTAATTACACGAAATTAAATTTAATGTGTTGGTTTTGTAGCGTCAATGTGCATGCTGGATGACGTATTTAACTGTACATGCTATTAAATACAACACGTTAAGTGCGTGTTTTCGGGACCGGACAGTTTAGCATGGTTGAACACTAATCAGATATGTATATAGACTCTGTTTTGACAACGGTTTACATGGTTGACAATACTTTTTTTCGGAATATCATTGGTGTAGCAATTAGAAACATTATTTTATTTTATTGTTTGCTTTTTATGAAGAAAAATAGTTTATGCTCTATGTGGTTATACACACATTTTCAGTTTTAGTACTCGAATATCTTATTCATATTGGTTTAGGAGATGTCGCAAATAAACATTGAAACACAAGATGTGGACGCTATAATTTTACAAAACTAAACTTTGAATATGTGTATTCCTTGTTATAAAAGCTTTAAGAAAGCAGTATCCGTCAACCATATTCAATGTATCTTGATGATTTTTTAAAAATCTAATTAACATTGAAAACTAGGTTGTAAATAGAACACAAATACAAACGCAGAATGCAAGATTGGTAATAGTGTCACGTTGCAGCCATTAGCGACTAAGAGTGTAGTGTAAGGTTACAAAATATAGCGAGGAGCTCCTGCCAAACGTTGCGCTTATAGTATAGTAGAAGTTAGCCTTTATGTTTGTGTTATAGACATACATTATGTACACAACGGTATAGCATGGTAATTACCTACCCCTGCCCCTTCGTTTTACGGTCAGGCATGGGCGCGGTAGGGTTAAGACTGAAACGACAATACTCTTGATATTGGAAACGAAGGACAGTTGCAATTGATTGTTCCAGAGTGTCAAGCTGCTCTTTAATTGTACTCTTCATCTTCCAAGCTGTCATGATTAACTTCGGAAATGTTAATATTTGGATAATTGAGTTGTGTTATAAAAACAAACTAGTCAGAAAAAATAAACATGAGTGCAAAGTAACACAACTTAATCATCCAAATATCAACATATCTGAAGTTAATCATTTGTCAACTTGGACTAAACGTATCCTAAAGCATATTATGCATATTCTAGAGGATTTGTATTTAAATAAAAAACCAGTACATGAGGATATGTACATCCAGCTACATGAGCAGTAAAATAGAAATCCGTATAAGCTTCCAAAGATACTTAGTTCAGACAAGTGACTTATTGCCTATACAACACTGTACAGATTACAAATAAACATGAAACAAAGACAAGCACAAACATGGTTAACTTGTTAAACGAAGCCACTACGTTTAAACAGTTTTATGCTAAGCATTGAGTGTTCAAACTACATCAATGGTTTTGCCGACCCTAATACTTGGCAAAGTATTTCACTCTTGAAAGGGTAACTAACATTTATTTTTGAACACTGCAATTACAGACATTACAAAGAAGTCAGTACTTCATTGATTAGCTTCTCAAATAGTTCGTCTTTATACCCGTTATAAAGTCCGAACATACAATAATCAATATCGGCTTAATTTAGAACAGAACAGAACAGAACATTTTATTTAAGACTTGTACAAGTACATCGTCTACAACACATATCAATATAATACATGCAATCAACATGACATAGCGTAGTGTTAAATAATTCTAATCAATGCGTATTTCGATCGAGGAATTCGGAGGATGAACGTTAACCGTGTGTTAATTATTAACGAAAGTTAGTGCATTTCTAACATTCATAGCTTCCTTAATAAACTTACACAGATTAAAAACATCTGATTTATTAGTTGAATTTAAAAGCTGGGTAAATTTATAGACAGAAGCTTTTACATAGAAATATCTTCTAATATATTTTTTTCTGATGTCAGTATAACAATTGCAAATAATGGCAAAATGGTATTCGTCCTCTATATCTGTAGAATTACAAAGTGTACAATATCTTTCCTCTCGTGGAATTCGATTATATCTTCCTGTTTGTATTCTGAGAGGAAGTCCATTTAATCTTAATCTACTCATGTATAAGCAATAACGTTTTGATAAAATATCTAAATATGGCTCGTAATAATGTGTTGATTTACACAATTTATACTGACACAACATTGAGCTGTTGTCAATTTTTGACATCGTTTCTTGTTTAAAGGTGTCTATAATACGGGTTTTTAACTCATTCAAAAATAAATCCTGATTGATACTGCTAACATTATCAAATACGTATGCAAATCCATATTCGGCTAACAACTTTCTTATATTTGTTGCCCAATTTAAACGTCCGTTATAACTATCAATAACAGATTGGGAATAAATAGTTTTAACAATAATATTGTTTGAGCTAGCAATTTTCAGCCAGTATTTAATCATTCGAATATATCTACTAATAAACAATGGGTAACGTCCCAACTCACTATATGTAATTGCATTACAAGTATTTATTTTAACCTTTAACAATCGCTTGCAAAACTTAAGGTGGACTCTTTCAAGTTCCTTTGACTTAGTATAACCCCATACTTCACAGGAATAATTCAATATAGGACTCACAAAAGCATCAAATAACTGACACATTGTCTTAGGACTTAAGTCAAACTCCTTACATTTGCATAAAAGAATGTTCATTGCTTTCGAAGCTTTACCAACTAGGTGTTCCTGATTTAAAATAAAATTTCCAGTGTAATTAAAAATTGTTCCTAAATAGTTAAAATCATTTACAACTTCTATTTTTTGTCCATCGTATGACCAGTTTTCAATATTTAATAATCCACCCCTTTTACGTAAAACCATAATTTTAGTCTTCGAAGTATTTACCTTGAGTCCCCAGGTATCACAATATGACTTTAAACTATTTAAATGTTGTTGTACCTCACATGGGGTTTTACCTAAAATGGCCATATCATCTGCAAAAAGTAGAAGTATCAAAACAATATCATCTAAAACTAGACCACAGTCAGTATCTTTTTGTAAAAACAACTCTAAATCTTCGAAAAAAATAGAAAACAAAAGGGGTGACATTACCTCACCTTGACGCAAGCCCACTGCATATTCAAAGAACTCAGAATAATTCGAACACAGTTTAACACGAGATTTAACATTCTGATACATATCTCTTACAATTCTTAAAAGTTTTCCACGTACACCACAATTGTATAATTTCAACCACAAACCATTTCTATAAATAGAATCAAAACATTTCATCATGTCAACGAAAATAACATATAACCTTTTGTTTTCACTAATATATTTTTGCACAATTGACATAAGTACAAATATTGCATCAACAGTCGATCTACCTTTACAGAATCCGAATTGCGCATCCGAAATAGTGTTGTGCTCATTACAAAACTGCTCAATTCGCTTGTTTATAACTGTAGTAAAAAGCTTCGCTAAACAACTAACCAATGTAATTCCTCTATAATTATTCACATCGTTTTATCACCCTTGTTATGCAATGGGATAATTGTACCTTCAGTCCAGTTATCTGGAAAATAACCAGAATTTAGTATAGAATTAAACAGATCACACAAATGTGATGATAAAATGTCAATACATTCAATTAAGTATTCATTTAAAATACAGTCACTGCCAAAAGCATTGTTCCGTTTCAAAGATTTCACAGCGGTAACGATTTCATTAACGGTAAAAGGTTGATCTAGTTCAGGAAAATATTCATTAGGATAATTAAAATCATTGTTTTCATAAAAAGTCTCCGCCTGAACATTTTCACAATCAAAAATGTTGTTACTTAAATTTGAAAAATAGTCTTTGAACTCATTTAATGATAAATTATTTCCCACATTACTCGTTCGTTTGCTGAAATATTTCCAGAACTCTTTTGGTTTACTCTTTTTTAAGTTTTGAATTTCAACCATCTTTCGCTTGTAAAATATTGACTTCTTTTTACGTATGAAATTTTTATAATTCCTTTTACTCTCACATAGCTGTATGATTGTGTAAATAATTCATTTGATGACCCTGACTATGAGTCTGATTGTACCCCCGTACGGGCCTCGGTCGATAATGTCCAGAATAGTCACGGTATTAAATTGTTAGATCTTTGCAAATCTACGTCTCTACGTATTGCGAATGGTCGTATATTTAATACTAGTAACTACACGTTTTGTTCGAATAACGGTTGTTCTGTTATCGATTATCTTTTAATGAATGAACGTCATTTTTCACTGATAAATGATTTTACTATTGAACCATTTAATGAATGGAGTGACCACGCACCGTTACATTTTTCATTATTATGCCCAAAACCTGCTCAGCACGATAATCCACAGTTTGAGATTAAATTTAAATGGAACGATGAAAACAAGGAACGCTTCCGTTCAGGTATTATTGGATGCTTACCGCGTTTTAACAATATTGTCAGAAGTATTGATATAAGTTGTAGGGACTCTATTAATAAAACGGTTGGAGATTTTTCTGATATTATTTTATCAGTGGCTAATCCGTTATTTTCTAAGTGCTATTTTGTCAATAACAAGCCTCTTTTTTCAAAAAATACTGTTTTAAATAACACAGATTGGTTTAATGATGAGTGTACTTCTGCGCGAGAATTGTATTTGCAAGCATTACGCCTATTCAATTCTGATCAAAATAACGTAAATAGAGTACTATTAATGGAACGTAAAGCCTCTTATAAAAAAATTGTAAGGAAATATAAAAATACCAGTTATAGGGAAAAAATGAAAGAAATTGAACGTCTGAAAAAATGTAAACCCAAAGAATTTTTGAAATATTTCAAAAGTAAATCAAAACACGATTATGCTGGTATTTCTATCGATACATTTAAAGAATACTTTGCCAATTTAAGTAATGGTTTATCAAACTGTTACAATGAAGAAGCAGAATATTTTTGTAGCCATCATGATTTTGATAATTTATCTGGTTGTAATAACGAATTTGACCAGCCTATTACCGTAAGTGAAATTCACAGTGCAGTTAAATCGCTCAAGCGTAATAAAGCTTCAGGCAATGATCAGTTATTAAACGAGTATTTTATAGAATGTATTGATATTCTCGCTAGTCATTTATGTGATATTTTTAATGGGATTTTAAATTCAGGGTACTACCCAGAAAGCTGGATGGACGGCTTGATAATACCATTACATAAAAAAGGCGACAAAAGCGAAGTTAATAATTATCGCGGTATTACACTTGTAAGTTGTATGTCTAAGCTATTTACTACAGTCATAAATAAACGCACTGAAACGTTCTGTACTGACAATAACAGTATTTCGGATGCTCAATTCGGATTTCGTAAAGGGCGTTCCACAGTAGATCCAATTTTTATTTTACATTCTCTTGTTCAGAAATACCTCAATGATAATAAGAGGCTTTACGTCATATACGTGGACATGATGAAATGTTTTGATTCTATTTATAGAAATGCGCTTTGGTTAAAAATGTTTAAAACTGGTATTGATGGAAAACTTCTAAGAATTGTTAAAGACATGTACCAAAAAGTTAAATCTTGTGTTAAGGTGTGCTCTTCTTACTCTGAATATTTCAATTACGCTGTGGGTTTACGACAAGGGGAAGTGATGTCACCTCTTTTGTTTTCATTATTTGTTGGAGATTTAGAGCTTTATTTGCAGTGTGACATTGATTCAGGCTTAAGTATTGATGATTTAATTTTGATTTTGTTGTTGTTTGCTGATGATATGGCTATCATAGGTAAAACTCCTGAAGAAACTCAGAGGCACTTGGATCATTTGTTTTCATATTGTTATACATGGGGTCTAACTGTAAATATTACAAAAACTAAAATAATGGTCTTCCGAAAACGTGGGGGCTTATCAGCAAATGAAAAGTGGACCTATAATGGCCAACCAATCGAAGTTGTGGATTATTTTAATTATCTAGGTACTGTTTTTAATTACACAGGGAACTTTTGTAAAAACATTGAACATCTCAATGGCAAAGCCTTAAAATCTTTAAATGTTTTATTTTGTAAATGCAACAACTTTGATCTTTCGCCAAAAACATTTTGTCAACTATTCGATGCATTTGTATCACCAATAATTAACTATTCGTGTGAAATTTGGGGTTATACCAAATCAAAGGAACTAGAAAGAATTCACCTTAAATTTTGTAAAAGATTACTAAGAGTAAGAAGCAATACGTGTTCTGCTGCGGTTTATGGTGAACTTGGCAGATATCCACTTTATATTCACAGATACATTCGAATAATTAAATACTGGTTTAAAATTATAGACAGTGATAATATTATATTAAGGGTTGTTTATAACGAGGCTCTTAAAGACTGTAATAGTGGAAAGAGAAATTGGGTAACGAATGTAAAAAATCTCCTAAATGATTATGGGTTCGCGTTCGTGTTTGAAAATTACCACTCTGTTAACAAAAACGCATTTCTGTCTGAATTTAAATGCAGAGTCATAGATTGTTTTAAACAAGATTGGTTACACACACTTGAAAGTCCAGTTTTAATATTGTACAAAGAATTTAAAATATCGTTTGAATATGAAAAATATTTAGATGCCTTACCTAAAAGTCTCAGATTTTACTTCTGTAGATTAAGAATGTCCAATCATCCATTAAGAATTCAAACGGGTAGGTTCAGTAATAATAGCATAGCTAGAGAAGAAAGATATTGTATTAGTTGTAACTCACGCGACATTGAAGATGAATACCATTTTATTTTAATCTGCCCTTGTTATAAGGACATCAGGAAAAAATACATAAAATCACATTATTTCATGCGGCCATCAGTATATAAATTCTTAAGCCTTATGAGAACATGTACTAAAAAAGAACTTATTAATTTATCTGTTTTTGTTAAAGAAGCTCTGTTAATCAGGAAGTCCATCTTGAATGTTGTTCATAATACGAGTACGACCAGCTGAATTGTTATGTCCCGCGTGTTTGGTTGTTTGTTTGTTTATTTGATTGTTTGTTTCTTTTTATGTATAAAATTCTTATAATCAGAGAGCGTGTTTTAAGCGTGTGTTTCTACGCAAGTCCAAACCGCATAATAACTTGTTAGTTTATGCTTCAATTAATTGTACCAATAATGCCATTACACGATGTGAAATAGAAATGTCTGATTGTTACCGGTGTTACCACATTTAATATACACAAATACTGCTATGCAATTTATTAATAATAGCATAATAATCCACATGTTATTTGTTAGATAATCCATTTTTCACAAGTTATTTGTTAGATAATCCATTTTTCACAAGTTATTTGTTAGATAATCCATTTTCCACATTTATGTTATACAACAAAAATTTATTTTTACACTGATAAGAAATAGACATGTGCGATTGTTACATTTGTTGTCATATTTAATCTATGCAAATAAATGTGCGTTATTTATTATTGTTATTAGCAAAATAATATAATAATCCACATGTTATGCGTTAAATAATCCATTGTCAACATTTAGTTTATTTTCCATAAATATCAACAGCATAATAGCCTATTGTCACCCTGTCTAATAAATATTTTGTAATAATGCGATTGTTTCCAACCACTTTCATGTATTAAGTTAGATAGTATGTAGAATTTTTATTATTGTATGATCACTTCCTTTTCACATGACCTTTTGATATGTGTAATATAATATGGTCAAGACTGACGATGTACTATGTACAAGTCGTAATAAATTTCTGTTCTGTTCTGTTCTGTTCTGTATTCTATTGGCGTCAGACGGACAAACATTAAAACGACGCAGGTACGTGTTGCGAACATGTGTGCATTCAAGGTCAAATTTAGCACAGCAGAGACTTTCGCAACTACATGGGCTTACCTGTACCGCAATCAGCAAATCAGGGTTGTACAGCTAATGTGATCATGTGTACCTGTAAAGCGGACGACAAAGATTATGGTTTACAGCTTACGTTTATGGGACGCCATAACTGTCGCATTTAATTTTGAACATAAGTGTTAATTTCTTCGTAAGGGTATTTGTCAAGACAAACACCTTTATTAGTATGTATCAATACATTTGAATTCATATCGGTATCAAACCAATGGCTGGTTAATACATGTCCGCTCACGATGTAAATGTTTTGTTGAGTGTTGTACATTCTTGAATTGAAATTATTTTATACATTATTTAAGTTGGTCCAACGAAATTGAAGCAAATTCAGTACAGTGACATACACGACGATACAGCATGTTTTACGGTCAATTCAGAGGTGAAATATACATATACATGGTACATGCGCATGGAATTAAAAAAAGCACAACCCACCGGCACGTTAAGATGATTAAAAAAAAGAACAACAGCGTTTTGACGTAAAGACACAGTAGATTAACGTGCAAACGCACTTATCGGATTAGTTAACGCCTTTAATGGTCAAAACAATGTGTACACACGACACAATTCCTGATGCACAGACACAAGAGTACGCCGTCTTTAGACAACATTCCCGATGCACAGACACAAGAGTACGCCGTCTTTAGACAACATTAACATTCTTACAACAAGACATGAATGCGTTACATTTCGCAATTGCAACGATTGTAGCGCAAACAATGACGGGATAAGATTTCCGGAGTTCCGTATAAACTATTCAACGGATATATCAGATTATAAATGTTGAGTACGTTTTGTAAACCTGTACTGACTCTTAACATGATAACATAAAGCTTTAAAACATATTTAAAACAATAGTGCAAATCAATGACTTTTGATAAAACTAAAAAAGCTGTAAAAAGCGTAGCAGCGATATACGGGATAGTATTGCTTGTTGCGTTAGCTTTGCTTTTTAAAGCAATATCAAATGTAGTTTGATTTTATTTGATCTAATGATTTTCCTGTCCCAGTAAACTTTCAGTCAATCCAATACTCTATATTCAAGGAAGGTTACTTTGATAAAATATAAATAGTTGAACTCATTCAAACTCTCATAATTTGCCTGAGAGTGCATTATTTGAGTCATTACAGACGGACTCGTAGTAGTAATGTATGACGAAGTGATATGTGGCGAAATCTTTTAAGCAACGAATCGTTATTTAACCCGATTTTCAAAGTCAAATTACCTTATACTGATCGTTATATGTTTATTGCACGTGGTACCAGTCTAGCTTCAATATTTCCGATAATTAGTATTGGATTGGGTAGCGTATCCCAGTCCCTACCTCAAGTGTTAACTCAATAGGATCTATATTTTAAGTCATAAAGGTAAACTTTGTTTTCTTTACATTGTACTTTCTTTGTAACTTCTACATATTTCAATGTTAAGTTTATAACAAAAATGTGTGTTATGTTTTTATCTATGTAATACCATCAACAGACCGTAACCATAAACATGCCGTTACTATGTGCAGATCAACAAAATGGTGCCGACGCGCGTTATAACGCTATGTATAAGTTAATTAGAATGTTTGCGTACGTTGAAATAATTTACTGAGGTATATTAACAGTAAACACGCAGTTTATATGTTTAATTTTTCGGACACTTTTAGGGCACCATATTACAGCAACAAATAATCGAATCGCTCAGGGACATAGGTTAACGGATATCTCTAACGAATATTGACAAAATAATAATGTGGTAGCAACGACAAGTGAAAGTTTCCCGTTTAGAAACTTTGAAATTATTACTAATCATGAGTGTCAGTTTGTATCACTCTACAATAGACTCTTCTTTATCAATCCGCGATTTATTTTTTTTTTTGATACTTTATATTGCCAAATTTATATTGCCTAATTTGGTATTAGTTTGGCACAACGTAATTTCTTAACTGGGTAAGTTGAAACGATTTCAGAGTATGGGAATTCAATTACTCTAAAATTGGTTTCCTAAGATGTTGGAGTCGTAAGGAGTAATGACTGTGATTATTGCGATTTCATATTTTGATGTAAAGAGAGTAAACAACTGAATTACCTTTACACGTTTGGTTCATGAAGATTTTTTATTATTCAAGTATGTTTATGTCGATGTACTATTTGCAGATCCATATTTGAACGCCGCGTATGTAGAGAAAAAAAGAACGTATTTAATTTAAATTCGTTTTGGAATAGGGGACTTACTATGCGACTGACCGCAATTTGAAGAATATCCAATTTGTTTTAAAATACGTGTTAGCAGAAGCTCAATTTACCTGTAGCCGCTATAGATTGAGCATTGATTTTTGACGTAAAATACCGTTAAAAGCAACCAGTCAGTACACGTCTTCGCTCTCTATCTCTTTTTGAAATGAACAGAGTATTGTGAGGAAAAATCCCTAATAAACATTGGCCTTGGGGTTACTGCATCCGAAACTGCATCCACTACGGGTATATTCAATATGTTACAACTGTATCGCAGCAAAAATAGATAGAGAGGTAGTTTGTCCTACTCTTTATCCATCCATCCACGAGCAAACCGACTTACATATAGTTTACAGTGTATATTTCTAATTTATTCAAAATGTGTAACACAATCCCGCATCCGGAAATTTATTCATATACTGGATGTATTACAAGCTGTATACAAATGACAAACGCAAACTGTTATCTGACAATCGCTATTCGCCCCACTTGTAAAGAAAAAGATCACAGCTGCACGCCAGTGCAACTGCTTCACGGAATTTTAAATTAAGATTTAAAAACTCCATTTTTGTCATCATTCTAGTACTTTGAAAAATATATCAACTATATGTATTCATTTCAAAATTATCTTAGTCTCTTCAAATGAAACTATCCACAAATTATGCATATGAAGACTAATATCAAACATTTGGGTGTGTACATTTTGTTTGTACTGATAAATAAAATAGTCAATAACCAGTATATTTTTCGATGCAATAATCAATATTTCTGGACTTCTTATGTATATAAGTGTATTATATTGATTTATGGAAAGTGTTGTTTTGAGATTACTGTTACTCAGCCTTTATCAGATTTCTCAATATATTGTTGTATTTAATACTATATGTACCTTTGCGGTTTTTTAACTACAGAGGTATTTTCGTGTTCATATAACGTCTTACCTCTAAAACCTAAACAATTTGGGGAGCATTTTTTAATATGTTTAATGATGAAAAATATTTACATACTTTACTCCGCGATTCGTGAAAATACGTTTGATGTGACCACTCAAGAAATAAAATACAACAGTACACTGAAACCAACAAATAAAATCTATATGTAAGCAATTCTTTTGTACGGTCGATTTTGTATGTGTTTTGTGCGACTGCGTATTATGCATTAAGAAAATTGATAACTGCTGGAAGCAATCAACTGATGTCCAGGATTAAGTCAATCTATTGCACAGTCCAAAATAAAAAATAAAACAGCCACAAATTAAGAGCATTCGAAGACCGCTGAAAACCTGCCATTTTTGCACTTAGTGACATATCCCGTTCATAGTGTGCTCCACATGCAACACTCGAGGAATAACAGTCCCCCAAAAAAATACATCAACGGTGTGATTAGCTCGGACACACTGCCCTGACATCCGTCGACATAAATGGCAAAAATCAAGCTTGAATTAGTTTATAAAATGTATTCACAGTATAGTTTTTAGATTTCTTAATTTTAAGCCAATCGTATGAATACGTAACCGATCTGCATTCAATCTTTATGTGAATGTTAGAAATGTCTTTATTTTGACGCCATACGACCAATTTGAACGTTTATCTTGTTTTATCTTTTGATTTATACGAAAATAGTCTGGAATGTACATTTTTAACGAAGCTACGTGTAATTTAATATTTTTGAGGCAACCCCTTAACGTATGTGCGCTAGTGGATTCTGCTTCATTGTAACATGCGTAAAGGTAATATTCAAAATAAAGAAACGACCTTGGAACGATATGTAGTTTGCCTAATTGGTTTACATTGTTAATGGGTACATACAAAATAAACGAAGTGTACGATATTCATTAACTAAAAAAAACGTATAATTTAATCGTACTACAAAATTATCAAAAAGTTCAAGCAAGTAGGCCAGATATATATGGCCGGTTAATCATAGTAGCTGGAAAGATGACTGTACAATAAAAGCACAACTTGACACTCTGGAACAATCAACTGCAACTTTCCTACGTTTCCAATATACAGAGTATTGTCGTTTCAGTCTTAACCCTACCTCGCCCATGCCTACCCTAAAACGAAGGGACAGAGGCAGGTAATTACCCAGCTATACCGGGATGTACATAATGCATAGCTATAACACAAACATAAAGGCAAACTTCTACTATACAATGGAATTTTGTGACCGTTTTAACTTTGTTGTGGCCGGTTTGGACTTGTTTGGCCGGTTAAACTGTATTTCTCGCTGAGTGAGGCCGGTTGAACATTCTTGTGGCCGGTTTGATTTTTTTAGGCCGGTTTCACTTGTGGCCGGTTTAACTTGTGACCGATTTGACTTGCTTCCCAATTAGCGATACGTTTGGCAGGAGCCCCGTGCTATATTTTGTAAGCTTACACTACACTCTTAGTAGCTTATGGCTGCAACGTGACACTATTACCGATATTCATTCTGCGTTTGTATTTGTGTTCTATTTACAACCTAAATTTGTCAACTTGGATGTATATTCTAAGTCATAAAGGTAAACATAAAAAGAGTACATTTGCATTTGTTTCTTTTCTGTGTAAGATATTTTTATGTTTATTTTATATTAATATTCAAGGTCGTTTATTCCGTTTGTATCCATATTGTTGAATAAGCGTAAACAGATCGTAACTATGGGCGGATCAATACAATGTTGAAGACTCGTTTGTTAGATCGCCATACACATCTGGCTATATTCGCCTATATTAAAATAGCTGACGTTTACAGTTGTGACAGAAAACGACAGTAAACGCACTATTTGTGCGTGTTAACCTTTGGACAATATTTAAGCAAATGTTTGCAGTAAAAACTATCGAATGCATTTAACACGCAAGCTAAACATGTTAGCATTTAAGATAATCAAGACAGTTTTTTTTTACAAAAGTCAGATTTATATACACTTTTTAACTTGTCAATACAACTGTTACAAACTAAACGTATCCTCAACATATTATGTAAAGTCCAGATGATCTGCATTTAAATATAAATACAATACATGAGGATATGTAATTTCAGCTGCGTGAGCAGTAGAATAAAAATATTGATAAGCTTCCAAAGATACTTAGTTCAGACAAGTGGCTTATTGCCCAGACAACACCGTACATATTACAAATAAACACGAAACAAAGAAAAACGCAAACATGATTAAAACGAAGTTACTGGGTTGAAACAGTTTTAGGCTAAGCATTAAGCGTTTAAACTAGGTCAATGGTTTCCCGACCCTAATACTTGGCAAAGTATAACACTCTTTAAAGAGTAAATACAATTTAATTTTGAACACTGCAATTACAGACATTGCAAGTCAGTACTTCATTGTTTAGTTTCTCGAAGAGTTCGTCTTCATACCCGTTATTCAATCTATTGTACAATAATCAATATTGGCTCAATTTAGCACAGCAGAGACATTCCCAACTACATGGGCTAACCTCTACCGCAATCGGGTTGTACAGCTAATGTGATCATGTGTACCTGTAAATCGGACGACAAAGAATATGATTTACAGCCTACGATTATGGGACGCCATGAATGTCGCATATAATGTTTAACATAAATGTTATTTTCTTCGTAAGGGTATTCGTTACGACAAACAACTTTATTAGTATGTCATCAATACATTTGAATTCATATCGTAATCAAACCAATGGCTGGATAATACATGTCCGCTCACGATGTAAATGTTTTGCTGAGTGTTGTACATTCTTGAATTGATTTTAAAATTATTTTTTACATTATGTAAGTTGGTCTAACGAAATTGAAACCAATTCAGTACAGTTACATACACGACCATACAGTATGTTTTACGGTAAATTTAAAGGTGAAATATACATATACATGATACATGCGCATGTAATTAAATAAAGCACTACCCACCGGCACGTTCGGATGATTTCAAAAAAAGAACAACAGCGTTTTGACGTAACGACACAGTATATTAACTTGCAAACTCACTTATCGGATTAGTTAACGCCTTTAATGGTGAACACAATATGTACACACTACAAAATTCCTGATGCACAGACACAAGAGTACGCCGTCTTTAGACAACATTAACATTCTAACAACAAGACATCAATGTGTTACATTTGGAAATTGCAAAGATTTTAGCGCACACAATGACGAAATAAGAATTGCGGAGTTCCGCATAAAATACTTAACGGATATATCCGATTATAAATTTTAAGTACGTTTTGTAAACCTGTACTGACTCTTTACATGAAAACATAAAGCTTTAAAACATATTTAAAACAATAGTGTAAATCAATGACTTTTGATACAATTAAAAATAGCTGTAAAAGGCGAGAGAGCGATATACGGACTAGTATTGCTTGTTGCGTTAGCTTTGCTTTTTAGAGCAATATCAAATGTAGTTTGATTTTATTTCATCTAATGATTTTCGTGTCCAAGTAGTCTTTCAGTAAATAAAATACTCTATATTCAAGGAAGGTTACTTTGATAAAATGTAAATATCGACATCTGAATATGTACACTTGGTCATACACGTAATTGTAATTCATTAGTACACTTGGTCATACACGTAGTTGTAATTCATTAGTACACTTGGTCATACACGTAGTTGTAATTCATTAGTACACTTGGTCATACACGAAGTTGTAATTCATTAGTACACTTTGTCATACACGTAGTTGTATGTCATTAGTATACTTGGTCCTACACGTAGTTGTAAGTGATGTGTACACTTGGTCATACACGTAGTTGTATGTCATTAGTGCACTTGGTCATACACGTAGTTGTAATTCATTAGTACACTTGGTCATACTTGGTCATACACATAGTTGTAATTCATTTGTACACTTGGTCATACACGTAGTTGTAATTCATTTGTACACTTGGTCATACACTTAGTTGTAATTTATTAGTACACTTGGTCAAACACGTAGTTGTATGTCAAACACTTAGTTATATATCATTAGTACATTTGGTCATACACGTAGTTGTATGTCATTACATTGATGTTTAAATGTATTGATTAAGAATGCTACTGTTTTTCGTATGTTGTGAAGGTACTGTTACCAGTCTCGCTTTTTACTGCACTCATAAAATACTTTTATATGGCATTGGTACCTTCCATTAAACAAATAAACTTCATTTCCTAATACGAGTTTCTCAACTGCTTTCACGTAGTCGGAAATTCATTTAATAATTTGGCGAAAATTTAAATATTTATTTATTACAATTTTAATGCATTTGATTAGGCATTTATGAATGTAATATCATTTCTGATTCTCATTATTTAAATAATATATTTAGTTTCGTATAAGAACGAATCTGTTCTGTAAAGATATGACATAACACTAATTTCAAACGCAGTGTTTTGGGGTTTGATGAGTATTGTGACATACTTTTATTTGTTTCAGGTACACCGCCAGTTTCTTGGAATAATATGGTGACTACTGACCAACGTCTATCTAAGTATATATAGGGTAAAATAAAGACCTAATTATTATCATGGGTGATAAACAAGAATGCCCATCTGAACATACGTGCGATCCATGTTTCGTCGAAGGAAAGAAAGAACAGCCACAACAATTTTGTATAAATTGTTTAGAATATTTTTGCATAAATTGTGCTAAAGATCACCGCAAGTTTAAATACTCACGTGACCATACTATACTTGATGATATACCACAGGATACTAGCATTTATGCAAAATTACAACACTTTTCCCGCTGTCCATTACATCCAGAAATCGAGATAGACAAATTCTGCAAGCAGCATGATACACTGGTATGCCGTTATTGTTCGAAGGACGTGCACAACTCGTGTGACGATATTGTTGGCATTGAGGAATGCCAGAAGGGAAATACCGAAGCGATCGCTGAGACGATTGTAGATATAAAGACTAAATATTCAGAGCAGAGACTGGAACTAGTAAGGCAACAAGAAGACGTCCGGAAAACTAATGCAGAAATTAAAGACACAATTATGGCATATGTACAACAAATACGAGACGCTGCAGATAGAGTGGAACGATCTTTAAATGAAACCCACGACTTGCTTGTATCGCCGTTGCTACGGGCTTTAAAACAACGAGATAAAACGTTAACTAACAATGAGGAGAATTTGCATCAATGCGAAACATTCCATCATATCATGTTAAATAATTGCTCAACGAAAGACAAATATATTTTGTTATGCAAGTTATTGACCTTGCTGAATGATTCAGTTCTCAATGATGATAGCATACCTGATACCTTTCGGCGTGCAAGAATAATAATCCCAGTAAATACCAAAGAGCACATTGCATCGCTTGAAAACTGTAAAATTACATTTGCTACGTATAAGGAATTGAAAATGGAAATGGGCAGTGATGAAGAACCGTTTTCTACTGACATCACGTC
The DNA here is from genome assembly GCA_027627225.1 of Congeria kusceri. Taxonomy (NCBI): domain Eukaryota; kingdom Metazoa; phylum Mollusca; class Bivalvia; order Myida; family Dreissenidae; genus Congeria; species Congeria kusceri. Next base: position 96,034 of record JAPFQT010000195.1, read on the forward strand.
AGCAAAAGACGTTGATGTGACAACAGCAGTAAATGATAAAGGAATACAGGTTCATGAAAGTTTATTATGTTATGGAACTGCGAAAGCAATTCAGATAGAAGGGGTAGAAGAAAATATAATACAAACAAAAGTTGACAAAGAAGTAGAAATATTCGCTACAGAAGAAGATTCAAACCTTCAATGGACGTTAAAAACATGTGCACGGGCATTCAACATTCAAATAGATAACACGGGTCAAGGAAACGCCTTGGAGATTGAAGTGTTATCTAATGGACTAATAATTGTATTAGATGATCGACAAAACATTTTAAAGCTATTCTCAGCTGAACTGCAATATCTTTCTTTGATGCATTTGCCAAATATCCCTTCGGATTTTTGCGTCGTCGATGACAGCTCCGATGAAAAATTTACCCTGGCAGTGTGTTTTCGAGAGAGCAATACTATTAGCATTGCTGAAGGTTGTACGAGTATGCCTTCCATCCAACCAAAATCAACCATCAAATGCAAAGAAAATGTTCGTAGTATTGCTATGCATAGCCCATATATTCTGGGCCTTGGATCAATTACTGGGATACTTTTTATTGACCAATCATCTGGAGATATAGTACATGTTATTCGGTTTAGTAATATCACACCACAAATTAATTTTTTTATTCCGACAGACATTTTCATTATCCGTGTATGTAAAGCTACCAAAAACATTATTTTTGCAACAAACGGTGCCGTCATTATTTCTAGCACTGTAGACACAGAAACCGATTGTTTGGTAGCTAATTGCGTTGGGTTTCACAGGAATTCAGGCAATACTGAGTTGTTTTCTGTCATGGACGTGAAGACAGACTCCCTGGGAAATATTTACGTTTGTGATTTAGATAGTGGTGTGCATCAGATTTCAGGACGGTCCTACAGGGACAGTTGCATTTTGTTTCAAAAATGGAGTGATATATCATCAGTCGCAATCGATATACCTCGAAATAGGTTTTTTGTTTGTTACAAAAACAAACACTTTGCCAACGTATTCAGTATGTTGGGTTGAAAATAAAGACATAAAGGACTTATAGAAGAAAATTCTCAACAGATGTCGAAGTTGAGAGTAAATAATGGAATGTGCAGTAAATCGCACAATCATTAATTGTGTGTGAATGTTTCTACAAAATATGGTTATCATACTTTAAAACATAAATCCGATATTACTCCAAATATATAATCACGTTATATTGTACCTAAAGACTCATAAAACGTTTAATCTACAAGAACATTTGAATCCATGATTACAATTTAGAAGCAAGTTATATCTGTGGAAGTTGTATCTGTTTAACAGTGAACAAGTTGTGAATGTGTTAATTATATATAGAAGAATACCAATCTGAAGAATATTACCTGAATATACTGAACCATTGTTTTGATAGAGTTAACGACAATAATAAAAAGCGCTAAATTCAACGGTGGTAGTTCTTCATTTTAGCTTAGTTGATGGGGATACACATTGATACGACTGGAAATAAGCAACGTAAAGACAAGACCACGAGTGAGAGAAACCCACAATAAAAGTTATTGTCAAAACAAGTTATATTCAATGTTATTGACTTATTATGAATTATGATTTATTTTTACACAACTGATGTTCTATTCAGTTTTTTTCTGTTGCAGGGGACAGTGTTTGTTCAGTTTATTGGTATTTTGACTACAGAGAACGGTATATATTGTTTATCTGTATATCTTAGTTTTCCTTATTGCAAATTCGATTGAATTTCTTATATCTTTTAAAATACATTTGTTTCGTTCGGTTTTGAAATTTGACCCTCCATTACCATGCTTAATTCCCTTAAATACGTGTTTCAATGAACGAGTCACCCATGTCGCAATTGCATGTGCCACCTGCCCAACTTTGATTCCCAAGCGTATCCATGTGTGAGTCTTGTTTGTGCAACAATATAATACAATGCTTTACACTCATGACCTCATAACTGTTTTAATCATCAAAATGTCTGATACTATTTGCTTTCAAGTTCCAGCTCATTGTTGAACTTCGATTGGATTGTACTCATCTAAGATAGTGATAAAAGTGTCTGCCATAGTGAACATAGCACTAAATACTCGTTGAAATATCTTTAAGAACGCAACCGCATTTAACTTAACGCAACCTTTAAACGGTCAATATATAAGGAGTTGAATATTAATTGTTGCAACAATATACAAAATAACGAAACATCTGAGCATATTCCATTGCGTATAGATTTAATTTATTATGCTCCCCTTCGAAGAAGTTGGAGTATATTGCTTTGCACCTGTCCGTCAGTCGGTCGCACGGTCGGTCGGTCTGTCCGTAGACCATTCCGTTTCCGCACGATATCTAGAGAACGCTTTGACCTACGATCATTTAAGTTGGTATGCTGGTTACTTGGGAGAAAAGGAAGACGCCTATCAACTTTGAGGTCAACAGGTCAAAGGTCAATGTGACAGAGGCTTGTAACATGAAAACTGTTTCCTCTGTAAACATTTCGTTTCCGCATGATATGTAGAATACGCTTTGACCTACGATCATCCAAGTTGGTATGCTGGTTACTCGAGAGGAAAGGAAGACGCCATCAATTTTGAGGACAACAGGTCAAAGGTCAAGGTCACAGGGGCTTGTAACATAAAAACTGTTTTCTCCGTAGACCATTTTGTTTCCGCAGGATATCTAGAGAATACTTTGACTTACGATCATCCAAGTTAGCATGTTGGTTACTCGGTAGGAACGGATGAAGCCTATCAATTTTGAGATCAACCAGTCAGAGGTTCAGGTCACAGGGGCTTTTAACATGAAAACCGTTTCCAAACAATATCTAGAGAACGCTATAACCTAGGATCATATAAATTAGTATGCTGGTCAGTCTTGAGGGAAGAAAAACATCTATCGATTTTGAGATCAAGAGATCACAGGTCAAGGTCACTGGGGCTTGTAAAAAAACAACATTTCCACTTAATAACAGATGAGCCATTGGTATGTGGTCCTCAAACTATATAGGTACAATGGACAGTTTGAGTAGATTACCTATTACATAGTGATAGTTACTGAATACTTGGGTCGAGTCGTCAAATTTAATAGGAAGAATGCTCTTGTAGAGAAGACAACTCCTATCAAAGTAATGGTTAACATGTCTCAGCTTAGATTTTTCAGAAACAGTACACTTCTATGATGAACAAAGGCTGCAAGTCGGATGCATACATGTTTTACAAACATCTCTTGTTATAATAAGGCAGTGTTGTCTTTACAAATGTTTTAGTTTTAGTTGAACAGTTCATTGTATTACCGTTGTTAGATTATGCATATGTGACTGTATGAATGTATGCATATTGCACACTATCTTATCTGTATATCTATGTACACAATTGTTAGCACTTCAAAATAAATAGTCAGCTGTAAGGATTTTTGTAATCGTTCCTAACCTTTACATCTGGTCCAAAAGAACCAATGCGCCGTACTGGAATAAGGAGTAATTCATTTACAATGTCCATGTGCGTGATAATTACTTCAGTTCAGATAGTGTTTAAACAATATTAAACAACACAGTCATGTATACATGCGTATGTTTATATGTATGGTTAGTGTACAAACCCGTAATGCAGCACAGCCGTTATATTAGGGAGAATCTGCTGGACGAAAACAATGCAATCAAAATGAAAAAGCAACTACCGTAATATAAATATTATCGCCATTTAACTAGACGACACATCAATAAAAATGCATATCCTATATATTTATTAGATGTTTTCAACATATAATTCTCAAGAAATTTTAGATGATACATTGTATATGCATATATAGATGCAACACATCCCAGTAAATTGTCACCAAGATTATTACTAGACTAACAATCATTATCACCATGATATATCCAGACGCAACATGCAATTGTACGATTAAACATTTCGCCAAGTTTCATCGCGAGACGCAACATCCACTTAAACATTATCGCCCTGGGTAGTCCCATACGCAACATACACTTAAACATTATCGCTGTGGGCAATCCCAGACGCAACATATACTTAAACATTATCGCCGTGGGTAATCCCAGACGCAACATCCATTTAAACATTATCGCCGTGGGTAATCCCAGACGCAACATACACTTAAACAGTATCGTCATATCGCCATGGTTAATTGCAGACGCAACATACACTTATACATTATCACCAGGGTTAATCCAAGAGGAAAAATGCACTTGTTTATTATCGATATGGTTAATCCAAGAAGCAGCATACACTTATACAGTATTGCCAATGATTAGTCCCAAGACGCGACGTTAACACTACATGTGAGCACGAAGCGTTTCGTTGTTACTTTCGTCACCATGCATCAATAACTAGACGTGTTCTAAAACAAGCAAAGCAAAGACAAGACCAATGGTTAGGGCCGACCTTTAGTTGAACACACTAGTTCCCTCTACTGTAAGAGACGATCTACAGCTAAAAAGAAATTTTTATATACAGAACCTCTTGGATAAACGTGATAGTCATAGCGATAATTTAACGATTTGCAACCTAACAAGTTACTTTCGTTTCCAGTGATTTCCCCTTAAGGAGAACGTGCGTAGTCGTTACGGCCTGAATTAGCATATAAAATAGCTTTTATGATTAACAGCACACATCTAAATTTGGCTTACTGGCTTGAACTAGATTCAATTTCTTAACGACTGTTGTATTTTGCATTTTCTTGTTAAAAAATTTCTGTCCTTATCCGTTTACAGTACGTTAAATGAATTCATTTAATACTATTTATCCTTCAGGTGTGCGGGACTGTGAAAAGTTGACACTCTCTCGGAATAACTTAGTAAATGAAAATAATATTTGCATAAACTGATATGTGTACTTGTATGCAAGGTCTGATTTGAATACACATTATTATATAATTATTTGTAATTGTTTAATACTACCATACCGGATGTGTGTAGGACGCCATATCGAATAGCGCTCACATATGAAGTTGTTGCCTAAAAAACATTGCCAGAAAGTGACAATACAAGTATAAATATGACATTAACTTACTATATTCCTTGGAAATGTGCAGGTTAATCATCAGATAAAAGGATATATCATCGAAATTGTTATAATTGTTATTTTATATTCTTAAGATTCGTTTAAAAATTTAACATCAAACTGTAATAATAGAAGTAACATAATAATTATATTATAAACAAATTTTATGCATGCATATTTATTTTAACGTAACGTTACTGCGCTATACAGTTTCTGTAAATACATTGCTTTTTATGCCCCTCGAACAATTTCCTCCTTCCGTCCGTCCGTCCTTCCGTCACACTTTCTTGTCCGGAGTATTACTCAACAACAACTGGCCGGAATTCAACGAAACTTCATGGGAAGCTTCATTTCCAAGAGGAGGTGTGCATACCTCCAGGCCGTTCCGCTTCAATGATTTTTGTCAGAGTTATGGGACTTTCAAGATTTTTTATATCAGTATACAGTGCACAATTCTTCACTATTTGGCCGGACTATTTCTTAGCAACTACTGGTTAGAATTCAACACAACTTTATAGTGCACAATTCTTCACTTTCTTGTCCGTACTATTTCTCAGCAACTACTGGCATTTATTAACGGTAACAGAATATTTTTCACATTCAAACCAACGATACAATTAATGACCACGGTGAAGATACTTGCAATGGCTTGACATTGGACGTACTGTCCGACGGGATAATTATTATGGTAGACTTTGATCAGCATGTTGTTAAACTTTTCTCCGCTAACTTAAGACTTATTTTTCGTAACTATTAGTTTGGAACACATGCCTAACGATATGCGTTTAGTAGAGGAACAAGTAGCGTTAAGCTTTGAACATTGGAACTGTATATGCCTCATTGGACATTCTACGGATTTTGTTACAAACAACATTAGTTGCAAATGCAACATTTTGGGTGTAACAACCTACGGTACTGCTATCGTTTTAATGACCTATCATAATACAAAAACATAAGAACTATATAATACAAGTTATCGATCCGATAAAATCACATATTCGACACTTTTTCCGTGTACCTAGACAGATATGGGAACCGGGTTAAAATTATGTGACATTGATAAAATGATACGAATTTGTGCATGCAATATTCTAAAACGAATGATTTTATTATATTTACACAAAAGCATATATATATATTCGACATTCCGGAAGGTAGCTCTATAGAGGACAGATTCCGAAAAGAATTGTGATGTGCTTGGTTTTTTAAACAGATCATATTAAGTTGTCTTCTATTATGGATGCGAAGACGGACTGTCAAGGAAATATTTATGTTTGCGATTTCTGCAGCGGTGTACATCAGGTTTCGGCAAAGTCCTGTAGAGACAGAGGCATTTTATTTCCACGCGGTAAGGAAATATCTACACTTGCAATTGACATGAATCGGAAACGTGTCTTTCTTTGCTAGAAAAATTATATTATGTTGATCTATTTTGATTTTTGGTTAAGCTTCAAATTTTGACACTACGACACTCAACATACACGATACACAATACAAAACAAAAACAAATAATCTCAGAAATTATATTGTATTCTGTTTGTCTGGAATTTACAATTATGGACAAATCAGCGCACATGCAAACGAGTATAACGTCGCCTTTTCAATAAAATATGTGTTTACCTTGGCGTATTTCAATACTAATTATAGCCCTCATTGATTTGAAGATGTCCATTTGGACCCGTTACAATGTTTGTCGTGTTGAATATTTATATATGTTAAAATACTTTCCAAACATTTGCACATTTACGTTTATGCTTAAACTAAATGCATTTGGTGTCCGAAATTACATTTTAAACTTTGTGGGGGAAAAAAAGTATCGTTTAATGGTCCTGGTCCACTATGATTCGTGGTGGAAAGATGAGAACACTTCCTGGGAAAATGATTTTAAAACAGCATACTTAAAGAACATGCGCTATTCGACATTGTATCTGTTTCTTCACTGTTCGAATATGAACGTTCAGAGCGTCCACTTCTGAAACCTTTATTTAAGAAATAATGTTTGATTTAGCTTTGTTTATAAACAACGATTTGGATTTCAGATACGTAGGAATTTATCCGCGCATGCGGATGACAACACTTTTTTTAATTGTCTCGATAAACAACGATAAAACATGTGGACACTATTTATATTTTTAGCATAATTGGATATATAATCTTTGCCATTGCAATAACAGCAGAACTACAATACAAAGGTTCGGACTAGTTGTATGTGTGATTTATTGAGAATTTAATGACGGTAGATTTTGTTATTTGTCTATAGACAAAAATTGAGCGTTTCATGTTAAAATTGTATGTAAGTAAGAAGGATGACACCCAAAATTTATATTTGCATAAACTGATATGTGTACTTGTATGCAAGGTCTGATTTGAATACACATTATTATATAATTATTTGTAATTGTTTAATACTACCATACCGGATGTGTGTAGGACGCCATATCGAATAGCGCTCACATGTGAAGTTGTTGCCTAAAAAACATTGCCAGAAAGTGACAATACAAGTATAAATATGACATTAACTTACTATATTCCTTGGAAATTTGCAGGTTAATCATCAGATAAAAGGATATATCATCGAAATTGTTATAATTGTTATTTTATATTCTTAAGATTCGTTTAAAAATTTAACATCAAACTGTAATAATAGAAGTAACATAATAATTATATTATAAACAAATTTTATGCATGCATATTTATTTTAACGTAACGTTACTGCGCTATACAGTTTCTGTAAATACATTGCTTTTTATGCCCCTCGAACAATTTCCTCCTTCCGTCCGTCCGTCCTTCCGTCACACTTTCTTGTCCGGAGTATTACTCAACAACAACTGGCCGGTTTTCAACGAAACTTCATGGGAAGCTTCATTACCAAGAGGAGGTGTGCATACCTCCAGGCCGTTCCGCTTCATTGATTTTTGTCAGAGTTATGGGACTTTCAAGATTTTTTATATCAGTATACAGTGCACAATTATTCACTATTTGGTCGGACTATTTCTTAGCAACTACTGGTTAGAATTCAACACAACTTTATAGTGCACAATTCTTCACTTTCTTGTCCGTACTATTTCTCAGCAACTACTGGCATTTATTAACGGTAACAGAATATTTTTCACATTCAAACCAACGATACAATTAATGACCACGGTGAAGATACTTGCAATGGCTTGACATTGGACGAACTGTCCGACGGGATAATTATTATGGTAGACTTTGATCAGCATGTTGTTAAACTTTTCTCCGCTAACTTAAGACTTATTTTTCGTAACTATTAGTTTGGAACACATGCCTAACGATATGCGTTTAGTAGAGGAACAAGTAGCGTTAAGCTTTGAACATTGGAACTGTATATGCCTCATTGGACATTCTACGGATTTTGTTACAAACAACATTAGTTGCAAATGCAACATTTTGGGTGTAACAACCTACGGTACTGCTATCGTTTTAATGACCTATCATAATACAAAAACATAAGAACTATATAATACAAGTTATCGATCCGACAAAATCACATATTCGACACTTTTTCCGTGTACCTAGACAGATATGGGAACCGGGTTAAAATTATGTGACATTGATAAAATGATACGAATTTGTGCATGCAATATTCTAAAACGAATGATTTTATTATATTTACACAAAAGCATATATATATATTCGACATTCCGGAAGGTAGCTCTATAGAGGACAGATTCCGAAAAGAATTGTGATGTGCTTGGTTTTTTAAACAGATCATATTAAGTTGTCTTCTATTATGGATGCGAAGACGGACTGTCAAGGAAATATTTATGTTTGCGATTTCTGCAGCGGTGTACATCAGGTTTCGGCAAAGTCCTGTAGAGACAGAGGCATTTTATTTCCACGCGGTAAGGAAATATCTACACTTGCAATTGACATGAATCGGAAACGTGTCTTTCTTTGCTAGAAAAATTATATTATGTTGATCTATTTTGATTTTTGGTTAAGCTTCAAATTTTGACACTACGACACTCAACATACACGATACACAATACAAAACAAAAACAAATAATCTCAGAAATTATATTGTATTCTGTTTGTCTGGAATTTACAATTATGGACAAATCAGCGCACATGCAAACGAGTATAACGTCGCCTTTTCAATAAAATATGTGTTTACCTTGGCGTATTTCAATACTAATTATAGCCCTCATTGATTTGAAGATGTCCATTTGGACCCGTTACAATGTTTGTCGTGTTGAATATTTATATATGTTAAAATACTTTCCAAACATTTGCACATTTACGTTTATGCTTAAACTAAATGCATTTGGTGTCCGAAATTACATTTTAAACTTTGTGGGGGAAAAAAAGTATCGTTTAATGGTCCTGGTCCACTATGATTCGTGGTGGAAAGATGAGAACACTTCCTGGGAAAATGATTTTAAAACAGCATACTTAAAGAACATGCGCTATTCGACATTGTATCTGTTTCTTCACTGTTCGAATATGAACGTTCAGAGCGTCCACTTCTGAAACCTTTATTTAAGAAATAATGTTTGATTTAGCTTTGTTTATAAACAACGATTTGGATTTCAGATACGTAGGAATTTATCCGCGCATGCGGATGACAACACTTTTTTTAATTGTCTCGATAAACAACGATAAAACATGTGGACATTATTTACATTTTTAGCATAATTGGATATATAATCTTTGCCATTGCAATAACAGCAGAACTACAATACAAAGGTTCGGACTAGTTGTATGTGTGATTTATTGAGAATTTAATGACGGTAGATTTTGTTATTTGTCTATAGACAAAAATTGAGCGTTTCATGTTAAAATTGTATGTAAGTAAGAAGGATGACACCCAAAATTTATATTTGCATAAACTGATATGTGTACTTGTATGCAAGGTCTGATTTGAATACACATTATTATATAATTATTTGTAATTGTTTAATACTACCATACCGGATGTGTGTAGGACGCCATATCGAATAGCGCTCACATGTGAAGTTGTTGCCTAAAAAACATTGCCAGAAAGTGACAATACAAGTATAAATATGACATTAACTTACTATATTCCTTGGAAATTTGCAGGTTAATCATCAGATAAAAGGATATATCATCGAAATTGTTATAATTGTTATTTTATATTCTTAAGATTCGTTTAAAAATTTAACATCAAACTGTAATAATAGAAGTAACATAATAATTATATTATAAACAAATGTTATGCATGCATATTTATTTTAACGTAACGTTACTGCGCTATACAGTTTCTGTAAATACATTGCTTTTTATGCCCCTCGAACAATTTCCTCCTTCCGTCCGTCCGTCCTTCCGTCACACTTTCTTGTCCGGAGTATTACTCAACAACAACTGGCCGGAATTCAACGAAACTTCATGGGAAGCTTCATTACCAAGAGGAGGTGTGCATACCTCCAGGCCGTTCCGCTTCAATGATATTTGTCAGAGTTATGGGACTTTCAAGATTTTTTATATCAGTATACAGTGCACAATTCTTCACTATTTGGCCGGACTATTTCTTAGCAACTACTGGTTAGAATTCAACACAACTTTATAGTGCACAATTCTTCACTTTCTTGTCCGTACTATTTCTCAGCAACTACTGGCATTTATTAACGGTAACAGAATATTTTTCACATTCAAACCAACGATACAATTAATGACCACGGTGAAGATACTTGCAATGGCTTGACATTGGACGTACTGTCCGACGGGATAATTATTATGGTAGACTTTGATCAGCATGTTGTTAAACTTTTCTCCGCTAACTTAAGACTTATTTTTCGTAACTATTAGTCTGGAACACATGCCTAACGATATGCGTTTAGTAGAGGAACAAGTAGCGTTAAGCTTTGAACATTGGAACTGTATATGCCTCATTGGACATTCTACGGATTTTGTTACAAACAACATTAGTTGCAAATGCAACATTTTGGGTGTAACAACCTACGGTACTGCTATCGTTTTAATGACCTATCATAATACAAAAACATAAGAACTATATAATACAAGTTATCGATCCGATAAAATCACATATTCGACACTTTTTCCGTGTACCTAGACAGATATGGGAACCGGGTTAAAATTATGTGACATTGATAAAATGATACGAATTTGTGCATGCAATATTCTAAAACGAATGATTTTATTATATTTACACAAAAGCATATATATATATTCGACATTCCGGAAGGTAGCTCTATAGAGGACAGATTCCGAAAAGAATTGTGATGTGCTTGGTTTTTTAAACAGATCATATTAAGTTGTCTTCTATTATGGATGCGAAGACGGACTGTCAAGGAAATATTTATGTTTGCGATTTCTGCAGCGGTGTACATCAGGTTTCGGCAAAGTCCTGTAGAGACAAAGGCATTTTATTTCCACGCGGTAAGGAAATATCTACACTTGCAATTGACATGAATCGGAAACGTGTCTTTCTTTGCTAGAAAAATTATATTATGTTGATCTATTTTGATTTTTGGTTAAGCTTCAAATTTTGACACTACGACACTCAACATACACGATACACAATACAAAACAAAAACAAATAATCTCAGAAATTATATTGTATTCTGTTTGTCTGGAATTTACAATTATGGACAAATCAGCGCACATGCAAACGAGTATAACGTCGCCTTTTCAATAAAATATGTGTTTACCTTGGCGTATTTCAATACTAATTATAGCCCTCATTGATTTGAAGATGTCCATTTGGACCCGTTACAATGTTTGTCGTGTTGAATATTTATATATGTTAAAATACTTTCCAAACATTTGCACATTTACGTTGATGCTTAAACTAAATGCATTTGGTGTCCGAAATTACATTTTAAACTTTGTGGGGGAAAAAAAGTATCGTTTAATGGTCCTGGTCCACTATGATTCGTTGTGGAAAGATGAGAACACTTCCTGGGAAAATGATTTTAAAACAGCATACTTAAAGAACATGCGCTATTCGACATTGTATCTGTTTCTTCACTGTTCGAATATGAACGTTCAGAGCGTCCACTTCTGAAACCTTTATTTAAGAAATAATGTTTGATTTAGCTTTGTTTATAAACAACGATTTGGATTTCAGATACGTAGGAATTTATCCGCGCATGCGGATGACAACACTTTTTTTAATTGTCTCGATAAACAACGATAAAACATGTGGACATTATTTACATTTTTAGCATAATTGGATATATAATCTTTGCCATTGCAATAACAGCAGAACTACAATACAAAGGTTTGGACTAGTTGTATGTGTGATTTATTGAGAATTTAATGACGGTAGATTTTGTTATTTGTCTATAGACAAAAATTGAGCGTTTCATGTTAAAATTGTATGTAAGTAAGAAGGATGACACCCAAAATTTATATTTGCATAAACTGATATGTTGTATGCAAGGTCTGATTTGAATACACATTATTATATAATTATTTGTAATTGTTTAATACTACCATACCGGATGTGTGTAGGACGCCATATCGAATAGCGCTCACATGTGAAGTTGTTGCCTAAAAAACATTGCCAGAAAGTGACAATACAAGTATAAATATGACATTAACTTACTATATTCCTTGGAAATTTGCAGGTTAATCATCAGATAAAAGGATATATCATCGAAATTGTTATGATTGTTATTTTATATTCTTAAGATTCGTTTAAAAATTTAACATCAAACTGTAATAATAGAAGTAACATAATAATTATATTATAAACAAATTTTATGCATGCATATTTATTTTAACGTAACGTTACTGCGCTATACAGTTTCTGTAAATACATTGCTTTTTATGCCCCTCGAACAATTTCCTCCTTCCGTCCGTCCGTCCTTCCGTCACACTTTCTTGTCCGGAGTATTACTCAACAACAACTGGCCGGAATTCAACGAAACTTCATGGGAAGCTTCATTACCAAGAGGAGGTGTGCATACCTCCAGGCCGTTCCGCTTCAATGATTTTTGTCAGAGTTATGGGACTTTCAAGATTTTTTATATCAGTATACAGTGCACAATTCTTCACTATTTGGCCGGACTATTTCTTAGCAACTACTGGTTAGAATTCAACACAACTTTATAGTGCACAATTCTTCACTTTCTTGTCCGTACTATTTCTCAGCAACTACTGGCATTTATTAACGGTAACAGAATATTTTTCACATTCAAACCAACGATACAATTAATGACCACGGTGAAGATACTTGCAATGGCTTGACATTGGACGTACTGTCCGACGGGATAATTATTATGGTAGACTTTGATCAGCATGTTGTTAAACTTTTCTCCGCTAACTTAAGACTTATTTTTCGTAACTATTAGTTTGGAACACATGCCTAACGATATGCGTTTAGTAGAGGAACAAGTAGCGTTAAGCTTTGAACATTGGAACTGTATATGCCTCATTGGACATTCTACGGATTTTGTTACAAACAACATTAGTTGCAAATGCAACATTTTGGGTGTAACAACCTACGGTACTGCTATCGTTTTAATGACCTATCATAATACAAAAACATAAGAACTATATAATACAAGTTATCGATCCGATAAAATCACATATTCGACACTTTTTCCGTGTACCTAGACAGATATGGGAACCGGGTTAAAATTATGTGACATTGATAAAATGATACGAATTTGTGCATGCAATATTCTAAAACGAATGATTTTATTATATTTACACAAAAGCATATATATATATTCGACATTCCGGAAGGTAGCTCTATAGAGGACAGATTCCGAAAAGAATTGTGATGTGCTTGGTTTTTTAAACAGATCATATTAAGTTGTCTTCTATTATGGATGCGAAGACGGACTGTCAAGGAAATATTTATGTTTGCGATTTCTGCAGCGGTGTACATCAGGTTTCGGCAAAGTCCTGTAGAGACAGAGGCATTTTATTTCCACGCGGTAAGGAAATATCTACACTTGCAATTGACATGAATCGGAAACGTGTCTTTCTTTGCTAGAAAAATTATATTATGTTGATCTATTTTGATTTTTGGTTAAGCTTCAAATTTTGACACTACGACACTCAACATACACGATACACAATACAAAACAAAAACAAATAATCTCAGAAATTATATTGTATTCTGTTTGTCTGGAATTTACAATTATGGACCATTCAACGCAAATGCAAACGAGTATAACGTCGCCTTTTCAATAAAATATGTGTTTACCTTGGCGTATTTCAATACTAATTATAGCCCTTATTGATTTGAAGATGTCCATTTGGACCCGTTACAATGTTTGTCGTGTTGAATATTTATATATGTTAAAATACTTTCCAAACATTTGCACATTTACGTTTATGCTTAAACTAAATGCATTTGGTGTCCGAAATTACATTTTAAACTTTATGGGGGAAAAAAAGTATCGTTTAATGGTCCTGGTCCACTATGATTCGTGGTGGAAAGATGAGAACACTTCCTGGGAAAATGAATTTAAAACAGCATACTTAAAGAACATGCGCTATTCGACATTGTATCTGTTTCTTCACTGTTCGAATATGAACGTTCAGAGCGTCCACTTCTGAAACCTTTATTTAAGAAATAATGTTTGATTTAGCTTTGTTTATAAACAACGATTTGGATTTCAGATACGTAGGAATTTATCCGCGCATGCGGATGACAACACTTTTTTTAATTGTCTCGATAAACAACGATAAAACATGTGGACATTATTTACATTTTTAGCATAATTGGATATATAATCTTTGCCACTGCAATAACAGCAGAACTACAATACAAAGGTTTGGACTAGTTGTATGTGTGATTTATTGAGAATTTAATGACGGTAAATTTTGTTATTTGTCTATAGACAAAAATTGAGCGTTTCATGTTAAAATTGTATGTAAGTAAGAAGGATGACACCCAAAATTTATATTTGCATAAACTGATATGTGTACTTGTATGCAAGGTCTGATTTGAATACACATTATTATATAATTATTTGTAATTGTTTAATACTACCATACCGGATGTGTGTAGGACGCCATATCGAATAGCGCTCACATGTGAAGTTGTTGCCTAAAAAACATTGCCAGAAAGTGACAATACAAGTATAAATATGACATTAACTTACTATATTCCTTGGAAATGTGCAGGTTAATCATCAGATAAAAGGATATATCATCGAAATTGTTATAATTGTTATTTTATATTCTTAAGATTCGTTTAAAAATTTAACATCAAACTGTAATAATAGAAGTAACATAATAATTATATTATAAACAAATTTTATGCATGCATATTTATTTTAACGTAACGTTACTGCGCTATACAGTTTCTGTAAATACATTGCTTTTTATGCCCCTCGAACAATTTCCTCCTTCCGTCCGTCCGTCCTTCCGTCACACTTTCTTGTCCGGAGTATTACTCAACAACAACTGGCCGGAATTCAACGAAACTTCATGGGAAGCTTCATTACCAAGAGGAGGTGTGCATACCTCCAGGCCGTTCCGCTTCATTGATTTTTGTCAGAGTTATGGGACTTTCAAGATTTTTTATATCAGTATACAGTGCACAATTCTTCACTATTTGGCCGGACTATTTCTTAGCAACTACTGGTTAGAATTCAACACAACTTTATAGTGCACAATTCTTCACTTTCTTGTCCGTACTATTTCTCAGCAACTACTGGCATTTATTAACGGTAACAGAATATTTTTCACATTCAAACCAACGATACAATTAATGACCACGGTGAAGATACTTGCAATGGCTTGACATTGGACGTACTGTCCGACGGGATAATTATTATGGTAGACTTTGATCAGCATGTTGTTAAACTTTTCTCCGCTAACTTAAGACTTATTTTTCGTAACTATTAGTTTGGAGGTATGCACACCTCCTCATGGACCTGCACGGGTAGAGAGACGTCCCCGCCCTCCACGAGTCTCCCGCTGCCTTGCGGGAAGGTTTTGGATAACTAAAGGCTAAGGGAGTCAACCCTGACATCAAATCCGGAGCCGGAGTCCCTAAGGCGGTCTGACCTTGTCTTCATAGTCATGCCGGCAACTCCTGCGACGCCGCTGGTGCCAAGATGTATCGGTTTTACCTTTCCCTTGGATCCGTCAGCTGCGTGGAGAGGGGGGATCTGCTGCATGGGCAACAGCTGATTCTCCATACCACCTTGCCCAGGCTAGCGCCCTGGAGAGGACACTCCAGCGTCGCTGCAAAGCGTCGAAACAACACGGGAAGCAACAGTTACCGGTTATAAGCCTTCCGCTTGATTGGCGTAGAGCTGGCGCCAGGGGTTGCTTTCGTCGGTGGGAGAGATCACCACGTCTCATTGGACAACTACCGCCCGCCTCAAGCTGGGCAGCCCCCAGCCAAATAGGTGTTGTCCCGCCACAGTCCACCTGCCTTACTGGGTGCGTAGGGCTTAGGGTACGGAAGTATCCAACAAGTGGACTGCGATTGCTGCACCAGGCCACAACACAAGAAATTCAACAATGAAAACAATGAAAACTTCTCCCCTCAAGCTGGGCACATGGAATGTCAGAACAATGACACCAGGACTGTCTGACGACCTCCAGGCCATCAGCGATGCCCGAAAGTCCTCAGTCATCAACGATGAACTTCTGAGACTGCAGGTTGACATCGCCGCACTGCAGGAGACGCGGCTTGCCGACTCTGGAACTCTCAGAGAAAAGAACTTTACGTTCTTCTGGCAAGGGAAGAGTGCGGAGGAAACCAGAGAGTATGGTGTTGGATTTGCTGTCCGGAACTCTCTACTGGGAATGATAGAACCCTCTCAACAAGGAACAGAAAGACTGCTATCACTCCGCCTCCACACCACCACTGGGCCCGTCAACCTGATCAATGTCTATGCACCAACACTCGGCGCCACCAGGGATACCAAGGATGAGTTCTACAGCCAGCTAGACTCTCTTATCGACAAGATCCCCAAAGAAGAGAACC
This sequence comes from Congeria kusceri, assembly GCA_027627225.1. NCBI lineage: Eukaryota > Metazoa > Mollusca > Bivalvia > Myida > Dreissenidae > Congeria > Congeria kusceri. The sequence continues at coordinate 112,961 of JAPFQT010000195.1, forward strand.
TGATATTGCTGGGTGACTTCAACGCCAGAGTGGGCGCTGACCACGACTCTTGGCCCTCCTGTCTTGGAAAGTTTGGTGTTGGAAAGATGAATGAAAATGGGCAACGACTCCTGGAGTTGTGCTCATACCATGACCTCAGCATGACCAACTCCTTCTTCCAGACAAAGCATCAGCACAAAGTGTCTTGGAGACACCCTCGCTCCAAACACTGGCACCAGCTAGACCTGATCATCACCAGACGGTCTGCGTTGAAGTGCGTCCTCCTTACCCGCACCTTTCACAGCGCTGACTGCGATACTGATCACTCGCTGGTGTACTGCAAGATGAGACTTTTGCCTAAGAAGATCCATCGCTCCAGGCCCCAGGGCAAACCCCGCATAGATGTGAGCAAGACCGCACATCCTGACAAGGTAGCGGAATTCACCCAAGCTCTCTCCGAGGTGCTTGACTCAGATCCTCCTGGTGGCTCAGCCACAGAGAGATGGGACCGCATCAGAGAGTCAGTACACAGCACTGCCATGAGGGTCTTTGGAAAAAAGCAGACAAAGAACGACGACTGGTTTGAGGCCAACTCCTCCATACTCACTCCAGCCGTAGAAGAACGCCGCAGAGCTCACCTGGAATACAAGCGATCCCCCAGCCAGAGGACTCTGCAGGTGTACAGATCTGCCAAGAGCAACGTACAGAGACTAGCAAGGCAATGTGCTAACGACTACTGGCTCCAGCTCTGCCAGAGCATCCAGTCAGCGGCTGATACCGGAAACATCAGGGGCATGTACGAAGGCATCAAGAAAGCCATGGGCCCCCCTAAGAAGGTTACAGCGCCACTGAAGTCTGCCACGGGTGAGACCATCCAGGACAAGGGCAAGCAGATGGAGAGATGGGTGGAACACTATTCCGAACTATACTCCAGACAGAACCAAGTTACAGACGATGCCCTTGCTGCCATTGAAAGCCTCCCTCTCATGGCTGAACTGGACGAGAAACCCACTGTGGCAGAACTGAAGAAGGCCATTGAGAGCCTGTCCTCAGGGAAAGCGCCTGGGAAGGATGGCATACCACCAGAAGTCATCAAGTGCGGTGACAGTACACTGAGGAAACATCTGTACGACCTCCTCTGTCAGTGCTGGGAGGAAGGAGCAGTACCTCAGGACATGAGAGACGCCAACATCGTTACCTTGTACAAGAACAAGGGTGATAGAAGCGACTGTAACAACTACAGAGGAATATCTCTCCTGAGCATCGTAGGCAAAGTCTTCGCACGTGTCGTCCTGAACAGACTGCAGAAGCTTGCTGACAGAGTATACCCAGAGTCACAGTGCGGGTTCCGCTCGGAAAGATCAACCATTGACATGGTCTTCACCATCAGGCAACTGCAAGAGAAGTGCAGAGAGCAGCACAAGCCCCTCTTTCTGGCCTTCATAGACCTGACCAAGGCGTTCGACCTTGTCAGCAGGGATGGGCTCTTCACAGTCCTAGCAAAGATTGGCTGCCCACCGAGACTCCTGAGCATGATCAAGTCGTTCCATGACGACATGAAAGGCACAGTTCAATATGACGGCTTGACGTCAGATGCCTTCGACATCCGCAGTGGCGTCAAACAGGGCTGTGTCCTCGCTCCCACTCTCTTTGGCATCTTCTTTGCCGTTCTGCTGAAGCACGCCTTCGGATCATCGACCGAGGGTGTTTACCTCCACACTCGGTCAGACGGCCGACTGTTCAACCTGGCTCGCCTAAAAGCAAAGAGCAAGGTCCGGGAGGTAACCATCAGAGACATGCTGTTTGCAGATGACGCTGCTCTGGTCACCCACACAGAAGAAGAGCTACAGAGCCTGATGGACCGCTTCGCAAAGGCATGCGACGAGCTCAGCCTGACAATCAGCCTGAAGAAGACAAATGTGATGGCCCAAGATGCTGAACCACCTTGTATCACCATCAACGACTATGAACTAGAGGTCGCCAGCCAGTTGACATACCTTGGCTCCACTATCACCGACAATCTCTCACTGGAAGCAGAGATCAACAAGAGGATCGGCAAGGCATCCACAACCTTGGCCAGGTTGTCGCAAAGAGTGTGGAACAACAGCATGCTGTCGATAAACACCAAGATCAGTGTGTATCGTGCCTGCGTGCTAAGCACTCTCTTGTATGCCAGCGAAACCTGGTCTCTGTACTCCTCGCAGGAGAGGAGGCTGAGTGCCTTCCACATGCGCTGCCTCCGTCGCATACTCGGGATTACATGGAACGATCGTGTGACAAACAACGAGGTGCTGATGCGAGCCAAGATCCCCAGCATGGTCACTCTCCTCCGTCAGCGTCGCCTTCGATGGCTGGGCCATGTGCGTCGAATGGACGATGGCCGGATCCCCAAAGACATCCTCTACGCAGAGCTTGCCTCCGGCAAGAGAACAACGGGACGGCCACATCTCCGCTTCAAGGATGTCTGCAAGCGTGACCTGAAAGCACTCGACATTGACCTGAACACCTGGGAAGAGCTTGCTCAGGACAGATCCAGCTGGAGACACACTGTAACCACTGGACTGAAAGCTGGCGAGGCGAAACTCCGCCAGCTTGCAGATGACAAGCGAGCTCAGAGAAAGAGCAAGCAACTGCATCCTGCAGCAGACTCAACCTACAATTGCACCAAGTGCAACAGAGACTGTCACTCCCGTGTGGGTCTGTACAGCCACAGCCGACGCTGCATGACCAACTAAAACATATCCAAGGGGCGCCAATCCATTGTCTTCCGAGACTTAAGGATGCCAATGATGATGATGATTAGTTTGGAACACATGCCTAACGATATGCGTTTAGTAGAGGAACAAGTAGCGTTAAGCTTTGAACATTGGAACTGTATATGCCTCATTGGACATTCTACGGATTTTGTTACAAACAACATTAGTTGCAAATGCAACATTTTGGGTGTAACAACCTACGGTACTGCTATCGTTTTAATGACCTATCATAATACAAAAACATAAGAACTATATAATACAAGTTATCGATCCGATAAAATCACATATTCGACACTTTTTCCGTGTACCTAGACAGATATGGGAACCGGGTTAAAATTATGTGACATTGATAAAATGATACGAATTTGTGCATGCAATATTCTAAAACGAATGATTTTATTATATTTACACAAAAGCATATATATATATTCGACATTCCGGAAGGTAGCTCTATAGAGGACAGATTCCGAAAAGAATTGTGATGTGCTTGGTTTTTTAAACAGATCATATTAAGTTGTCTTCTATTATGGATGCGAAGACGGACTGTCAAGGAAATATTTATGTTTGCGATTTCTGCAGCGGTGTACATCAGGTTTCGGCAAAGTCCTGTAGAGACAGAGGCATTTTATTTCCACGCGGTAAGGAAATATCTACACTTGCAATTGACATGAATCGGAAACGTGTCTTTCTTTGCTAGAAAAATTATATTATGTTGATCTATTTTGATTTTTGGTTAAGCTTCAAATTTTGACACTACGACACTCAACATACACGATACACAATACAAAACAAAAACAAATAATCTCAGAAATTATATTGTATTCTGTTTGTCTGGAATTTACAATTATGGACCATTCAACGCAAATGCAAACGAGTATAACGTCGCCTTTTCAATAAAATATGTGTTTACCTTGGCGTATTTCAATACTAATTATAGCCCTTATTGATTTGAAGATGTCCATTTGGACCCGTTACAATGTTTGTCGTGTTGAATATTTATATATGTTAAAATACTTTCCAAACATTTGCACATTTACGTTTATGCTTAAACTAAATGCATTTGGTGTCCGAAATTACATTTTAAACTTTATGGGGGAAAAAAAGTATCGTTTAATGGTCCTGGTCCACTATGATTCGTGGTGGAAAGATGAGAACACTTCCTGGGAAAATGAATTTAAAACAGCATACTTAAAGAACATGCGCTATTCGACATTGTATCTGTTTCTTCACTGTTCGAATATGAACGTTCAGAGCGTCCACTTCTGAAACCTTTATTTAAGAAATAATGTTTGATTTAGCTTTGTTTATAAACAACGATTTGGATTTCAGATACGTAGGAATTTATCCGCGCATGCGGATGACAACACTTTTTTTAATTGTCTCGATAAACAACGATAAAACATGTGGACATTATTTACATTTTTAGCATAATTGGATATATAATCTTTGCCACTGCAATAACAGCAGAACTACAATACAAAGGTTTGGACTAGTTGTATGTGTGATTTATTGAGAATTTAATGACGGTAAATTTTGTTATTTGTCTATAGACAAAAATTGAGCGTTTCATGTTAAAATTGTATGTAAGTAAGAAGGATGACACCCAAAATTTATATTTGCATAAACTGATATGTGTACTTGTATGCAAGGTCTGATTTGAATACACATTATTATATAATTATTTGTAATTGTTTAATACTACCATACCGGATGTGTGTAGGACGCCATATCGAATAGCGCTCACATGTGAAGTTGTTGCCTAAAAAACATTGCCAGAAAGTGACAATACAAGTATAAATATGACATTAACTTACTATATTCCTTGGAAATGTGCAGGTTAATCATCAGATAAAAGGATATATCATCGAAATTGTTATAATTGTTATTTTATATTCTTAAGATTCGTTTAAAAATTTAACATCAAACTGTAATAATAGAAGTAACATAATAATTATATTATAAACAAATTTTATGCATGCATATTTATTTTAACGTAACGTTACTGCGCTATACAGTTTCTGTAAATACATTGCTTTTTATGCCCCTCGAACAATTTCCTCCTTCCGTCCGTCCGTCCTTCCGTCACACTTTCTTGTCCGGAGTATTACTCAACAACAACTGGCCGGAATTCAACGAAACTTCATGGGAAGCTTCATTACCAAGAGGAGGTGTGCATACCTCCAGGCCGTTCCGCTTCAATGATTTTTGTCAGAGTTATGGGACTTTCAACATTTTTTATATCAGTATACAGTGCACAATTCTTCACTATTTGGCCGGACTATTTCTTAGCAACTACTGGTTAGAATTCAACACAACTTTATAGTGCACAATTCTTCACTTTCTTGTCCGTACTATTTCTCAGCAACTACTGGCATTTATTAACGGTAACAGAATATTTTTCACATTCAAACCAACGATACAATTAATGACCACGGTGAAGATACTTGCAATGGCTTGACATTGGACGAACTGTCCGACGGGATAATTATTATGGTAGACTTTGATCAGCATGTTGTTAAACTTTTCTCCGCTAACTTAAGACTTATTTTTCGTAACTATTAGTTTGGAACACATGCCTAACGATATGCGTTTAGTAGAGGAACAAGTAGCGTTAAGCTTTGAACATTGGAACTGTATATGCCTCATTGGACATTCTACGGATTTTGTTACAAACAACATTAGTTGCAAATGCAACATTTTGGGTGTAACAACCTACGGTACTGCTATCGTTTTAATGACCTATCATAATACAAAAACATAAGAACTATATAATACAAGTTATCGATCCGACAAAATCACATATTCGACACTTTTTCCGTGTACCTAGACAGATATGGGAACCGGGTTAAAATTATGTGACATTGATAAAATGATACGAATTTGTGCATGCAATATTCTAAAACGAATGATTTTATTATATTTACACAAAAGCATACATATATATTCGACATTCCGGAAGGTAGCTCTATAGAGGACAGATTCCGAAAAGAATTGTGATGTGCTTGGTTTTTTAAACAGATCATATTAAGTTGTCTTCTATTATGGATGCGAAGACGGACTGTCAAGGAAATATTTATGTTTGCGATTTCTGCAGCGGTGTACATCAGGTTTCGGCAAAGTCCTGTAGAGACAGAGGCATTTTATTTCCACGCGGTAAGGAAATATCTACACTTGCAATTGACATGAATCGGAAACGTGTCTTTCTTTGCTAGAAAAATTATATTATGTTGATCTATTTTGATTTTTGGTTAAGCTTCAAATTTTGACACTACGACACTCAACATACACGATACACAATACAAAACAAAAACAAATAATCTCAGAAATTATATTGTATTCTGTTTGTCTGGAATTTACAATTATGGACAAATCAGCGCACATGCAAACGAGTATAACGTCGCCTTTTCAATAAAATATGTGTTTACCTTGGCGTATTTCAATACTAATTATAGCCCTCATTGATTTGAAGATGTCCATTTGGACCCGTTACAATGTTTGTCGTGTTGAATATTTATATATGTTAAAATACTTTCCAAACATTTGCACATTTACGTTGATGCTTAAACTAAATGCATTTGGTGTCCGAAATTACATTTTAAACTTTGTGGGGGAAAAAAAGTATCGTTTAATGGTCCTGGTCCACTATGATTCGTGGTGGAAAGATGAGAACACTTCCTGGGAAAATGATTTTAAAACAGCATACTTAAAGAACATGCGCTATTCGACATTGTATCTGTTTCTTCACTGTTCGAATATGAACGTTCAGAGCGTCCACTTCTGAAACCTTTATTTAAGAAATAATGTTTGATTTAGCTTTGTTTATAAACAACGATTTGGATTTCAGATACGTAGGAATTTATCCGCGCATGCGGATGACAACACTTTTTTTAATTGTCTCGATAAACAACGATAAAACATGTGGACATTATTTACATTTTTAGCATAATTGGATATATAATCTTTGCCATTGCAATAACAGCAGAACTACAATACAAAGGTTCGGACTAGTTGTATGTGTGATTTATTGAGAATTTAATGACGGTAGATTTTGTTATTTGTCTATAGACAAAAATTGAGCGTTTCATGTTAAAATTGTATGTAAGTAAGAAGGATGACACCCAAAATTTATATTTGCATAAACTGATATGTGTACTTGTATGCAAGGTCTGATTTGAATACACATTATTATATAATTATTTGTAATTGTTTAATACTACCATACCGGATGTGTGTAGGACGCCATATCGAATAGCGCTCACATGTGAAGTTGTTGCCTAAAAAACATTGCCAGAAAGTGACAATACAAGTATAAATATGACATTAACTTACTATATTCCTTGGAAATTTGCAGGTTAATCATCAGATAAAAGGATATATCATCGAAATTGTTATAATTGTTATTTTATATTCTTAAGATTCGTTTAAAAATTTAACATCAAACTGTAATAATAGAAGTAACATAATAATTATATTATAAACAAATTTTATGCATGCATATTTATTTTAACGTAACGTTACTGCGCTATACAGTTTCTGTAAATACATTGCTTTTTATGCCCCTCGAACAATTTCCTCCTTCCGTCCGTCCGTCCTTCCGTCACACTTTCTTGTCCGGAGTATTACTCAACAACAACTGGCCGGAATTCAACGAAACTTCATGGGAAGCTTCATTACCAAGAGGAGGTGTGCATACCTCCAGGCCGTTCCGCTTCAATGATTTTTGTCAGAGTTATGGGACTTTCAACATTTTTTATATCAGTATACAGTGCACAATTCTTCACTATTTGGCCGGACTATTTCTTAGCAACTACTGGTTAGAATTCAACACAACTTTATAGTGCACAATTCTTCACTTTCTTGTCCGTACTATTTCTCAGCAACTACTGGCATTTATTAACGGTAACAGAATATTTTTCACATTCAAACCAACGATACAATTAATGACCACGGTGAAGATACTTGCAATGGCTTGACATTGGACGAACTGTCCGACGGGATAATTATTATGGTAGACTTTGATCAGCATGTTGTTAAACTTTTCTCCGCTAACTTAAGACTTATTTTTCGTAACTATTAGTTTGGAACACATGCCTAACGATATGCGTTTAGTAGAGGAACAAGTAGCGTTAAGCTTTGAACATTGGAACTGTATATGCCTCATTGGACATTCTACGGATTTTGTTACAAACAACATTAGTTGCAAATGCAACATTTTGGGTGTAACAACCTACGGTACTGCTATCGTTTTAATGACCTATCATAATACAAAAACATAAGAACTATATAATACAAGTTATCGATCCGACAAAATCACATATTCGACACTTTTTCCGTGTACCTAGACAGATATGGGAACCGGGTTAAAATTATGTGACATTGATAAAATGATACGAATTTGTGCATGCAATATTCTAAAACGAATGATTTTATTATATTTACACAAAAGCATATATATATATTCGACATTCCGGAAGGTAGCTCTATAGAGGACAGATTCCGAAAAGAATTGTGATGTGCTTGGTTTTTTAAACAGATCATATTAAGTTGTCTTCTATTATGGATGCGAAGACGGACTGTCAAGGAAATATTTATGTTTGCGATTTCTGCAGCGGTGTACATCAGGTTTCGGCAAAGTCCTGTAGAGACAGAGGCATTTTATTTCCACGCGGTAAGGAAATATCTACACTTGCAATTGACATGAATCGGAAACGTGTCTTTCTTTGCTAGAAAAATTATATTATGTTGATCTATTTTGATTTTTGGTTAAGCTTCAAATTTTGACACTACGACACTCAACATACACGATACACAATACAAAACAAAAACAAATAATCTCAGAAATTATATTGTATTCTGTTTGTCTGGAATTTACAATTATGGACAAATCAGCGCACATGCAAACGAGTATAACGTCGCCTTTTCAATAAAATATGTGTTTACCTTGGCGTATTTCAATACTAATTATAGCCCTCATTGATTTGAAGATGTCCATTTGGACCCGTTACAATGTTTGTCGTGTTGAATATTTATATATGTTAAAATACTTTCCAAACATTTGCACATTTACGTTGATGCTTAAACTAAATGCATTTGGTGTCCGAAATTACATTTTAAACTTTGTGGGGGAAAAAAAGTATCGTTTAATGGTCCTGGTCCACTATGATTCGTGGTGGAAAGATGAGAACACTTCCTGGGAAAATGATTTTAAAACAGCATACTTAAAGAACATGCGCTATTCGACATTGTATCTGTTTCTTCACTGTTCGAATATGAACGTTCAGAGCGTCCACTTCTGAAACCTTTATTTAAGAAATAATGTTTGATTTAGCTTTGTTTATAAACAACGATTTGGATTTCAGATACGTAGGAATTTATCCGCGCATGCGGATGACAACACTTTTTTTAATTGTCTCTATAAACAACGATAAAACATGTGGACATTATTTACATTTTTAGCATAATTGGATATATAATCTTTGCCATTGCAATAACAGCAGAACTACAATACAAAGGTTCGGACTAGTTGTATGTGTGATTTATTGAGAATTTAATGACGGTAGATTTTGTTATTTGTCTATAGACAAAAATTGAGCGTTTCATGTTAAAATTGTATGTAAGTAAGAAGGATGACACCCAAAATTTATATTTGCATAAACTGATATGTGTACTTGTATGCAAGGTCTGATTTGAATACACATTATTATATAATTATTTGTAATTGTTTAATACTACCATACCGGATGTGTGTAGGACGCCATATCGAATAGCGCTCACATGTGAAGTTGTTGCCTAAAAAACATTGCCAGAAAGTGACAATACAAGTATAAATATGACATTAACTTACTATATTCCTTGGAAATTTGCAGGTTAATCATCAGATAAAAGGATATATCATCGAAATTGTTATAATTGTTATTTTATATTCTTAAGATTCGTTTAAAAATTTAACATCAAACTGTAATAATAGAAGTAACATAATAATTATATTATAAACAAATTTTATGCATGCATATTTATTTTAACGTAACGTTACTGCGCTATACAGTTTCTGTAAATACATTGCTTTTTATGCCCCTCGAACAATTTCCTCCTTCCGTCCGTCCGTCCTTCCGTCACACTTTCTTGTCCGGAGTATTACTCAACAACAACTGGCCGGTTTTCAACGAAACTTCATGGGAAGCTTCATTACCAAGAGGAGGTGTGCATACCTCCAGGCCGTTCCGCTTCATTGATTTTTGTCAGAGTTATGGGACTTTCAAGATTTTTTATATCAGTATACAGTGCACAATTATTCACTATTTGGTCGGACTATTTCTTAGCAACTACTGGTTAGAATTCAACACAACTTTATAGTGCACAATTCTTCACTTTCTTGTCCGTACTATTTCTCAGCAACTACTGGCATTTATTAACGGTAACAGAATATTTTTCACATTCAAACCAACGATACAATTAATGACCACGGTGAAGATACTTGCAATGGCTTGACATTGGACGAACTGTCCGACGGGATAATTATTATGGTAGACTTTGATCAGCATGTTGTTAAACTTTTCTCCGCTAACTTAAGACTTATTTTTCGTAACTATTAGTTTGGAACACATGCCTAACGATATGCGTTTAGTAGAGGAACAAGTAGCGTTAAGCTTTGAACATTGGAACTGTATATGCCTCATTGGACATTCTACGGATTTTGTTACAAACAACATTAGTTGCAAATGCAACATTTTGGGTGTAACAACCTACGGTACTGCTATCGTTTTAATGACCTATCATAATACAAAAACATAAGAACTATATAATACAAGTTATCGATCCGACAAAATCACATATTCGACACTTTTTCCGTGTACCTAGACAGATATGGGAACCGGGTTAAAATTATGTGACATTGATAAAATGATACGAATTTGTGCATGCAATATTCTAAAACGAATGATTTTATTATATTTACACAAAAGCATATATATATATTCGACATTCCGGAAGGTAGCTCTATAGAGGACAGATTCCGAAAAGAATTGTGATGTGCTTGGTTTTTTAAACAGATCATATTAAGTTGTCTTCTATTATGGATGCGAAGACGGACTGTCAAGGAAATATTTATGTTTGCGATTTCTGCAGCGGTGTACATCAGGTTTCGGCAAAGTCCTGTAGAGACAGAGGCATTTTATTTCCACGCGGTAAGGAAATATCTACACTTGCAATTGACATGAATCGGAAACGTGTCTTTCTTTGCTAGAAAAATTATATTATGTTGATCTATTTTGATTTTTGGTTAAGCTTCAAATTTTGACACTACGACACTCAACATACACGATACACAATACAAAACAAAAACAAATAATCTCAGAAATTATATTGTATTCTGTTTGTCTGGAATTTACAATTATGGACAAATCAGCGCACATGCAAACGAGTATAACGTCGCCTTTTCAATAAAATATGTGTTTACCTTGGCGTATTTCAATACTAATTATAGCCCTCATTGATTTGAAGATGTCCATTTGGACCCGTTACAATGTTTGTCGTGTTGAATATTTATATATGTTAAAATACTTTCCAAACATTTGCACATTTACGTTTATGCTTAAACTAAATGCATTTGGTGTCCGAAATTACATTTTAAACTTTGTGGGGGAAAAAAAGTATCGTTTAATGGTCCTGGTCCACTATGATTCGTGGTGGAAAGATGAGAACACTTCCTGGGAAAATTAATTTAAAACAGCATACTTAAAGAACATGCGCTATTCGACATTGTATCTGTTTCTTCACTGTTCGAATATGAACGTTCAGAGCGTCCACTTCTGAAACCTTTATTTAAGAAATAATGTTTGATTTAGCTTTGTTTATAAACAACGATTTGGATTTCAGATACGTAGGAATTTATCCGCGCATGCGGATGACAACACTTTTTTTAATTGTCTCGATAAACAACGATAAAACATGTGGACATTATTTACATTTTTAGCATAATTGGATATATAATCTTTGCCATTGCAATAACAGCAGAACTACAATACAAAGGTTCGGACTAGTTGTATGTGTGATTTATTGAGAATTTAATGACGGTAGATTTTGTTATTTGTCTATAGACAAAAATTGAGCGTTTCATGTTAAAATTGTATGTAAGTAAGAAGGATGACACCCAAAATTTATATTTGCATAAACTGATATGTGTACTTGTATGCAAGGTCTGATTTGAATACACATTATTATATAATTATTTGTAATTGTTTAATACTACCATACCGGATGTGTGTAGGACGCCATATCGAATAGCGCTCACATGTGAAGTTGTTGCCTAAAAAACATTGCCAGAAAGTGACAATACAAGTATAAATATGACATTAACTTACTATATTCCTTGGAAATTTGCAGGTTAATCATCAGATAAAAGGATATATCATCGAAATTGTTATAATTGTTATTTTATATTCTTAAGATTCGTTTAAAAATTTAACATCAAACTGTAATAATAGAAGTAACATAATAATTATATTATAAACAAATTTTATGCATGCATATTTATTTTAACGTAACGTTACTGCGCTATACAGTTTCTGTAAATACATTGCTTTTTATGCCCCTCGAACAATTTCCTCCTTCCGTCCGTCCGTCCTTCCGTCACACTTTCTTGTCCGGAGTATTACTCAACAACAACTGGCCGGTTTTCAACGAAACTTCATGGGAAGCTTCATTACCAAGAGGAGGTGTGCATACCTCCAGGCCGTTCCGCTTCATTGATTTTTGTCAGAGTTATGGGACTTTCAAGATTTTTTATATCAGTATACAGTGCACAATTCTTCACTATTTGGTCGGACTATTTCTTAGCAACTACTGGTTAGAATTCAACACAACTTTATAGTGCACAATTCTTCACTTTCTTGTCCGTACTATTTCTCAGCAACTACTGGCATTTATTAACGGTAACAGAATATTTTTCACATTCAAACCAACGATACAATTAATGACCACGGTGAAGATACTTGCAATGGCTTGACATTGGACGAACTGTCCGACGGGATAATTATTATGGTAGACTTTGATCAGCATGTTGTTAAACTTTTCTCCGCTAACTTAAGACTTATTTTTCGTAACTATTAGTTTGGAACACATGCCTAACGATATGCGTTTAGTAGAGGAACAAGTAGCGTTAAGCTTTGAACATTGGAACTGTATATGCCTCATTGGACATTCTACGGATTTTGTTACAAACAACATTAGTTGCAAATGCAACATTTTGGGTGTAACAACCTACGGTACTGCTATCGTTTTAATGACCTATCATAATACAAAAACATAAGAACTATATAATACAAGTTATCGATCCGACAAAATCACATATTCGACACTTTTTCCGTGTACCTAGACAGATATGGGAACCGGGTTAAAATTATGTGACATTGATAAAATGATACGAATTTGTGCATGCAATATTCTAAAACGATTGATTTTATTATATTTACACAAAAGCATATATATATATTCGACATTCCAGAAGGTAGCTCTATAGAGGACAGATTCCGAAAAGAATTGTGATGTGCTTGGTTTTTTAAACAGATCATATTAAGTTGTCTTCTATTATGGATGCGAAGACGGACTGTCAAGGAAATATTTATGTTTGCGATTTCTGCAGCGGTGTACATCAGGTTTCGGCAAAGTCCTGTAGAGACAGAGGCATTTTATTTCCACGCAGTAAGGAAATATCTACACTTGCAATTGACATGAATCGGAAACGTGTCTTTCTTTGCTAGAAAAATTATATTATGTTGATCTATTTTGATTTTTGGTTAAGCTTCAAATTTTGACACTACGACACTCAACATACACGATACACAATACAAAACAAAAACAAATAATCTCAGAAATTATATTGTATTCTGTTTGTCTGGAATTTACAATTATGGACAAATCAGCGCACATGCAAACGAGTATAACGTCGCCTTTTCAATAAAATATGTGTTTACCTTGGCGTATTTCAATACTAATTATAGCCCTCATTGATTTGAAGATGTCCATTTGGACCCGTTACAATGTTTGTCGTGTTGAATAATTATATTAATGTTAAAATACTTTCCAAACATTTACACATTTACGTTTATCCTTCAACTAAATGCATTTGGTGTCCGAAATTAGACTTTAAACTATTCGACATTGTATCTGTTTCTTCACTGTTCGAATATGGACGTTCAGAGCGTCCACTTCTGAAACCTTTATTTAAGAAATAATGTTTGATTTAGCTTTGTTTATAAACAACGATTTGGATTTCAGATACGTAGGAATTTATCCGCGCATGCGGACGACAACACTTTTTGTAATTGTCTCGATAAACAACGATAAAACATGTGGACATTATTTACATTTTTAGCATAATTGGATATATAATCTTTGCCATTGCAATAACAGCAGCACTACAATACAAAGGTTCGGACTAGTTGTATGTGTGATTTATTGAGAATTTAATGACGGTAGATTTTGTTATTTGTCTATAGACAAAAATTGAGCGTTTCATGTTAAAATTGTATGTAAGTAAGAAGGGTGACATTTGTAAGAAGCATAATTCCCTAACACGATTTCTCCATTCGTTGCGTTTCAAAAGGATACTGCATCGGCAGCTCGTTTTGAAAATACCGTTTGTATCAATTTTCATGATAGTTTAGCAATATCATTCCGTGGAATCATTGCGACCATTACGTGAGCGTTATGCGTAGAAAAAATGTCGCAATGCAGCTTCCGTTGTGGTGTCAATATCAAGTAATGGACGTTAGCGGTGAGTACATTAGGGGGTATATTTCTTTGCAAATGTTTGTCCGGTGGTATTTGTGTATGTCAGTAAGTCGCCAGACAAAACTGTTTGCGAATTTAACAAAGCCCCAAAATTGTAAAAGTTTGTGCGTGTAATGACTAAGAAATCCTTGTGCATGCATGAAAAATTAGTTTAGTTTAAGTACATTCATTCTGTTTATATAATTTAACTGTACAGGCCACGTGTGAACCTCGGATCTTTACAAGAAAACAATTAATATGAGTTCAGTATGGCAACAAAAACAAGCACGGGCCAGCTGAAGATGAAATATACACACCGAATACAATCTTAATCGACATTGTAATTGTGAACATTAGTATACATACTTATCAGTGCCATGTCTGCATGCACTTGTTGAGAACTTTTTAGACACCAAACTCACATCATGCCGGTGAAACTGTAGCTGTTATATATGACATGATCTTGATGTATTTCATAAATCATTCATACAATCGATCTTCATGTTTCTGACACTAACACTGATAAGCAAAATATCTATTGCAACTACATGTATTTATATGTTAAAAAGAACATGCTAGTTGTGTTAGTTGCCATTTGTTAACGATTTGTATTCACTGTCCAAATATTAATAACAATCGAACTTCACACAACAGTATTACTTTTTGAAGATGCATTGATGAATTATGCTACGGTACTGAAAATATGCGCGTGTTATTCCAATTTAACTCCACGTATTAGGTATTGCCTTTTCAATACATTCTTTCTCAGGTACGATCGTTTTATGTGAATGCTATTGTTAAATTGTAACACGAGTGATCAACGAACTATGTATAATGAGTATAATATTAAAATATAAGTAAACACATAAATTGACAAAACAAATTTACATCTTCGTGTATTTTATTTCTATTGCTCCAAATAACAATTGAAAAGATGTATGTATAAATAAAAATGTAATTATTGACGTCAATGTAAAGAACAAACATGATTTAAGCTATCTTTTAAGGGGATATAACACAGGTTAATTAAAACAAGAGATATGTGATATTGGCGCAATGAAATTGCCCACGTATTCTCCACTATTGAGTTATATCAATTAAAGCTGAATGAATTTTCACAGAAGATACATGTGAATCGTTTGTTTGAGACTGCCGACATCTCCAGAACTTGACCTGAAACAAAACAATAACAACAACAACAGTAACATCATTTGGCATAAAAATTAGCATTTGCCGTATGGTTTTAGACCCAAAATCTATTGTTATACATCCTATACAGAGTAACTTAGCATCAGCACTACAACCAAACATTGACACCACAACATGTGCACGTGACCATAACATCTTCAAAAATGAACATTTAAACCAATCATACCAAAGATGCCAATTTGCGTGTAGCAGATGATTATAATTCTATCAACAATACTGTTTATATGTCGAAACATGTTCAAATGTACGAACAAATCTTCGAAATTTGCAAAAAATATATAAGTTTTTCTTGTCCTTATTGAAACAGTCAATGTTTCGAAAGTTCTACAAGATACAATATCGCAATTGTCCCTAAGTTTGTGTAACTTGAGTAAAGCATATACATATTTGTGTCGAAAAGCATTATCCGATTTTTTATATTCTCGCTCTCAGCTTTTCTGTAAGCAAAAAAAAACAGCGTCGTACTCACTGCTGGCGTCCATTTCTTGATATTGACACCACAGCGGAAGCTGCATTTCGACATTTTCTACGCATAACGCTCGCGTTATGGTCGCAATGATTCCACGGGGTGTATTATGGTATGCTCATGAATCATGTCAATATATCCGAATTAAAAAAAACAAAAACAAAACGTTGGTTTCACAGTTTTAACACTGTTTTTTTTTTTTTTGTGAACTACACAGGTCATAAGATGGATTGACGTCACATTGAAATACATAACGTTATAAAAATTAAAATCAAATAAACGTATGCTAAAAATAGAGATAGGATAAAGCTTAAGTATATACGATGGGTTGTTATTCGATCGATTCGGCCAAAGTGATGGGATAAAACTTAAAAGACAAAACTGACCTTGCTAACGAGGTGGTTCTGTGTGCACATTGTGTTTATTTGTAGCGACGGTAATGAGTAATCTTCAACTGATAAACAGCTTAAGACGTGAGATGGGTGTATAGGCATTATGACAAACTGTGCGTTGAGTGTATAGAAAGGTTTTATGAAGTTCATACGATTTGTATATTATTTTCGATAAAAACATACACATAACTTTATTATTATAGTAAGTTTGCGCCAGGTAATCATGTGATTAAATTTATTTCTTATTGATTCCCTACTGACGCAAGTCTTTCATTTCGGTTCTCTGACCATGCTTGATATAAAGTCACTATATAAAAAGCGATTATAACAGTAAAATCCGCATGGCATTAATACCTTTAAAGAGGTTTATCTACGGTATTT
This sequence comes from Congeria kusceri, assembly GCA_027627225.1. Classification (NCBI taxonomy): domain Eukaryota; kingdom Metazoa; phylum Mollusca; class Bivalvia; order Myida; family Dreissenidae; genus Congeria; species Congeria kusceri. The sequence continues at coordinate 129,913 of JAPFQT010000195.1, forward strand.
CGCATAAATATGGACACATTTTAAAACAAGATAATTTCCTATTTTTCGTGAATAAAGTTTTCAAGAAACCACAATATATTTATGGAATTGTTACGAAAACGTTAATGCAAAGACATCAGGTTTTTTTTTGGGGGGGGGGGATACACATTTCAGAGAAATTCGAACTTACACCTACGAACCGTGCACTTTAATACAATGTACAATGTGCAGCGCTTATCACTGGACATCGCGCATGCGCGTAACGGTACACCATGTTAATTTTACTACTACTGATGTCCCCGCACTCACGAAAGTGGCATCGATACCCAATCCTTATACACATGGATATTACATATAAATATATGCTTTAATATTATTAATCTGTTACAATGAACGTTATTTTTGAAAAATTTAATGTTTTTGTTCATGTTGCGTCAGTACAACAACAACAACATTTATTCAGCAATAAAGCTTATACAAGCTCATAGCCTACATAATATGAATAAATATCAATATTTAAAAGTAATGGCAGAAGTGGAACTTACAGAAGTATAATACAATGGTTAAACACAAATTAAATTTGGAGAAACTAATTTCATACAATTACGTGTTAGATGTGAGTAAATGTCATGCAATACATTTTACTAATTTTTACTTTGTATTGGTTCTAGTACTTTTACATACTAACATAGCTTAAACTTAGCAATCCATGTTGAATGGAATTGTATTTGTTTGAGAACTATAATCAATGCATTGTTACTAACAGTTTCCTTACTTCACTGGTTCCTATAACGCGTGACATTATTATATTAAAAGCTAGACAAAAATATACCGCACGTTTAGCATATGAATTTGTTATAGAAAAATTGGTTATATATTTTATGTGTTGAGATTACAAAATGTTGCTAATTGCAATTATTATTTACAAATTTATACATGTCTGCTATGTATGCTTTCATAAATTGTCATACTTGCTACATCAAAGTTTATGTACGTATGACTCTCCTTGTGACTAACATGCACTGCTAACATCTCAACCGCTTATTCTTCAGTAACTGATAATTTATAGAGAGCCTCTTATTGTAAATATCTTTGTAAGACCTCAATTTGTTCATGTTTTGCATGAAATTGAGCGAATAAATGTGTTGACTTGACTTGACTATTACATATTAACAAATGCGAAAGAAATAACTTAAACATTGCGTGAATAGTAGACTTAACAATTCCATAGATAATACTACTGTGCTTAACATTTAAGTTTTAAATTCGTCACATTTTCTATTTGTAACAATTATATTTTCATTGACAAAAAGTGAAGAAAAAAAACACGAATTAGAAAAAAACAAACATCATTGTTAATAAATTAATGATATATTAATAGGAGGAAATATATAATGATTTAAAAACCAAACATGTTTGCGTGAAATAAAAATCAGTAGTTCCGTAGTTTATGAATGGGATACTTAAAATTATTCTGGTAAATGGAGTATTAATTACGTATCAATTGGCGATCTAAATTAATTGCGTCATAAATGAAATTCACTACACTTATTATGTCATTTTTTATTTTCGCTGGACATTAATCTTTTAAACTTTGAAATTGTTGGCCACCTGCAAACATTTTGTTTTAAGAGTTTTTCTGAGGTGTGTATATATTGGACAGACTAACAAGAAATGATATTCATTTTATATTGTGTTCATGTTGCAAAATTTACACGTACGATTTTCTCTTTCAATATTATGATATCGTTCTCTTTCTATTTCTAGATAATGTGATCATAACAGGAACCTACTTAAGGCGATTTTATATTTTGTTTCATGTACCTCGTCTAAATACGTTTCTTGTGTCAAGTTTTGTTTAAATAAGCAATAAGAAGATAGGCGTGGAGAATTGTTTACCTCGCTATGCCAGGTGTGTGTATAACTGTCTAGTATTTTCTGCTTGCATTGTATTAACTGCGCTTCGGTTGTGTTTTGGTTAATCCATAGGTCAGACATGCCAATGTTTTCGAGAATGGTTTTCACGTGACAAGCCCAGTTTTGATTGTTATATGTATGACCGTTATTCGCATCATTTTTTAACATGTTATATATGATTTAAATTACTCTGTTTTCATTGGACGAAATCAGTTTAAACCAATTTTTTTTAACATTTATTTTCCGTATTTTGTTTAATGGCATTCGTCCTAATTCCCCATATAACGCGCTAAGATTTGTTGAATAATTGACGCATAGAATTTTTCTTAAAAACTTCATGTGCACGGCTTCACGGTTTGCTCGCACAGTTCCCCATATTTCGGATGAGTAATTTAATACGGATGCAACAAGGATATCGAAAAGTTTTAGTTCGCTTTTTGTGCTAAACTCGTATTTATTGAACACTGAAAATAGGCGGTGCATTGATTTTGAAGCGTGGTCTGCTAAACATGTGTGTGTTCTATTGAAATTACCATTTTTAAATAAGTATATTCCCAGATATTTGAAAGAATTGACTACTTCCAGTTTTATATGAACATTCGTGTAGCGTGTTCCTTTTTCAAAAATAAAAACTTTTGTTTTGGCTGAATACATTTTCAATTTCCACGTGCTACAATATGTCTCTATGTCCGTACGTAAGCATCGTTTGTAGTGCTGTTGGGGGGGTTGCGGAAAGGATTTGGTCGTCAGCATATAGTATAAGAAATACCTTTAGTTAATTAATAGTGAATAAGTCATCTATATCTATGTTTATGTGGTTCAATATGTAATTTAAGAGCATCATGAACAGCAATGATGAACTACAGTCACCATGTTTTATACATTGGTGTATAAGGATAGGGTCCGACAAGTTGTGATTAAATGTAATTACGGAGTTAACGACACTGTACATTGCTGTTAGGGCATTTATCATTTTTGAACTTACATTTACTGACATTATTTTTTGCCAAAGCAGTGTGTGGTTGATTTTATCATAGAATTGTTGATAATCAATAAAAAATATAGTGTATACTTTTTTTCCTGAAATAATTTTTTTTTTGATATTATTGCGTGGAATATTAATATATGCAGTCTGTCATACTTTTTCCTTTTTGATAACCAAACCGGCAGTTAATGATTTTTTCGTGTTTATTTGTCCAATTTGTTAGGCGATTAAGTAGTAGTTGTGAATATATCTTTGCTAAAATGTTATTTAAGGTTATACCTTTATAGTTTTTCGCTTCGTTGGATTTTCCGCCTTTAAATAAAGGCACAATATACCCTAGACCCCAGCTTTCTGTACATTCGGCATTTTAAAATAGTTTATTGTATATTAAAAGTAAATGTGGTGCTAATTTGTTCAATGATGATTAAATTATTTCTGCAGTTATATTATCTGGACCACATGACTTTTTATGGAAAACTGCAGCTTTTATTTCATTCATGGTGAATTCTTTGGCTCAATCAGTATTTGTTTTTTCAGTGAAATTTATATTGTCGTTTATTTGTGTGGGCTGTTCGCCTGATAAATTATTAAAATGCGTGTATAGGTCATCTAATTTTAGACTGTCGTCAGTGTTTGACGTCTGTTGATAGCATTTTTATTTAGAGATTTCCTGAATTGTTTTGGATTTGATTTTGCGGTATTTTCAAGCTATTTTCCTTCTGATAGTTTGTATTTAGCTTTAGCTTTTTTCCTTGTTTAGTTTTACAGAATTCTCATTTTTACAAAACGATTGCTATTTTCATCAGTTTTAAAGAACAAGGGTCGATAAGGGCCGATTTTGGCCCATAAAATTGACGATTTTTTCGTTTCATTTACAAACAATACCAATCATGCCTGTAGTTAGATCATGATGTGCGCTTGACGTTGACATGAATATCGAACCATCGCGTGGACGTACAACGTAACGCGGAACGTTCAAACAGAGTGTGATTCTTCGAAAACAACGATTTCTGTCAATTTTATCACTTTTGTTGTAAAATTCAACGCATGTGAGTACCACAACCATTTTTCAAAGAGGCGTGCAATTTAAATCAGTCTTTTTGTTTTGTTATTATCTTTTTGGTACTTGCATGCGCTGTTGTTTAAAAATAAACTTTCGTTAGTTTAGACATTCGGGGAAATTGGCTATTAACTGATATTCTTAATTGATTGGTAAACAACTTGTCATTCGTGGCTCAATGATATCGCTACAATTGCAGCTTTCCGTCTTTTGTTAATGCACTTAACACCGGTAATCCAACAAAACACGGCTGTTTATACGCATTCAACCGTGTCGTTCATTTTTTCTCCGTATGTTATTACTACTTAATCAAACAATTAAGAACATTGTTGGTAGATACATCTACCGTTTTTTAGCATTATCGGCATTTATTTTAAGGTAAATACTTCATAGACGCATTAATAGCAAACAAAAAAACTTACCTGATTAAATATATATCTAATATCCAACATGCATCAACTTATTTTCTGTTTAAACATAATCATAACACACTATACTAGTTTTACACTCTTTCCAATTATGTGATTTTCCTAGCTCCAAATACGGTACTTACCAGCACTGCCATATTCCATTTTCCATATGGCATGATGTTGCTCGAAATACAACGTATTTAAACCAGGACACACCTGTACATACTGTACAGCAGGCATTATACTCCATAATTTTCTTCTTTAGATTTATAATACTGTCATGCTTATATTTTCGTCGAAAACATTTTATATCATAATTCCTAACACATTGAATCGTGTTTGTTTTTTAAGATTGAAGATTCTTACTGATCTGAGTCAGAAGTTATTTCCCAAATATTGTGACGATTCTATTACGTCACATACCTAACCTATGATAACTGTAGTGGCGTAGCACTAACAGTACAGAATTGGACAGGGCCAACACTATATACAACATCATTGATGGTGGGGGCATAACAATTTATGTATAAACTTTAAGATGTTAAGATTTATATTTAAAATAATTTGTTTTTTAAAGATTAAACTACATTTCGACACCTTATGTCAATTCTGACAGGATTAATGTAAAAGGTAAGTTCATGTTTCAATATTTAGTAAATTAAGTTGTTTGTAATGCTTAATTTCAGCTCCTAGTGACTCTGCGCTACCTTGCGAAAGGGGATTTCTACAGTGAGGTTGGAGATATACACGGTGTTAGTAGAAGTTCTGTGTGTAGATGTATCCAACAGGTACAGACAACTATCATTATTTAATAATAAAACAATTGTTGTCTTATCTACATTTATTTAGTGATGTATGTTAACGAAATAAATCATATCTAATACATGTAACTGAATAACTCGGAAACCACTAAGATTCTGCAAGGTATCAGACCTGTATCAAGTCTGTATCGCATCGTGATAATCAAACAAACGGCATTACTCTATTAATCTAATGTACTAGTGAAAATGTTGTAGCAACGAAATAATCAGTCTGGCCAAGCAAACTGGAATTCTTATATTAATGCTTGAGAGCAAGAAAATGTTACAAGCCCGCATATATAAATCTGATAATCTGACAAAAAACCAATGCAAAATTTACTAGTTCAGAACTGGCTTGTGCTAATTTCGAAAACTGGCAGTGTTCACAATACTGTTTTGTCACGAATTGACAAATCTGGCATAAGGCATAAGCCATACAACTTTAACTTGCCGTAACCTCCTAGACTGGTCTGAAATATAATATAAAATGTCGATTTATTAAAATAGACCGTTCAAATGATGGCTATGTTGTTCATACAGAATAGAGAAAAATCATTGTATTGTTGGATTTTTGGTAAATAAATTTTAATAGTGTTATTTTGATTCCCTTATGTACTCGCCCCTTTGGTAAGACAGGTCAAAACCTTAACTTGCCCAACAAACATTTTGGTTGTCCGGGCCTCTGTGGCAAGTGTGTTACTTTCTAAGACTGTCACAGTGCCTTATGTGGTCACAGTGCCTTAAGTGTTAATTCTTTGTTAGTGCTTCATTAAGTATGCTCTGAAAATTAAGTTTTAAAGAAGTATTTATCAAGCCAATATGTTTTATATTTTTATTTTGAAAGTGATGTTGCTTTTTATAAGGTAGTCATGCATACTGATTTACTGGTATTTTCACAATTAACAGATATTTGTCTGCAGGAAATGGTTCCACGCTGTAAACGTACAAGCGGTTGTTGATAGCAACTTGAGGTAAATTATAGTTACCAGTATTTATTAAATTTATGTTTATTCCATATTGATTAATTGACTTGACTAGTATAAACAATTCCAGATATTAAATCCATAAGTGGAACTTGTATAACTGTGTACGTTTAAAAACACAAACAAACAACCTTACCTCGTACAGAATACTCACTTTTTTAGGTTTAAACGAGTCACATGCTGACTGTGCATTATTCCGTACTATTACAGTAGCAGTTAATATCAAGTCAATAAAACTTTTTTTTTCAAACTAAACATAATACGAAAAATACAATGTTAGCATATTGATTTAAAAAATGGACTTGGTAAGATAAATTAATTTCATGGCCTTTTACTGACCCCGTATGGTGGGATACAGGGTAAGTAAATTTATAATGGCTCTTATTTATGGCGTGCTTCACACTTCTATTACTCCAATATAAATGTACTGTCTCTGTATCACACTGTACGGATTCAGAAAGGATCAGTGTTACTAATAATACCAATAGATTTGTATTATCAGAACCTTTTATTTCATCAATTTAATGCTTTGTGAGTTAGTACTTAATATGTTTGTCATCGTTACTGAATACATATAATTATATAAATAATATATTAAAAAAACAACAACAACAAAATACATTTTTATTTAGGTTTACCAATGTCAATGCGAAATGGCCAGGATCAACCCATGATGCCACGGTATTTGAAAACTCCTTTTTAAAGTATCATTTGCAAGTCCACAAACCTGGATGGCTCCTGGGTGATTCTGGATACCCATTGAGTTAATACCTTATCACTCCAAAGATAACGTATGATACAGCATTAAATGTACATATTTTTTTTCATTGCTTTTTATTACTATCAGCTCGACTATTCTCTGAATAGTATGAGCAATACTACTCACCCGTTCGTCGGCGTCTGCGTAATGCTCTGTTTAAGGTTTGCCTGCAACAAATGTTATATCTGTAACTAACTACTGATAGTTGATTGAAACTTCACACATGTTTTCGGGGTCATTATGTAAGATCACTGGCCAAGGCCCATAATTCTGACGACAAAGCGGTATGAAAAGGTGTGCGTGCTGTCCTGAGACAGCTCTTGTTATTATTGTTATTATTATATCTTATGATATGAATACCTTTACTTCGGATAGTATTATATTTGATTAAACATCCATCTTGTGAAGGTCATGCATTTATGACCTAATAATGGTATATACATATATATATATATATATATATATATATATATATATATATATATATATATATATATATATATATATATATATATATATATATATATATATATATATATATATATATATATATATATATATATATATATATATATATATATATATATATATATATATATATATATATATATATATATATATATATATATATATATATATATATATATATATATATATATATATATATATATATATATATATATATATATATATATGTGTGTGTGTATGTGTGTGTGTCAGTCATTTCAGTGTATTTAAATCAATACATTGTAAAGAATGCAAGTTAAAATATATCATATATGTGACATATTGTCTTATCCTTTACATATTGATAAAAATTCTGTGTTTTAGCAAGTAATCTTTTAATGTTTTCGGACTATGGACGTGATAATTAAAAAATAATGCAATGCACACAAGATTTCAAAATTCTAATTTATATATATATTGAACTAAGTGTAAACTTCAGTTACAAAAAAATATATTTGTATACAATTATAAGATATAATTTTCAGAACAACCCACACACTATACAGGAAGTGCGGTTTAATGGTGCACATTCCAGAAAAGGATTTGTGTCGAAAGGGCATTTGGTCTTTTGAAAGCTAGGTTCAGGTAATATTTGCTTAAACAATGTATAAGATATAATTAAATAAAGGTTGATGATGCAAAACAAATGTATTTCAAATTCCATTGATTAAATACTTGTTGTCGGCTATTCAAGTGACTTATGATGGTGGTGGAATTTTAAAATGATTTGATAAATATGAGGCCAACCATAAAACATTGTTTGCGTGTCATTGCCTACCCAAGGTTGCTTGTAACAGGTAGGTAAGTAGGCAATTTTTTGTTTTTAATGCAAATTTATTAATGATCCATTTAGCATCAAAATATAGCGTATAACACAGACATTGCTTTTGCTAATATAATCAAATGTATGTTGATATAACGAGAGATTGCAAGCAATCATCTTTAATTTGACAATTAGTATTGACAAAGAGCCCGTTGATAAAACGGTTTGATAAAACATGATTAGAATTGTATTTTGATATGGCCTATTATAAGTAAGGGTCTAGCTGATGCAGTTAATTAATTAACCCAATGGAATACGACCAAAATGAAAGAATAGTGATCTTTTATTGAACCTAAAGAAAAAATGGAATATTCAGATAAATATGACTACCGCATAATGATATGTCATGCAGAAGAAATTGCTTACTTCAAGATGGACACATTTTATTCTTTTGTACAAAATTAAAATGTAAATAAATGAAAATAATGTTACTATTAAAGTACTGTCATAAATAGCAATATTTATCAATTTCCTTGAAATGAATTAATATGGTTTGACAAACATTTCAGATGCCTTCACAATAGTGGTTTAGTGCTTCCATTCAGGCCAGGCAAATGCAAACAGCTTATTTTCTAGTTTTAACCACACTATTCCATATTGGTTGGTTTCTACTACGGATATATTATCTGTCAACTCTTTACTGTAATATATTGCAAATCCTTCGCTATAGCGACCTTTTTTGGTACCCGAACGTTTATTTCCGTGTGGATGGAAACTAGAGTATACATCTATATCGAGATGTATTGATTGTTTGCTATTTGTCCAGGCTTCAGATAGTAAAATTAAGTTATACTTTTGAACATATTCTAAAAAGTCAGCATCATTGATTTTTCTTACCAGTCCATTAATTTTCCACGCTAAAATGCGTAACTTCCCTTCCTTGTCCTAGTTCGTAACCTCTTGAACAGGCTGCTTGCTTTGTCACGTGATAGCAGTTTTGCGCCTGCCCATTTCACCTGTTTTCCGGTGCCTTTTTCACGGTCGAATAAAGCGCCTCTTTTAGCGTCTTTGTTGGAGTACCGCTTTGGTCTGTTGGATGCCGATGCCCATTACGTCTGTTTTGAGTTCGCATGTTTTGGTTATTGCTGTTGTCCGTTTCAATTCTCTTTGCTGGTAATAGTGGAATTTGGCCACTATCGGTCTGTGCTTTCCGTTGTTTGGTCTACCAAGACGATGCACTCTATCTAAGGTGATGTTCTCCTTAATTCCGAGCTTTTCTGATATTATTGTTTATATCTATTCGCACTTTTCATTTGGTGTTTCAGTACATCCGTAAAACAAGAGATTTTCTCTCATGCTTCTGGCTTCTAAGTCATTATGCTATTGTTTATTCTCGTCCGTTTGGATTTTGATGTTTTGTACTGTTGCTACTAATTTTTTGTACTGTTTGTTTAGTTTCTGTAGCTCCTTTTCAGTTGATTGCATTTGCTGTTTTGCGTTTTCTAGTTTATTAATAATAAACTGAGAAGCTGTCTCTACCTCTCGTATACGGGTTTCAATGGACTTAACACTTAATTCCAATGTATCTACCTTTGTACTCACTTGTTAAGCATCTTTTCAATTCCGTCTATTTTTGATACCGATATTTTTATGCGTTTGATGTCCTCCATCAATCCAGTTGCCCACTGGGGTGGTTGCAGTTGGTTTTCTGTTGGTGTTTGCGGTGAAACTGGATATTGTGTTGCGCTTTGATACCCCGGGAAAACCCCGTGTTGCGGAGTTATGAACTGGAGGTGCGGTGGGAAGTATTGTCGTCCGTAACCGTTCTTGTAGGTGGTACTGCACCGCTCATCTGCGCACCTGTTGGAGATTACGGTGACTGGTTTGACATTATTATGCAATTATCTGGTTGAGTACATGAAAAGTTAGGGAAAGCTTCGTCTTTTGTGCGTCTTTGTTCCTGCCCCCTTTTGTTTTCTTGTCCTGTGGTAGTAGACAAATAATATGCTAAGATCTTAAATCCAACTTAAATCTGATTCGATTGTAAGTCGTAAATCGATTGTACTCTTTAATTTGTGTGCTGCTCAGTTCCCGATATTGCCAATACAAATTATACAATTATCCGATTATTTTATTAAATTGACGGTGGTTAAAGCATCTCACGAATTTGCACTTAGGATCTGGGAAGGAAACGTATAAAAGGAATGATATAAAAAAGTACATTGTTTTACAACTTTCTCCGCTGATAACATCCACAAATTAAAGCACTTTGGTAACACTATGTATGTCCACTTTCTAATTACAAAATACGCTTGTTTTTTATTAGTATTTTTCCGAATTATTCACATATTTGCGGGAGCTCGAAAAAACACGTCCACTCATACCGACTACTTGTTACTTCATCCCTATAAAACCTGGTTACACAGCTGGCCAGTGGCGTAGCTTCCTATAGGCTGTGTAGGCAGCGGCCTACAAATATACCTGAACATTTGAATAATAATTATTATTATTATAATCGCACGAACACGTAAACGTTTGTTTATTTATTTTTAATACACTATACGTTTAAGCGTAATGCCTTCATCAGTAGTAATACAAATAATAAACATAAACAAAGGAAGTGACGTCGACGTCATACAATCACATTACGTCGTTTGGCGGAAAAATGATGACATGTAAGAAATGTAAAATAGCATTATGCTGACATATATATAACGCATAATCATGATATTATATTATGATGGATCACAGTTGAAACTCCAGATACATCACCAGGAGATAATATGATATTAAAAAAATGATAAAATACAATCTGCAAGAAATTTCGAAAGCTGCGGTGGGTTGGTGTCCGGGTGTTTAAATGGCTGTTCATACATTGTATCTGCAAATTTTACATGTACTTAAAAAACGAATCTTCAATGTTTAAATACAAATACCGAGCCCCGACAAATGCGCAAGAATTTCAAATAAGCGTCGAGTCAAACGTGATCGACGAAGATTGCTGGGCGCTTTAATTTGAAATGTATATACAGGCAGAAGTCGTTATAAAGATGGAGCATCACAGTTTAAAACCTAAACGACTCCGAGACATCCCACAACAGACAATCGAATACCTTTATCCTTGCATATTTACGATTAGCGAATCACAATCACCAGTGTCTTGAAACCTTTACTATATACATGCACATCAATGTGTTCATACATAAGTTTTCAGTTAAATAATGTTATTATATTAAGTGTGTTAATATACTGATCGGTCCAAGTGCATGAAGATAAATTTTGTATTATTTGTCTCATGAATTAGCTACGTTTATGATAATTCACCAAATGATGCTTCCAAATATACACCAACAATCATCTCAAACACCGATCGAAAAACGAAATACCGCCCCTATTAACCCGACAGGGCAACATATATAGTGGCCTACACATATTTTGGGACCAAACTAGTTATAGGAATAATTAAACTCCAGATACATCACCAGGAGATAAATCCTTATTACCATCCGCTGGTCCCTTATTTAAGACAATTGACCAATTGCCTACACTAGAGGACAATACATCCAACACAACACAAAACATAAACATGATTAAAACTGATGTCACCGTCTTGGAACGGTCAATGCGACGCATTTGGGTTTTAAACAGGTTTAAAGGCATGCAGAACCTCACTCTTAGCCAAGAACTCAGCACAAGACACGTACGCGCTAAGCTTGATGTAAAACTGTGATCTTAAAGTACTAAACTATTTATAGTTCGCCCCTTTACCTTCTCGAATGTGCTAAACAACAATTTTGCTAGTAAAAAGTTGCATGCAGTTTATATAGAGGTCTTGTCTCTGATGCAACTGCTTTCATTTGCATAAAGCTGTAAAAACGGATTACAATTTACTATACTTATAGTTTAAAATTACTTTCCGTGACTGAAAACGGAAATAAACGAACGTTGTCGAACGATACTGAGTTGGTTCATGGAACACCACCGTGCTAGCAGTGTATGTTCCCAACGGCGTTTATTGGAGTTAATAAACATATAACAAACTTGGTATTCCTATCATAAACCTTATAATTTGGAGTTAAGCTTATTTAAGATGATGAAATCCGGGAGGAAATTTAGATGTATTGGTGTTGTTGTTTTTTTATAACAATGCATTAGACAATATATATTTATTAATAAATTGAGAGTTCAATGGCTTTTGCACGTAAATTTATAGCAGAGGACATACTTTTAATTATTGTTTAATTAAAGATAAGAAATTATGCCTAAATATTTTAATCCAAAGTTCCTTAAATGCAAGACGTCAACATAATGCCCGAAATTAATGAAAGTTACCAATGAAAAATAAACTGTTGTTTTAATACGCGTAACAAAATTTTCATACCTAAATTAAAACAACAAATCTAGAATAAACTGAAATTACAAAGTTCTGAGAATGTAACTATTAAATTTAATAACTTTAAATGATTTAATTTCTATATAAATAAAAGCTTAATGTAGCAGATGAAAACGGGATCATGCAGGCACTATATGGGTCGGTGGTATAATCAGCTGATGACGATCATTATCCATCGGCGCTGTTCTAATTGTTTTTAAAATTATAATTGTTGGGTCCCAAGTGCCAAAGTGTGGATATTTTGACAAGGGTGCGCCAACTTGTCTGAAAAGGGGCTCAACACCTGGTCTCCACGGATAGGCGAAGGTGACAAATGGGGCCACTAAATAATTCACTTGTGTAATCCACAATATTTCATAGATGTCATTTTATAATGCAAAATTATTATTTATAATTATGATGATGATGATAAAATAAAATTGGATAAAACAGCAGTTTGTCGCTTTATCTCTTGCATACTGATATACTCTTGCAAAAAAAACAACCTCCACTAACATGACAGCAAGGTTGTGTAAAAGTGTAAAATTTATTACAGATTCAATCTTAGATAATACAGATTCGATCATCAGATAAAATCGATAGTAGCCGAAAATCTTCGGAAGATTTCCGATTAGTACCGAACAGCTGACTGTCTATCGGGTAGTAGTATTGATTTTATCATCTTCACTATCTGGCTTAAGAATAAAGGCGATATTGTTCAGTATGTTTTGTGGGATAAGTAGTCAATATGTCATTTCTTGACATCCACATTTCGTTATTCTTCTTTGGCTGAATATTTCAAGCTAAAGCATGGTATTGTTATTTTTACATCATTTTGAATTTGCTTCAGTATAAGCATGTGATGTGGAATATCTAGAGTCCATTTGTTTGGCTCATTTGTGAAATATTGCATAATGTTAGTGTGATTAATATATCGAAATATCTGCCAATCTGTATTGATCAATGTTGCGTAGTACGATAATAAGAAAATATTGGCTTTCCCAGTACGAAAACAACTAAGATGTCCATTGTCTTATCTGAATGACACAAACGTCTTTGCTAAAATATGGATACATATCAGATAATTTTAATATTCATGCTCCGTCGTGATTCCACCGCGTGCATTTGACGCGTTGCTTTGCTAATATTTCATAAAACATCATGCTTACTTAATGTCAAATACTAAATAAATGCTGACACAATAAATGTTTAAAAAAAATTACTGTTCAATACTCCAATATAATAATACATTTATCGATCTTCCGACTTCATTGCTTCAACAATGTCACATAAATATCCAAAAAGCGTCAAATTCCTGTGATTCAAACGATGTGTAAGCCAGTAAATTATGTATGTTTCACTGTTTTGATGAATTTCATGCGTTTGTTTGAATGAGTGACAAAATAAATTACCTGACTAAACGTAATTTTGCTCAATCCGGATTCATGCCAAAATAAATCATAACATGGATACGTAATACTTTTAAAATTGATATTTTCTGGTATTTGTTTAATTTTTAATTTACACAAATTAGTTAACATTCGGGTCAGTTTCCGAGTTATGTCCTGTTATAAACCCAATAAAGAGACATGAAGCATTAACATAATACATTATGGTACAGATGCTGACAGCATTGACAGCAAAGCAACCTTTATACACGTAAACTTAATCAGTGTAAAAACGTCATTAGCAGCATTTCTATCAAATATTTCGTTTGTATATAAATCGACCTTCGTTTTCTTTGGTATTTGCTGGTATTTTGGCCTCGATTAAGAAAGATTGCGATCAACGTTTGAGAGATCCGTGTGATAAACTAATTGCGAATATTTGTATCTTACACATGTGTAAGATAACCTATCGAGCATTTCCATAGGCTAGACTCATTGCTTAAGCCCCGGTCACACTTTCACGATTTTGGCTACGATAGCCCACGATTGATCGTGGGCGTGTTAACCATGATGAGTCGGGATGCACAGTGTCCCGATTGTGTCTTTTTACGTATACCTACGGTTGTTGTAGGACGAGACTATGGACATCAACGACACTTGTAGGTTTCCTTAGCCGATTCTCTACGGCTTTACCAAGATATGATACGATCTGCTACGGTTGGTATTCCCTAAGATAACAGACGATTACAGACGATTGCTAACGTTTCTCCTAAGATTGTAGTACGATTATAGAAGATTCATCACGTTAAACCTACAAGCAGCCAATAATTCTCACGCTTTACTACGCTTCAAGGCGATTTCGTCATCACGGTGCCTCGTGCATAATCGTGACACCAACATAGGCAACGTAGTGAGTGAATAGTAACATCGCGATAAACCGTACAGGCAAGGTGACCCAATTGTAGCTTTGTCGTGGTCCATCGCGTATAATTGTGAGAACAGGATAGTTGTCGCTAAAGATTCTACTGGAATCGTAACTGAAACCTAGGGCTAGCGTAGAAATCCGTACCATATACGTAGCAAAACGTACCAAACGTACTACAATGTTGTAAAGCCCCGGTCACACTGACACGAAATTGGCTACGATAGCCCACGATTGATCTTGGACGTGTTAATCGTGATGAGTCGGGGTGCAGTGTCCCGATTGTAGATTCCTATGTATACCTACGGATGTTGTAGGACGAGACTACGAATATCAACGACACTTGTGGATTTCCGCAGCCGATTCACCACGGTTTTACCATGATATGATACGATCTGTTACGGTTGTAATACGCTAGCACCAGGTAAACGCTACGGTAACAGACGATTACTGACGACTGTTTCTCCTAAGGTTGGAGTAGGATTAAAGAAGATTAATCAAGATAAACCTTCGATAAGCCAAAAGTCTTCACGCTTCTCTACGCTCCAAGGCGATTTGGATATCACGATGCCCCGTGCATAATCGTGACACCAACGTAGGCAAACGTAGTGAGTGCGCAGTAACATCGCGATAAACCGTACAGGCAACGCTACCCAATCGTCGCCTTTTCGAGGTCCATCGTGTATATTCGTGAGTGGTCATGATAGTTGTCGCTGAAGATCCTACTGGAATCGTAACAGAACCGTAGAAATCCGTTCCACATACGTAGCAAAACGTAGCAAAACGTACTAGAGACTTGTAACATATATGTCATAAAATCAGTCACGATTTATCACGATTAAACACGAAAGGCCTAGAATGCCTCTACAATGGCTGTAATAATAAGCCAGATTCAGATACGATGGCACTAGGATTGTCCTACATGTTCTTAACTGTCGGGGCGCTTCCCGATCGATCGATCAGGATCCCCCAATATTATTCAAGATTCACACAGTTCCCAGTAGGTTAGTGTTCACGCTTTACCACTCTTCACCAAGATTTTGTAAATCATGAGCAATCTTTGCCAAAATCGTGACAGTGTGACCGAGGCTTTATTTACATACGTCATGTATTGCAAGTACTCTTCCGTATGTCGTCATCAAAATGTCTGCAGTTGGCATTTTGGTTGAAATTGTTCTTTATATGTGTTGTTTGGTATTTGATTGTATGTGTTTTATCTGTTAATTATGTTAAGGGCATTTGCGAAATAAAATATGAGGGATTGTTTACATTGTTGTCGATTTGTCCGTAACTATTTTTAAGCGAATCGATGACATTATTGACGTTATAATTCGGCTGTCAAAATATTTGGGTCAGACACTTTAAAGAAGTGGGTAAACATGCATTTTTACTCTGTTTGAGTATGTCATAAAACAGATCTGACACTCGTTGTCATTTAATGCAATATTTTATTAAACGAGTTCAGGAAACGTGTTAGTAATCGAGTCTTTATCATTTAATACATTCTTATATTAAATGACAATTCGTACCAGATCCGATATATCCTTGGCGCGGGATTAAAATCTGCTGCTTCTATTTCTTAAATATATACGATGATCACATTATTATTAACATTTTGCGTGAAATGATGCTTCTTTTTCATTAAAATGCAAACGGCAATCATATCATAGTACATTGTTGCATTTATAACTTAAAACATAATTATAGTTAGTTTTAAGTAAACTATTTAATGCAAACGGAATAATATGAATAACAATGAAAATGTTCTCTAATCCTCAACATGCAAAATAGCCAATAGAGCGTAAACAGGTGAAGTATATGTAATGTTTAGTGCATCGTAACCTGAATATAAAAACATAAGGTCATGCGATGCAGGCTCCCGAATTAGCCGCCAACGGTCTAACTGATAATTTGCATTAAGCACGAATATTTACTGTTTCTTATTGATAAAGACTCTCAAATCGGCTCGCTGTCAACGTATAGGAGATCGGTAAACATGATGAAAACGAATAGTCTGTAAAACAAGTGCATCACTTTACTCGCTGTAACCAAGCCACGTTTTACATCAAGTCATATATTCAAGCTCGATGACGATTTTTTTTTATTTAATCAAAACTCTGTCAGCGTAGAAAGACTGTTGGCGACAAAAGAAATAAAAGCATGTGAATTATGAGTGCATTTTTGCTAAAAAGGAAACATCTGTTTGAATGAAGTTCAATTTCCCACTTTTAAACTTTACAATGTGGCATTTTATTCAGTAGTCTACGAAATCACAATAAAAACCAATTTATAAGTAACGAAAAAAAAATGTTCGAGCATATTATCTTAGGCAAACGGAATTACATACATGCCAGTTAACAAGTCAATCTGCAACGGGCCATAATAACCGATGAAGCGAAGTAGTTAGGGACACCGATTGTTAGTGCTTCGTAGCCAAAGATCTATAAATAAACATGTTTATTTATAGATCTTTGCTCGTAGCCTACTTAGTCAAAACTAGGTCATACGATTTACATAGCACAGTTTAAACTTAATAAATTGCATGCAGTAATTTGTTGTCAAAATATTCAGAATGAGAATTGGTAACAAGAAAAAAACATTTTCGCAACGAGGCAAAAAATACCGATGTAGCGCATTAATTTGGTGGTCTTATTCCAGGACACTCAGGTGAATATTTAGGTTATATACAAGTAAATAGCAAAAGTAGGGTTGTCATAAGTTTAAAGTTACATTCTTTTATGAATTTACCTTTTTACAAGCTGTATTTGTAATAAATTACATAATATACACATTATAATACTTATTATCTTAAATCATTAAAATGTAAGAAAACGGGTTTGAAATTTTGCTGTTTTGAACAAAGATCTATCAATAAACATAACGTTTGTAAATAGATCTCTGTTTTGAAGAAGGACCCTTTCTGGTTTCGATTTACTGACTAATAGCCTGCAATTAAAATGTAAGAAAACGAGTTTGAAATTTAGCTGTCTTGAACAAAGATCTATCAATAAACGTACTGTTTGTAAATATATCTGTTTTGAAGAAGGACACTTTCTGGTTTCGATTTACTGACTAATAGCCTGCAAAGAAAATAAGTAGTTTTCCGCGATGCCTGTTTTGGTAATTAACCTCACAAAAGACCGTAATACAGAAAAGCACACGTTTGCTAGTGAACCGACTATACTGTCTAAGACGTCACCGCTATTTTTAGAATGCGTTTAACATAACAAGTATTATTATTTACTGATATCTAACCGCAAAACGCGAGTGCATTAATCTACGCTGCAATGCTACATGTGTGACCATTAATTGTTTGTAAATTGTTGGGGAACAAGTTGACTGTTGATTGTGGTTTATTAGGTAAGCGTGGCTTTAACGATCACAGAGTAAGATCGTAATAAGATGTTTGCAATATTTCTTCAACGTATTTCCTAAAACTAAATCTGAATGACTTTTACTTTCGTTTTCCGTGTATAACATGCATGGCATTTAATATTGTCTTTTCAAACACATGACCGCTTAAACGTAGAATTATTAAGTGTATGATTGTATGTCTGAATAAAAAAATCACTTAGTTCTGGTGAAAATTGGTTACTTCTAAGAGGTAGGATATACAATTTTGTAAACGTATACAAACCTAACGGAGCGTCTAATTGTAAGTACTGTGCTATTTTCTGAAAACAGCGGAACAGAAACAACAAATGTATAAGTCCCAATGGCTGAGTGGTTAGCGCATGAGATTCTTTATTTCAAAGGTCCCGGGTTCGATTCCCGGTTAAGGCATTTTTTTAATTTAACAGTTTTTCTGTATATAATATTACTACTATATCTGTAAGTCCGGGTGGCCGAGTGGTTAAGGCGCCAGTATGTTTTGCTTTCGACGGTCTCAGGTTTGAATCCTGCTAAGGCAAATGCTTCAATTTACCTCTTGTGTTTTAATATATTTTTGTTGTTAGTCCAGATGCTTTGCTTTTTGCAGTTTAAGATGTTAAAGAGCATTTAAAAAAAAAAAACTTTGAACAAGTCCCTTTAAGTAAATCGGTAAATGATAAATGTATTCAAACATTGCCGTATTTCATACATTGTAGTGGACAATTCACATGAATGCACTTGTATTTTAAAAAACAATCACTACAACAAGCCAAATTCAACATTATATTAATTTAGGTCTTAAAGGAACATGTAAACCCGCTTTTTTGAATTATTATATTTAAAAGGAACACGGAATGAACTTAAAATATGGAAAATTCATGTTGGACGTAATTGTGACGAACTATTGAGATTTGAAACATCTCAAGCAAATAATGGTGTTAGTATTCAATACGCTTGTTTCAGTTATGCGACAACAGTCTAAAACTTACGCAAGCGTTGATGTCAATATATTTTATTACTGGCCTGTTTCATGTGCGGAATGTTCACCAATACACGGCTTGCTATAATCATATAGGTACTTATCCCTATCAAGACACAACCTACGTTGAAGGCACTGTGTCAACGAAAAAGTGATCACTTTCAGCAATGTTAATGTTATTATGTTTTAGAAATGAACACTACAAAGGCGTAACAATAAAGTATGAATACTTTACTATTTCTGAGAATTTTGATACAAAACAAATCAACCAAAATATTTGAAAAAGAAAAGCCAGAGTGGATATCGAACGCACGATGACGGAGTCGTAAGAACAAATGACAATTGATAGAGCTCTAACCAACTGCGCTATTCCGACTTGTAAATCATGTGCATACTATAAGGTTATAGAAGAAAGTTTGAATAGTTATCTCAATTTAAAAGTGTAACGTGTTTTAACAAAATTATGTTAATACATGTTATAACAGTATACATACCATGCTCTGTAATAGATAATTCACTTTATTTTTACTTTTTAACATTATCTTTCCAGGTCTTTCTGAACGAGAAGAACCGAAAATTGGCTTGTCGTAAGTCATTCCAGAATTTTTAAAAACAAAACAAAGTTTAACTTGGTAAAAACCAGTTTCATAACCGAATTACTTACATGCTGGACGGTACGCATTACACACTCTATAGATTATATCATGGCTGATACACAAGAATCTTCTGAGCACGTTTGTGATCCATGTTCGTTCGATTGCAAGAATGAAACTCCAAAACATTTCTGTGTGAATTGCTTAGAATACCTCTGCATTAGCTGTGCAAAAGATCACAGAAAGTTCAAACAGTCACGTGATCATTTGATCCTCGACGAGTTGCCAACTGATGCTTCTATTTATGAAAAACTACAAACACTGTCTCGATGTCCATTTCATCCAGAAGTTAACGTTGAAAAATATTGCAAGCAACATTGCGCTATGATATGTCAATATTGCATTAAGGACGAACACAAATTGTGTGAAGATATAGGTGACCTTGAGGGTTTCCAAGAAGACAATGTTAACCGTATGACTCAGACACTTGACGAAATCAGGCAAACGTTTTTGTCGCTTCGCACGGAAAAGGATAAGTTGTGCGATAGGTTACAAACAAATAATATAACTATTAAGAAAGATATTTGTTCATACGTTCAACAGATTCGAGACGTTGCCGACGTCATTGAAAAGCGTTTAAATGAAAACCATGCATCACTTGGTTCTACCTTGTTCGAGGATTTGAACGAGTACGAACAAAAACTTGCTAATACTGAAACAAAATTGCTGGTATACGAAAAGTTGTCTAAAATAATACCCCAATGTGGCACAAGCAAACATACGGAAATTATTTTATGGAATATTTCGAATTTAAAGAACCAATCCTTCGTACCAAGTGATATACAAACAGTTGCATCCAAGCAAATAAAACTAGAAACTCCGATCAACGCAGGTGAATTAATAGAAGCGTTAAAGACTTGCACATTAAAGTATGTAAGTAACGCTGAACTGGCAATGGACACGGGTAGCGACGAAGCTACAGTTCATGAAGAAGACACGTTTGTGAATCAAGGTGCCGTTAGTGCTGTGCAAGCCTCCAAACTTGATAAAGAGATACAAGTGGATGAAAGTAAGTTTGATTCGCAGGAGAATTCAAGCAATGAACCCTTAATGGAGTTGAGTATATTACCAAACATAAAGAAAATAAAGCTTCAGACGGACGACGACTGCGATGACGATTGTCACGTGATAGCCACGGAAATATTGAATGATGGTAGAATTATTTTACTTGACAAACGTAACAACGAGGTTAAGCTTGTTTCGGTTGACCTTCAGTTAATTGCATCTATGACTATGGAAAACATGCCTTTAGATATGTGTATCTTGGAAGAAAAGTCCGGTGGGATGTTCACACTTGCAATTTGTTTCGAAAGTTTCGACTGCTTGAGTGTTCTGGAATACGATGGCGATTTTCGTGGAACACGCACAATAGAATGCACAGATGAAATTCTTGCCGTTGTAAAGTATGCGACACACATCGTAGTTTTAACTCGGCTAAACGGAAGCTACTCCCATTATCAGATTCAGTTAATTGATCCAGCAACAGGACATGTATGCTATGCTTTTGATGAATTTATAACAGTTCACGATGGGAAATCAATATCAATTGCAGATGAAGCCAGAATTCATGCATCTACATTTACCATGAACATCATATTAGCGTGTAACAGCACGGTGTATGTTTTAAACATTGAAGATGGAAAGTGCGTCTACAACACCTCTCGCGCGGTAGCACCATGTATTTGGTTTTACAGATATTCAAGTGGGGTAAAATTGGGAACTATTATGGACGTAAAGACGGACTCGCAAGGAAATATTTACGTGTGTGATTTGGACGACGATTGGGGTGGTGTACATCAGGTATCTGCTTGCTCCTACAAGGAACACCGAATTCTTATTAATAATTGTAAAGATGTTTCTTCGATTGCAATGGACGAAACTCGGAATCGAATTGTTCTCTGCTACAGGTGCAGAAATCGTGCCCACGTTTATCATTACAGTGTGTGAACAATATAAAACCATTGTGAAGGGTATTTAAAAGCCTAGTTTAATCCTTCTTCATTGGACCACCCCCACCCCCCCACCCCCCCAAAAAAAAAAATCTGGGGTATTGTACTCTGGTGTATGACACTCTTCTGTGATCACAGTGTGGTCAGAGTGTGACGACTCTTATCAGCTGACAATACACTGTTGCAGTGGTAGACATACATTGCTCAGTCAGCTAAGAGAAAGGATTGCAGATAATGATACACAATTGTATGATGGACCAATACACAGAGTTGAATACCCCATTGAGAGGCGGCCAGAAATTCCTTAAACTAGGTCTTTAAGAGTGTGTTGCTGTGGTGGCTTGAGCTTTGTATTTTACAACTGCGTTTGTTCTACTGGCATTTGAGATACTGTAATAGTTATGTTTTCAATGTTCTGAAATGTGTGTGGAGTGTGTTGCATCAACCCTTGGTATTAACGTCCTAACGGTTTGATTTAATTGATGGAACATGATTGTATGGTTCTTGTTGTAAGACGGACTCGCAAGGAAATATTTACGTGTGTGATTTGGACGACGATTGGGGTGGTGTACATCAGGTATCTGCTTGCTCCTACAAGGAACACCGAATTCTTATTAATAATTGTAAAGATGTTTCTTCGATTGCAATGGACGAAACTCGGAATCGAATTGTTCTCTGCTACAGGTGCAGAAATCGTGCCCACGTTTATCATTACAGTGTGTGAACAATATTAAACCATTGTGAAGGGTATTTAAAAGCCTAGTTTAATCCTTCTTCATTGGACCCCCCTCCCCACAAAAAAAAATCTGGGGTATTGTACTCTTGTGTATGACACTCTTCTGTGATCACAGTGTGGTCAGAGTGTGACGACTCTTATCAGCTGACAATACACTGTTGCAGTGGTAGAGATACATTGCTCAGTCAGCTAAGAGAAAGGATTGCAGATAATGATACACAATTGTATGGTGGACCAATACACAGAGTTGAATACCCCATTGAGAGGCGGCCAGAAATTCCTTAAACTAGGTCTTTAAGAGTGTGTTGCTGTGGTGGCTTGAGCTTTGTATTTTACAACTGCGTTTGTTCTACTGGCATTTGAGATGCTGTAATAGTTATGTTTTCATTGTTCTGAAATGTGGGTGGAGTGTGTTGCATCAACCCTTGGTATTAACGTCCTAGCGGGTTGATTTAATTGATAGAACATGATTGTATGGTTCCTGTTGTAAGATTATGTATATGTGGTATGTAAAACCTATATTCTGGCAATATTTATGTACACGCAAACACGTAACCGACACATTTGAAACTTGACAATCCATTTTTGTTTCTTTAAATTCTACTTTCAACTTCGTAAGCATCAATTAACGTCGGTATCACCGAAACACCTTAGCCACTACGACCGCCTAATTTCAAAACAATTCTCAGAAACCTTTAAAAAATGTTTTTTGTTTACAATAATTAATATGTTAAAAAGACAAATACTATCTGTTAATCCAGAAAGTCTAGTAAGAACTCACTTCGGTAAAACATGTCAATGCATAGAAATCTTCAAAATAAGTTCAACTCAGGCGTACAAAATATGTTTGTTTCAGGTTACCCGACCGACCCTCTATAATGCCCCAACTCGAGAACATTTCATTGGGTTTGTCAGATATTTTTTGTTTTATTTACCTTTTTTCCAATTATTAAATATTGTTTTGAATCAATAAGTGTTTTCGTTAAGGATATTACTGATATATTGGGAATACTTATTCAGTTTTAGTATCTTCAAGTTGGTCATTAACCAAATAGAAATAAATAATAAAAAATATTAATCCCTACCTACGTACCCTATTTTTTTTAACATGTAACCTCAAACAAACTATTTTTACGCCGTATACGAGTATATATAAATACCAAAAGTCTACATTGCTGTAAATAATGTACCAAAACTTACAGCGGGGGTTTTACATGTATATAATTTGTAATGGTAACGACGTTCGCAGATTTCTGAGAAAAGCGTGTCGCTAAACAGGAAAATACAAAAGCCATGTATTTGGAGTAATTTGATGTTAGTGAATCATTGCCCTTTGTAGGTTGAACACATGTCGGCCATTTTTACTGCCATCTTTGCTGTTGAATTTCCAATGAGTGCTTGAACCGTGTCAGTTTAATTATTGTTCGCTGGTACTTGTCTTGCTGGTAACTGTCTTTTAGAGTTTACTATCATACATTTGTCTGTTTCAATGTTTTCTTTAAGCAAATTATCAAGGAAATTTGTAGTTTGGGATCTTCACAATGTAACAGTGAGATTTGTAATATTTTTGATGTAATACATGTACTTTATTGTTGTTAATTTGCTTTCGATAACGATTTCGTACTAAAAACTATTCGTTCCTCGTCATTCTATCTATCTTTGAATATGAATTGCTACTCAAAGTGTCTGTATGTTTTAATATTTGTTTATATTGTGAAAGCAACACAAATGTTTAGTGGTTGTTTTTTACACATATAAAAGCACATGTTTTCCTAGAAGTTAAACTTTTAACAAGAGTACTTCCTATACCAATCACGAAGTTGACTTGCTGTTCATCTCGTACATTTTGTAGGAAAATCTATTACCCTATATGTATTATTCTTAATGGTTCGAATTGTTCGTGTCGTTCCATTTTTTTTACCAATCTTCATATGGGAAATAAATAGAGGATATGTGTTTGTTTTCGGTATGATAACGCGTTATATCATCACCGGAACGGGAGACAATTAATATGTTCACGAAAACAAAACAAAAACAGTGAGATATAAAGATATAGCTCACTGAAAATGTATTATATCCCACTACTTAGCATACAATAAAGTGGTTAAACTAACTGCGTCATGCTCAGCCGTAGTTATAATGGTGGTACACAACATAGGCATTAAGCGCGTTGCTATGATACACAATTAGTGAAAATATGATTGTTAATTTAGAAATAATTGACGGGTAAACGTTGGTTATTGCGGTATAACCAACGGTTCGGAGTTTCGATTCGTATAAATTAAAGCACGAGGGCGATAGCTTTAGTGGTTTGATAACAAGCATCGGAACGACAAACCGATTGATGTTTCGATTCTAACATGATCTTATATAAAATTCGTCTGTATTTTTTAAGGTTATGAATGAGAACCATATTAATCTATACTCCGCCCGTTTCCGCAAAGTACATTCACTCGTGCGTTTCTGTGACGGCAATCAATATCAATTCAAAATGACGTCAGCTATATTGATAAACATTGAGCGAATGACGTCGTACTGTTGATAAATACAGTGAAAATGTTATGCTTACGAGCGCAAATTAAAGGAATATTAGCAAAACGCAAACGTGTTTCTGTGAACTTAAATATAAAAGCTGCAGTACAAATGTGGTTTTATTGCACTACTTTATGCAGAAATTATTTGTTTGTCACAATTTTGCTATCGCGCGTTTAAGCACGTGCATTTTACGGAACAATTTCTTTGAATTTCCGGAACTATTTTCAAAACATTAGGCTCCGCCCATGATTTGTTGCAGAATAATCCACGGTTTGTTTCCTTCCTTTTCTCTGGATAACTAGCCACGTGCTGTGTTAGAATGATAAATAATCAAGAAATGACGAACAAATCACTTTTCTGAAAAACAAATCACTACAAAATAATTATATATATGACAAGGTATCCCAAGGTGAATTGATTTGAAGTTTCATAACTCCAACACGTTTGCATATAATACATTATTTTCTCAAACTTGATTTTATTCAACGAAAAAATAATTAATTTCCTTTCAGGAATTTATTTCAAATTCATGAACGTATTTTCAATGATATAACGCGGTGTTAATAAAAGGTTATACTCTTTTAGAGCATGCCTATTGGTATTGTTATATCGTTACTGCCAAAATTCGACTATGAACCCAGCTGCTAAACTCTCCCAAATTTAATGTAGTACATGGCAGTTCTCAAGATCTCAACTCTTATTAAAATAAAAGATCCTGGCATTTTCACCAATCATTGGTAATGGCAACATTTAACAAAGAAATGTCAGAATTGCAATAACTGTTGACATTGTTTCCATTCTCCAAGAAATTTAGCGAATCATTGCGCATTTAGACTTTGTCCGGTGAGGTCCAGTAAGAAGTGCCCGAGGGGCCGAAGTAGTAATGTAGTATATATCAAGGATTTTCTGCACTGAATAAAACTGGGAAAACTATTGTTTTAGTTATTATTTTTGTTTCTTGTACATTTTTGCAGCTGAATTGAAAACCTGCTAGCTTTCTAGTAGATTTTGTTTTATACATAGCATTGTGAATCTAATATAGATATATTGTTTTCATATATTTTACATGGGTGTCTGTGAATATTGCATTATATTATGTATGTCGATAGCAATCTGGTGTTGATATTGTTCCGATGAATGTTATGCCATTCATGTTTTGGTCTGGTTGATGTTCAGAGAATTAGTTTATTTTGGTATTGGGTTAAATTATATCTGTACATGTATAATATTGTAACCGTAATGATGTGAATGTCCCTGAGGGGATTATAATTATTAGATCCAAGTTTTCCGGGCCAGGCAATGCCACAGGGTAGTTTCAAGGGCGTATTGGAGCCAGAGAGAAGTCGTTCGAG
Organism: Congeria kusceri; assembly: GCA_027627225.1. NCBI lineage: Eukaryota > Metazoa > Mollusca > Bivalvia > Myida > Dreissenidae > Congeria > Congeria kusceri. The sequence continues at coordinate 156,335 of JAPFQT010000195.1, forward strand.
CCAGGTAGTGCCATAGGGTAGTCATCCGGCCGAGCTGAGTCCGGCAAACGTTAGAGCCAAGCAGTGCCACAGGGTAGTTTCCCGGTCCAGGCAGTTGTTCGGGTCAGACATTTTCAGAGGGAAGTTGTTCGAGTGCCATAAGAGCCAATGAAGGATACAAGGTCGAGCCGATAAGTAGTCAGTCGGCGGTTAATTGGGCCAGAATAAGCCCCAGGATCAGTTGGAAGTACAGCCAGACGGATTTGTGAGCGCAACGTGCTTAGTGTAGATATCTACGTCAGCTAATTTTAATTGTCAATGTGAGAGATTGTATCATTAATTATAGAACGGGTCCATTGTAATAATTTGAGAAATTAGATAATATCTAATAGATATGATAAGAGTTATTTGGCAAGAATTGTGTATGCATGATTATAATAACATGTACTTCCCCTGGATTATTTCTCATGTATACTAACAGAATCAATTAAAATGTTTTAACCGTTATAAGTCTCCATAAATATTTCCATGATCAAGGCTCGAACCGCTCGTCACTCATAAATTTCGTCCTGTGACAGTTTAGAAACGAAATACTTCGTTTGTTCGCAAGAATAAATGCGTTTCTCCTTGTTGCATTGATCTTATAATACGTTTAAAACATTAATTGTTTAACAACTGCTGCATCGGAAATTTGAGACACATTTATACGCGAAAACACAAATGCGGTAGTTATATAAAATATATAAATAAACAAAATTCCTTCTTCTATTCATCTAAAGTTCGATTCTCAAATCCATCTAAGGTAGTCAATTCTTGTAGTAGTGTAAATCTGTCTATACATGTATGCATTTGAGAAACTATACATTATGTATATACCGAATTCATAATGTCAACAAATAAGAAGACTGATGGAAATTAATAATATGGAATACTGTATTCATCATGCATATTTATTTCAATAGTAATATAATATACAGTAATCCAACAATAGTGTCTCGTATATTGCCAAATTTATGACCACAGTTAATAGAATATGATTATTGTGTCACAATACACTTTTCTGTACATCGAACACTAAAAGGACGTATTTATATTATTAAGAAATGTCTTAAAATTTCTTAAAATGTCATAAATTATTATTATGTAAGCATCTGGACCAACAAACCCATATACTCTGTTGAAGAAAGCAGTTACAAGAGAACAGCAAGGAGCTCGAACCCACTACCTACGTGTCGTAAGTATTAAGCCTCGGTCACCACTGGGTTGCGTCGACCTTACGTCGAGCTTGCGTCGAGGTTTTTGTCAAAAACGTGCGTCGGACCTACGGCGCCCTTGCGTGTTTTCCTCAATCGCAAGGTCGCCCCAAGCGCAACAGACATTAGCACAAGCGCTTAAGTTTATTTGTCGGCCTTGCGTCGACCACCCATCGTAAGGGCACCTTGCGAACATCGTGCGATCAACCTAAGGGCACTCTACGTTTTTTGCTTCGAAAATACCAGTTGCAAGCACGCAAGATGCACTTTCGGATGTCACACGACTTCCTTGCGTAGTACCTACGGCTTCCTTGCGAAAGAAAAAAGGAAATAAAGAGACAACTAACGCTCGCCGCAAGACAGGTGCGATTATCGCACGGTGACCGCAAGGAGCTGTCAAATTAAAAGTCGTCAATGGCTCCAATTCATGCAGGATATTTTTGAAAAATATTAATATTCGTGTGTTTGCCACAATACCATTGCTGTCTTGCGCCAACCGTGCGTACAACTTGCGGTGATCGTTCGATTACTATGCGCTGGTCGTGCGTCGTCATAAAAAGTCGTACGGTGCACGTAAGGTCGCCGTAGGACAGACGCACGTCAATCGCACGATTCGCAGACACAGCTGCGGTCTGCTAAAAGTGAAAACGCGCGACAGACGTGCGGCGAACGCACGTCGCCCGTATGTTTGCCGCACAATGCCTGTACGAACTCCACAAGTTCTTACAAAACGCATGCGTTTGTCTTGCGATCTCAAAATCGTGCGTTTGGTCTGCGGTCTGCGGCCACGCAGTGGGTGATGACCGAGGCTTTACACGCTAACCACTTGGCTAAATAGACCCGTTTACTTCGATTTGTAATTTTAAAGCTATAGAAGTGATACACCAGTTTCGATAAAATATGTCGACGAAAAGCGTTACAAACGCGTTATATTATTTGCCATTTCAATCGATGTTTATTCGTGAACGAAACATTATTTCGAGTATATTTCTGCGTCAGGAGTGTTTTGTACATATATCTTTTGTATATAGTGCAGTTTTCTGTTAGGAATTTGAGACAAAACTGGTGTAGATAATATGCATTCTTATCATTGAAAGTTTCTCATGCTCATACGTTTTCCTGTTTCATACAATTGGGAGTATATTTTGTAACGGGGTTTTATTTCCCGCATTAAATTAACAATTACATTTATAGGGTACAGATTTTAAAATAGGCAGCATACACTCAACAAAAGTTATAACGCACCAATTGAAAATAAATGGAAATTGTTGTTTTTTCTTGTTTATAAAACTTTCAGCTTGGAATTTCAGCTATGATTATTTGAAATGTACATGCATGAGCACATACCAAAATTTTGGGAAAATGCAAAAGAATTTCGTGTTTACCATGGCGCAGCTGAAATTCTTATAAATAAAGAAAATACAACAATTTCCATTTGGTGCGCTATAACGTTTATTGAGTGTATATTCATTCGTGAAGTATGAACAGATATAGGATGGGTCACAACGCACATTATTAAACTATGTAGGAGACATTCACTATTCACATTGATATTGAGAGTAGTTACCACATCATACATCTTTCCATGCTTCTGCCGATCCGTGAGTTATTCTTCCATGAAATAGACTGTTCCCACGCAAGCTCCCACGTTCAATCAACGTGTATCTTATAAACGCGATACAGCGGTATAAACTGCATACGGGAAGCAATAAACTGTAGACTACCTTTGTCGAAATGCCAATTTGGAGTCCAAGATAGTTTTGATGAAAGTACCTTTCGCTTAGAAATCATGTATTTACTATTAACTTGAAATTAAGAATATTATTTATATGCAAATTATTACACAAATATGAAATAATAAAGAAAATACGATATAAAGGCGAAAAATATCAATTTAAACACATAACTTTCATCGAGTTCCTTTTTAAAAGCGGTTAAAATGTATGGAGTGGACAAGCTTTTTGGCGGACAAGCACCCGGACGGACGGACGAGCGTACAACGCTTGTATACATACCCACTAAGACTAAATTTCATGAGGCGTTAGTGTTAAAAATAGCTTAGTGTTAAATTTATCCTGCTACTAACCCAAACAGTGACCAAATAAAGCGGTGACCGTATAAACGTGTTGATATCCGGCCGTAGATCACGTGACTGTGATATACCGTCAATAGGTATTCCTACGCGCCGGATAACAACATTGTCGAGAATGGCATATCATAAAGTCTACTTACCAGAGTTTTTCATCGATACACACTTTGTGTTGTCTAGTTTAACAGAGTTAAACAACAAATGAGTTGTTTGTCCTCACATTCCATTTGACTGGTTAACAACAACTTCCTTCCAGTTCCATTCCATTTCAACACACTATGCAAGCGGGTTATTCTTTGTGGATAGACTTTCTTTGGTCAACCAACAGAGCATATTCATCAAAGAAATAACCTTTTACATTATTTTCCGATGAAAAGAAATGAAAAAAAGTTGTCAAAATTTTTACGTATAACTAAACATTTTATGATTTATTTCACTTTCAGTTATACTGTCCTCCACCCACAACTAATACTATCCGAGTAAATGGTAGAAAATTGAAAAGGGATCAATCTCACCGTTTCCATTCGAGGCAAATATTCCATACACTTTTTATCTGAATGCTATTGCATAATATAATCCATCCAAAACACAGAAACACTAAATATTTATTCCGATTTCATGTATTTTAAACTGCAAAACACTCGCGTTCTGGTTTGACTACATTGTGTCAACTCAAAATGAATGACGTAGTTGGTGTGACGTAATTTAACTCTTTAAAAACCAATATAATCTGGTTTAAAACAAAAGCAGATTTACTACGTCATTTTCGTGTCGTACTGACATCAGCAAATAAGATTTATTAATATTTTACTTTTGCTTTTTGAAAAAGGTGATTAAGAAATAGAGAACTACTTTTTCCGGGTAGTACGCATTCATGCAAGCGAGTTATTAGGTCGAGGCCCGTCTAGAATTTTTTTTATAATTTAAAACTTTAGTGTTTGGTGTTTTTAAATTTAATTGAATATAAATCAGGATAAATAGAATACACGGTAGGTGCCGGGAAGGAGAAAGTTTATCCGGTTCGGCCCGAAAACAAAAATAGGGCCAAATCCTAAAGTAGAAACAATTGGGGCTCGAAATCTAATCCTAAACCTAACCCTAGCCTTAACTAGGGGAACCTAAACCTAACCCTTACTCTAGGGTCAGAAACCTTAAAAAACCTTGGTGGGTCGCCACTTTTTGTCCCAATACATCGGCAACTTTAAAACTATATATATATATAAATATATATATATATATATACTTGACAAACTTAGCATTAACATAACATTTACTCTAGATCTTTATGTTTTATGTCTTGTTTTTAAATGTTATGTATATTGATCATTGGTTTTGTTTGGTGGGGTAGGAAACTAAGTTATTTTAATTGAACAAGGGTTATATTATATAATAAGTGCACTTGAGTTATCATGTGATATATTTAATGCTCGTGTTTCATTCTGTCTTTTGGGCTAAAATCGGTTTAAAGATATGCACCAAAAATATATGCTACCAAATACATATAAAAATACAAATATTCAGATATTTATATACGGTTGAAATCTATCAACTTAACCGCGTTAACGATCTCTTTAACTACATTCTAACCGTCTCCATGTCTTTGCCATAGTTATATATAATCTAATATTAAATGACAGAGCGGTGGACCATTAAATGCTAATTAGACAACATATAAATAAACCCCTAGACAACTTAATACTAAACGTCATTGCCAGACATAAAACGTAACGCCGCAATGTGTTTCGCGACCATATATTGAACAACCTTGCGAGCTTTATATCTCTGGTAATGCAATTCAGTGAGTTTGTATAGGCGGATTTAAAGGGAGACGGAAGCGGCGTTCGTCTTATATTGTCAAATATTCGATTTTCAAGCATCACACTATTTTCGAACGTATGCGCATTTCGTTGCCAATTTCGTGTTCTGCAAAGTATTGTAATAATCAAACCCAGTATGAGATATTTTCCTTAAAATGTTCCTTTTTGATGATGTCTCACCTTTCCGGTATCTATTCCAAAATGTAGTTTGTTGACATACTTTCAGGTACTGAATATTTCCGCCCCCATCTTTCTCAAAATCATGTAAGCGCGCCTGGTTTATGTCAGTGTTAATGTTTGAGTTCAAAGCTATGACATCATATTTTATTGAAAACTATTGAAATATATTGAAACACACAATATATTTGTTTGTGGGGCAGCTTCTTGTGAAAATTGAGCATTTCAAGGGGCGTTCCCTTTCAGAATAACAATACAATTACTTTTCAAATTTATAATAATAATTCTATTCAGCATATGCAAAACTGTATAAATAATCAAGAAATGACGAATAAAATTCTGCCCCCAAAAAGTAGCTATAAATATTAATTTACCAACGAGTGGTTTCTTTACATGCTTGAGCCTACTAATGAACAATGGAATGTGTTGTAACAGAAGCTAAATTTGTAACAGAATAATTACTCGTTGGAATTTTTTGTGTATAAGGCCGCACAACTGGTACAACCGATTGGACTCGTTACGTTGCTTACGTTAAGACAAAATTTGAGGTCGGACACTGATTGATGTTTTGGATGCGCGCATTTGTTAGGACTAAAAGAGTGTGTTCAACACAAGTTAAAATCCAGGTAAAATGTGACCGCACGTCATATGTTGGTTTTTTTTTCTTACAGGCTACGTATGTTGTCAGAATATGACTGGCAACTATGGGAACTACCCAAGCAAATACAACCGCTTTGGAGAGGCAATGGTACGAAATATGAAATATGATGCATTGTGATGTTGAACAAGAAATACTTATTCACAACATATAACGTTCGACTAAGGCGTTTACCTTTCTTATCCAACGTTTGACCTTTTCATGACCTTGTCAATATCCCATCAAATATAGTACACATACCAAGCGAGTTGTTCTGTTGGAAAATAAATATTTATTTCCAACTTATAACGTTCGACTTAGGCGTTTTACGGCTTACATTTCGTATCCAACGCTTGACCTTTCTATGACCTTGTCAATATCCCATCAAATATAGTACACATACCAAGTTGTACTGTTGAACAATAAATATTTATTCACAACTTATAAAATGTTCGACTAAGGCGTTTTTCGGCGTACCTTTCTTGTCCAACGTTGTCAATATCCCATCAAATATAGTGCACATACCAAGCGAGTTGTACTGTTGAATAAGAAATACTAATTCACAGCATATAGCGTTCGACTACATCGTAGTCCCGAATAAATAATCAAAACGCTGACCGCATAGAAAGACCGTTGGCGACAAAGAAACTAAAAGCTTGTGAATTATGAGTGCATTTTTGCTAAAAGGGAAACACTTGTTTGAATTAAGTTCAATTTCTCACCTTTAAACTTTATAATGTGGTATCTTATTCTATAGTATACGACATTTTAATAAAACTTTATTTGTAAATAGCGAACACATATTTCAAAATAAATATCGAATGCAAACGGAATTATATACATGCCAATCTGCAACGAGCCATGCATAATAACCTATCAAGGGGCAGCGATTGTTAGTGATTTGTAGCCTACTGAGTCAAAAGTAGGTCATACCTTTGCGTGCTTTCGATTTTCATTACTACAGTTTAAAATTAATATATTGCAGTATTTTGTTGTCAAAATATTCATAATAACATTCGGTAACAAGAAATAACACTTTCACAACGAGTCAAAAATAACAGATGCAGCGCATTTATTTAGTGGTCTCATTCCAGGACACAGTTAAATTTCGGTTATATTCAAGCGAATGCGAAAATAGGGGTGCCATTAATTTGTCGTAACATTTTAAATAAATTGACCTTTCAAGAAACTTTAATCGTATTAAATAACATGATATACACATTATAATACACATAGCATGCATTATCTTAAATAATTTAAAGGTAAAAAAAGATTCCTGAATTTTTGCTGTTTGAAGAAAGACCCTTTCTGGTTTCGATTAGCTGACTCGTAGCCTGCAAAGAAAAGAAGTAGTTTTCCGCGATGCCTGTTTTGGAAGTTACTCTCTCAAAAGACCGTTGGCTTCCACCAACAGGCTAATAATATTGTAACGGCTAATGGCAGAAAATTCGCACTAAAGTGTTCATAAAAGAGGAATGCAACGTACCAAAAATATGGAGGATATATTCCAATCTAGTTTAGAATAATTTGGTAACATTAAACTCAAGTTAAGAATAGTGGTGGTAAATTCAGTTTAATTTCTTTGTTCCTGGGATGGTCCTTTAACAAATTCCTTCAATTCATTTGAATATAAGATAAAACTGTGATTGCCATGGCAACCAAAAGCTTTAAAAATGGATATCTACTTGTCGAAAACATTGGATAGATTTCAAATTATTTCGATTCTTTAAGAAAAACATGACTGCCAGGGGGTGGGGCAGTTTTCCCTATATGGCTTTGTTGAAAATTAAAAACGATATTGTTCGAAACCACTGGCTGGATTTCAAAGTAGGTTCACATAAATGTTTTTAGGGTGACTCTCAACAAATTTTTTTCACTTGTTAGAAAAACATGTCCGCCAGGGGGGCGAGGCAGTTTTCCTTATATAACTTCTTGTCTGAAACCACTTGCTTGATTTTGAAATAAGTTAACAGAAATGTTTGTTGGCTGACCATCTACCAAATTCCTTCAAATTATTTTGATTTGCTAAAACACATGGCTGTCAGTCGTTCAGTGTTGACAACTGTGTCAGTTTTACTTCAAACAGCTGATAACACACAATTAAATTTTTACATGCCGATATGATTCATTTAACTCCGGTGAGCGACCCAGGACCATTTTTGCCCTCTTATTTTCAGGTTATGACGTGACGTGACCTCAGTGCACGTGAAGTCACTCTTTATGTTCTTAGCGGGGTTTCTTTTGGCGCGAAAGATGGCAGGACAGTAGCACTGAAGCACGCTTAATATCTGGGGCATAAGGCGAATTTATATAGACCACCTGCTATAAAACAACATATTGACTTTTGTTTTTTTAGTTGAAAGTGTAATTGCTAAAATATATAAGGTTACATTAAATGCTATGTTAATGTTATTAAATGTTATTTGTCAATTAAAAACCTAAATGTTTGAAAGAAAAATATCGGACTATAATATTTCTAAGGAGCTCTATCATTTAGACATGACATTTTGTTCACAGCATTCGAAACATTCAGCAAAAGGAGGTCATTCTTTGAAGATGATTGTGACTTTCACATTAGTGTATATACTCCAGCAAACAGTGTTGTTTAGAATATGATGATATCGAATGAAAGTAAGTGTAGCACAAAATTGACGTGCTTATTTGGTGTTCAAGCCACTAATCACTCATAGTTGAACACAATACCAAGAGTATATATCGACTACAACGGTCCACGGCTTAACAATATGATAAAGGACAATATGGTTTACATAGATTATGTATAATGCTTGCGGACATCATGCTGTGTGCTAAAATGTTGTGTCACCTTTAGCAAATGATAATAGATGATATTTGTTGGATTCAGTGTAAGATCTATTTTATTCATGAGTGGTCATATAAAACATATGTTCACGATTGGCAGAGCCACGAATGACAATATCAGTTTTCTATGACCACAAATAAAATATAATACGATCTTACACTGAAATCAACAAATGTTCTTTTTATTTCATGCTTTTGGAAGATAAATAAAAATGTGCGCGAGATATGCTGAAGCGTTACAAAGTAGTGAATTCTGACGACATACATATGACGTCAAAATGATTCCAAAATTGTCGCTTACTGTTGTTGTGGGAAAATAGTGCAACACTATATTATATTTTAATTGAATGGTTTTATGTCTTTTTTGTTGTTTAAAAAAAGCCGATGTTTACACTGACGATTAGGTTATTCACATACTTTCAAAAATACTAAAAACTAAGTAAAACGTAGTTCTATATAACCCAGAGTGAAATGATCAAATGTCATATTTTCACTCGACCCATAGTGATATGATCGGGTTATCTTTTACTGGTATTCTCCACTCATTCACCGCATAGCATGAAATAAATGCAGCTCTTACTGCATCAGCAGCACAGGAAACCTGCACCACACCCGAAGGTTCTTCATCATCAATACAAAGCGCAAACATTATTACAGTGGAGTCACCGCATTGGAAAGCCAGAACTACATCATCGTCGTCATCTGTAATTAGTGGAGAAATGGGGGGGGGGGGCAAACCAAGATTTATGAGATCATGTGTTCACATTCATGGAAAATTATATAACACCAAATGCTACGTCTTCAGCACAAATACTGGAACCAACAGTAATAAAGAATCGAATCATATCTTTTTAATTATTCATGTTATGTGACATTATTGTCGCAATTCCGACTAAACAAACATAACTATTATTTAAGTATTTTCCTTGCCAGAAAGGGAAGTAACTGTTGCAATGCAATTTACGTTATTGAGCTAGACTCGCAAACAAGGAGCGACAGTAAGTGCAGTGATTGGAACACGTTTGATTCCTCTTTTGGAGTATGGTTTGAGTTCACCCTGTTGCCTTATGGTGCTTCAGTTTCCAACAGCTCAGGGTGACATCAAAATTCAATATAGTTCACTCAATGTACGCAACGTACTACACTAAAGTTGCGCCATAATTCGGTATCTCAAATATATATAATATTTGATAGAGATGGGCGAACTCGTAGATTGCAAGGACATTACATTTGAATTACTTAGTAGCAAATATTATCCAAGAATTGCACTAAGGGTCACAATGGGTGAACATACATTTGTCTTTGAACTTTAGAGCTGTCCTGGAAGGTTGATATTGCAGGCTGATCGGACTGGAAGTGTATTTGAGAGTAATCAAACATATTTTATGCTATTATTAGTTAGGTGGCATTACTTTATCTCTTAACATATTGTCCCCAAAGAACATAATTTTGATAAATTTGTTAAATACATGCATTCGTACTCCGGTTGCAGATCCGAGAGCGAAGTTCTGTGGATGTAAAAGAGGGATCGCGTCTATGTGCGTTAGCAAAACATGTATCTGGGTAGTTTGCTGATTTAAAGCGAGTTTTTCCGATATCCTGATGCACGTCTGCTTAGTGGGAAGTATCAAACGGAAATAAGAGGCATGTCGGTTGACAGTGTGGATTGATAAAATGGAAGCACATTGTAAATGAAAGTGAAGTCAATAAATGACATGAACACAACGGTATACCGACACGGGAAAATAATATTGTTTCTATGCAGTATCGTTAAATATTTAATGGCGTCGATTGTTTAGAAATGAAAACATTTCAGCGATTGACTACATTGCATGGAATTTATAATATTTGTGTTATTTGTTAAGTGCAAATTTATTTTAGAATATAAATAACTAATAGTACAAAGGTTAGAAACATCTCATTTGTCAAAAATGGCATCTGAGTATAGCTTACTACATGTATTGGTGTTTAACTTGTCCGCAACCAACCTTACCGTCAGTTGGTTGTGTTACAGGCAAATAATAAAATAATATCTGCTGTGATCATTGATAAACACGACACATATAATTATGGTGGAATATTTTTTAAGTTGTAACAATTGTGTTTTATTCCTATTAGATGTGATATTCCTCCATATAGCAATAAAACCTGACTCTGTGTTAACATTTACCGAAGGGTGTATTTGTCGGCGTAGCTTTTTAACCCAACTTTTGAACTTCCTGAATATCCAATCAAATGTTGTGAAAATTTCCCCCCGACGAATGAATCCTAACATTATATCGGCTATGTAGGTCAGTGTATTTCTTGAGTTACAATTCAAAAGGTCGCCTAGCAAGACTAAGGTCCCATTGCATTCGATAATGTGTGTGTATGTCGAGCATATAAAGTCACTGGTAATGTCAGCAACTTTGTAATGCATTTAGCATATCATAAACTTAGTGCAACAGCCTGTAAAACATTCCTGAACAAATATTATTCAATAATGCAAAAGAGAAACGCATAGAAGAAAATGCTAAAGGGCTTTTTATTTCAAAAAATGTGCTAATTTTGTGTTATCACATACTAAAATATTTTTTAGTAGTGAGTTTCTTTTTATTTACCCTATTTTAACCCTGAGTGTTAAAGTAATCCTTACAATGAGATGCTTTCGACAATGAATATTTATTTCTGAAAAACATGGATTGGAATATATTGTTCCTTCATATTACCTAGACGAATTAATGTAAAATCATGGATAATTTCGTAAATATAATGTTTTCCGAATATTGTTTTACTGTTTTATACACACACACAAAAGACATCTAGACATAAATAAATATTATAAACAATCACATAATGTGACTTAAATTACCATTTTTAGTACTTCGTGCCCAATTTTATAATTTCAATTTTCGCTTAAATGTTGATACTAACATATTGACTTGTTTGTTTTTGTTTTTATTTTGTTGTTATTGTTGTTTTTTTTTGGGGGGGGGTAAGTTTACACTTGTAATACAGTTTTTTCTCAAATTATTATATATACATAAGAACAATAAGCTGTACTTGTTGAAGTTAGAAATAGCCTCGCACTAAATGATTTTTTGAGAACACGGTGTTGGTAACAGGAGGGAAATTGCGGTAACAAGAGGGACACGTGGTAACAGGAGGGAAATTGCGGTAACAGGAGGGACAAGTGGTAACAGGAGGGAAATTGTGGTAACAGGATTGACATTGCGGTAACATGAGGGGAAAGTGGTAACAGGAGAGTAATTGCGGTAAAAGGAAGGATGATTTCAACAATAGTGAGAAAATATTAACTATCTCTATTAATAAAACATGTACAAGTAACATATCACACAGTAATATGCTTTCTAATACTTTTGATAATGCAAATAACAAACCATTCAAATGTCGGTAGCATCGTTTTTTCTGCTGCTGACAAAACCATTCATTTTGTGTAAGATTGCTTAATTATTTCTTATTTCCACTAATGGACATAAGTGAAACGTGAATATTTTCTATGGCATTAGATTTAGAAACTGACCTTGACATGTGCCATATTGACTTCTAAAGTATACTAAAACTTAATTAACTGATTTTGACTACATTCACAATTAACGTGTAGGTTATCTAACTGTTTAAAAGTATATATTACATAGACAGTAATAAGAAACATTGTATATATTTGTATGTAATCTACAACATTCCTTCCTGTTACTTAATTTTTCCTTCCTTTTACCAAAAGGGCAAATGTGACCAAAATATTCAATTCTCTTATCAATTCTCAAATAAAATCAATAATATGTGAAATAACTATTTAATAGGCACAATAGTTTTATTCAATCGAGCCAACAATGCAAATGAGAGACGCACAGTATAAAAGACTGATACTGAAAAGGGACGCGTTGTTTTGCCATACTGTTCAATATTCTATGGCGTTTGTTGTCAAATGGAAAAAAAAAACGAGACGCTGAATTTCAACAAACACGTTACTGGTTGGACAAACAAATGTATCCAGTTGTTTTTTGGACAATGTATTTTATAATATAAATTATACACGTGGATTAAATTAATATTGGTTTGAAATTACCAAGTATGCTACAAACACACCTTATATGAAGGGGTACTTAGTCAAAAATTACATTATGCCTGATGGGTGTTCCAACATGCTTATTGACTGTTTCAACGTGAATGTTGATTTTTAATTACTTGTCGGAGAAAAATGCCGAAAATATCTGATTAAAACGTCAACAAGCATGTTGAAGCACCCATCAGGCATACATGTAATGTAAGTTTTTCCTATTCATTCATATGTTTTGTCACTTCTATTCAGTCTATTCGACGAATAGTTGAATTCAAACAACAGGCAATGGTTTTGGTCTATATTTTATAACGTCCAATAAAATTAAAATTTAAATTATTATATCGGTATAATGTTTACCATTTTTGAAGAACAAGTTGTAAACATACGGCTTTACTGTATTTATAACACGAACACAATTTCATAGATTATATATGAATTACCTGATTAGAAAACAAACTGCAATTTCTATAAACCAGATATAAAAAATGGAATATAGAGAAATGTTCGTATTAGGTACACTTAGGCGTAAAAAAAATATGTTTGTTTCAGGTAAGCCGAACTACCCTAAAAAAATGCCCCGACCCTAGAACATTTTTTGGGGTTTGTCAGATTGATTTTTGTTTTATTTACCTTTTTCAATAATTAAATGTGTTTTGAATAAATAAGTATTTTGTTTTGATAGTATCCACTTATAAACAATGTTTAAGGATATTACTGATGCGTTTTGAATATTTATTCAGTTTTAGAATCTTCAAGTTGACCAATTACCCCCCAAAAAAAATCCCGACCTATCTACCCTAATTATTTGGGGGGCATGTTACCTGAAACAAACATATTTTTTTACGCCTTAGAAGTTTTAGTAATGTATTAATTGTTGTGTATTAGCAGGTAAAAAACTCGAGTTTACATACTCGTAGACACAGAATTCATATTGTACAGTTTCAACCATCTAATAACAATTTAATAAGCAAACAATACTGTTCAACTGGATTTCTATGCAATGTTTCCAGCAGTGTTATAGTGTTGACGATTATTGGCAAGCGAGTGGGTCTAAATACATGTAAAGATGCCTATTAATGTCCATTATGTGCTGAACGCAATACAACTTACTGCACTACGTCGTGTATTGATTTGAACGCTTACTGTGATTGTAGTGAACTCTTATTGCGATTTATTGTGAGTAAATTCTGGTGCCTTTACTAGTATTTTAATATTTTAATTTATGTATTCTTTCTTAAACCAACACTAGAGCAGTTGCTTTCAGTACTTTTTTTCTAGATACAAACTGTAATTATGTTCTGAACGCAATACAACTGTCATGGTACTTCACGCAAGCAATGCCAATGTTAACATCGTACAAGTAATGATAACATTATACGGATGGCATGTTTGCATATACATGAAACATACAGTTCAGTTATATATTAGTTCAGGGGAAACTGTGGTCTAATGGTAAAGCACTGGACTTGAGATCGGTAGGTCCGGGGTTCAATTACCGGTCCGGTACCTGGTCCCCAATTTTATTCTTCACTTTCTTCACCAATCATTACACTACTTTATCATCAACAGTAAAAAAAAACATGGACTGTTATAAATGCTTAAAATCCTGAGTAACACGATGACCTGTGGCAAGGTTTGTCAAGCAAACTGCATAAGGCGATAGTTGTTACAAAGCATATGTAAAAAATGCTTGTGAACTTGAAAGTGACTCAATACTATGCATCCAATTGCTGTCAATATGAGAATCATAATATATACCTGATTTATAATGCTTCGGAATTCATACGATTGTATGTCAGTAAATTCCCGTTGCCATAAAAATCTAGCTCAGGTTCAGTTCAATAGTTTGGACAATCAAAGTATTTCGTACACAATTAAGGCAATCACATCGCAATCAATCGTACACACAGTTTGTCAGCAATCATACTAATTATTTCAATGATTTGAAGTAAGTTGTACAATATTGTGATTCACACCCTCTCTGGAAATTTCGGATTTAATCGATATTAGAGGACAACTTTGTAAGTTGTCTGTTTCATTGTAAGGTTAACATACTGGGCTACCTTTTTGTTACATAAACTGTCCATACAAAAACCGTGTGTTTAGTGAAATCTTGTTTTTGTTTGTCGTCCACCTAGATTTACACTCAATGTCAGCCAATGTTTCGACTTTCTCGCTTGTACACTTTATAATTCTTTAAAAATGTTATGGAAAAAGCCATACAATGTCTTTAGATGAAAATTACATTAAATGTACGATTTACCGTTTAATATATTTCATGAAAAAGGAGGCATTTATGAACATCGGAATGTGTGGACAGGTTTATCACTGCAATTGTAATCACAACATCCGGTAGTACGTTCAATTGGTTTATACACTGTGGTTCAGAATAATACATATTTAATGCACTCAACTGTGTTTGTTTGAGGAATTCCTTGTCATCATACAATCGGTGAAGCTTTTATCAGTATATGTACCTCATTAACAAAGTTGAAATTGTGAAATAACGTTGAAATTTGAAGCAGCAGTAACAAGTAAACATTTATTTTGTAAGTTTTATTTCCTGATTAGCGGTAAAAAATAGACAGCACAAACTAATGGCATCAACTTAATTACAGTTTGTATTTAGAAAAATCACTGAAAGCAACTGCTCTTGCGTTGTTTTAAGAAAGTAAACATACATTCAATACATTCTTCACTAGCGCACGCAGCAGAACTCACTCACAAAAAATCACAATAAGCGTTCACTACACAATAGCCGGTGCGACAGTACATGTAAGTGTGTTATTGATGATGTACGCATGATCACAACATCCGGTATTACGTTCAATTGGTTTATACACTGTGTAAGACACTGAACAAAACGTTATTTATGAGTTTGACCTTAACAAATGCGAATTGTCATTATAGTTTCTTCTTCAGTGATAGTTACCATGTCTATCATAGATTACATTAACTTTACGGAGCTATTAAGGAAACAAAGCACAACAACCATAATATATGGGATATAACGTTCGGCTTCAGTTTAGACCATTGCATGCGCCTTTTGAGGCTCATACAAAATGGAATTACATGTATTAATACAAGTTTACAAGTGTATTTAGCAAAATATGCGGAAGGCCAAAGCCCAAATGGACACATAAACAAAGAGAAACTCTAGCTGCATCAGCATTTACCAAAAAAGGACAGCACAATACAAAAATACGTAACAAACACAAAACACAAATATGAATAAAACTGATGCCACCGCCTTGGAACGGTCGATGCAAAGCATTGCGGGTTTAAACCAGTTTACGGGCGCCCGAACCTCACACTTGGCCAAGATGTATTCATAATGCATGTAAATGTAAATAAAGATTAGCCGCATATCTTCGCATTTCAACTTAAATAATAATAAAAGAGAATACTACCATTTAATTACTCAATGGTTCGGTATAAATCAGAGTAGCAGAAAATGTATGCATTGTATTGGTCCATATGAACTTCCTGAGCCACGATGGAATGAAAGATACCAACTGAATATCTTCTTTTTTAAGAGATTGAAAGACAAAGCATCATATAGTGCAATTTTCAGATCATCGTCATGCAATACAGGAAAGAAACCGTAATGTTGGGTGTAAAAAGTCAGATTACATAGCATTGATGTATATCGTACTATTATAAATAATTTATAATTCTACATTTGTAAAATATTAGATTCCCATGCCTTGACTTGCATACAGACATGCTCGCCGTTCTTTTATTCAAATAACCACAAAATATACAATTGCAAAACATCACATTTGACGTAAGATAAACATGACAACTGGAATAATACACAACACAAAATACAATTATATAATACATAATTAATAGTTTATTAAGCTTCTTAAATGTATTGAGATATGTAATACACTAAGCGTAATGAAATATGTAAATTCTCGTCACAACATAATCCCTATACTCAATAACTACACGAAATTAAAACATTAATATACGCAGTACACTGGCTCTGTTTAAGTCACAAACATACACTTCATTTTACCCAAAAAAGTGTATATATATGCTTACACAAAAGGCATTTAAAAGAATTTTTCAAAAATCAACGTCCATACACTTCTTTTTCTTTAAAATGCCGAGTTTAAACCAGTTAAAAACATCAACAATAAAACGTAAAACGTAAAAGATTGTAAATTACTATCAAAATATCTGAGCTTGTGTGTATTTACACTGCATTTTTCAATGATTTAGACTAAGCACAAATACAGTGACAACACCAATGCATTACATAGCAATTATCAAAACTATCACACTCTTTGCATATCTGAATACATTTTAGGACAAAAATCAATTGTTTTATCTTGCCACTGTTGAAATATCGTATAACATAGAATAATTGCCAAAACAAAAACCTATCGCATTAGTAGAAAATATTTTTAACATAACCGCCCGGAAATCATCGAGGTGAAAACGTATACATACAATAACAGTATTATATGTAATACAATAATTACATATTAAATTATGCAATGCATATAGGTAATATCTATTGAAAACAATAAGCTACAAAGGTAATTAATAAGACTAATACACCTATATTCACGCGCGTATAAATCGTTAAGCCAACTTGAACATGACGTGTGCTATAATATTAATACAGTCAGTTACAATGGAAAAACCTTAAAGATTAAAAACAGATCTGGTATACTGTAACAAAGGTTACCAACACATACCCTACAACAGCAACATAGGTCAATGTACGAGATATATTATGAATGCAATTATATAATGCAGTTAGATGAATTCAAGTTGATTTAACATATGTAACACTACAAGTGCTTTTCCTAGTGATAGCTTAAAACACTTGCACTATATCTTAATAAAGAATCATGCATGCATGTGGTGATCCGGTTCATCATCAACATCCAATCATTTGTTCATTGACTCGATCTTCACAAATCCAGTTATGATACACATGAATTCTATCTGAAAACCCAAAGCCCACCACAATTCTACTGAGTCTTTCGTCAAGCGCAACTGAAAACCCGTTTTTACAATTCGGTATTATACTTCGTTCACAGCTGAATTTATCAGACAACTGAGTTCTAGAATCCCCTTTAAGAATATATAAATTCCCTTGTTAATCGAATGTAACATCGTTGACATACAAAAATGTAGACGGCAAAGAACGTCGTATTCCTGTAGCAAATAACAATGGCATATGACATTCACTGTATCTTTGCAACAGCTCCCACCTTTTATTGCCATGCTTACAACTGAATTTCGCGCATATTCGAGACGGTTGGTTTTGATAGAAGTCTGATCCATCTTGATCGTCCTTGAATTCGTCGAATGCATAGCACACATTGCGAATCTGGAATATACACCCTAAGATTCCACCACAGCTGCAATATGGTGTACATACATTATCATAAAGACGACGTTGTAACTGCAAAAGATGTGATACTTTTCACAAATTTCCTTGCCATATTCTATGAAAAGTAATGTTTTTTTGCATACCAAAACAAACAGCAACTGTAAACATACCGTCTTGTTTCTCCTTTATGATACACATACCATTGGGTTTGTAACGCAAACGAAAAGTTGATAACAATGCGAGTTTGTCTGAAAATAAGGTAACACCATTTTCATCATCCAACACAATAATACGACCATCGGACAAACTATCTACAGCAATAGCATTGCTGGTCTTGATTCGTTCGCCTTGCTTTGTTGGAATTATTAAAATTCGTATATGTTTTGTCACTTGCAGCTTCTTTAAAAGTGAGCCAGTGTGCTGTTTATATATTAAACGTTCATCCACTTGTATTGCTATATCTCGTGAAAGGCGTTTTATCTCGTGACATGCGTTTATATTCGTCACTGCGCAAATGGTACTGTTCTTTGTCTGTTAGCACAAGGTCACATTGCTGTAACAGTCTACGCAGAGTAATGGACGTCATTGGTTGTATAACATGTACATGCTTAGCAGCTATTCCTTTTAATATGTCACTAGCCTTCAATTCATCCCACAAGAAGCGGGTCAATAAAACCAGTCAGCGTCATGCGGACGGCGTCTCTCGTTATTAGCATTAAAGTTACACTTCACTTGCTTAGAAAACAAAGGATCCGCAACATTCCGTAATATCGACGTAAATTCATTTAAAAGGTTATTCACTGATGGTCGGCTTGTAATATCAATGTTATTAATATCCGTTAATCTATTTAACTCGGGTAATTTGGCTATCAGTGCCGAGCGAAATAGATCTCGTTTCTCTGCGTTCCATTTAAATTGGACAAACTGTTCGGACGACGATACCCGATTATCGATTTTACATAGTAAAGACAATTTTAACGGTGTATGATCGCTGCAAACATTTAGATCCTCTATAGTAAAACTATTTATCATCGAAAAATTACATTCCTTCGTGAGTAAATAATATATCACCGATGCGCCTTGTTGTGAAACAAACGTAAAACGATCAGTATTATAAAATCTACCGTTAAGAATTCGCACGTTCGTTACCTTGCACATATCAAGAAGTTTAACCCCGTGACTATTAGAAGTTTTATCCGGCGAGGCCCGTAACAAGGGGACATCTGCAACATAATCATAATCATCAATGTAATCAATATTTTTATCTTGAATAATGTAATCAAATTTTGTTCCTACTCTGCTATTAAAATCTCCTGCAACATAAACCGTTCCTAAATTATCATAAAAGTTTATATCTGATTCAAGGACCTCAAATAGATCTATATTATTTATAGTGTAAGCTGGCGAATCTATTCCCCAAATATACGTTCCACAAATATATACATCCTGATCAAAATGAAAAAATGCATGGTCAACTTTGATCCAAATAATGGTATCCAAATGGTTACAAATAACTTCAATACCCTTGCTTATATTATCTTTAAGATAGAGAACAATACCTCCACTAGAACGTTTAGCATTACTGTTTTGAAATTTTCTAAAAAAGTTAAAGCTGATGTATCCTTCTATTTCAATATCACTTTTGCTATTTGTCCAGGATTCATACAAAAAAACTATATCACAAGTATTAATTGTTTTAAGGAAATCGTCACTTTCCTTTTTGCTGCTTGTTAGTCCATGAATATTCCACGACAGGATGTGGAGTTCATCCCCTTGGAATTCCTAATCCCGCACTGGTTTCCCCTCAACGAATAGAGTGTCATAAGCAATCCACGCAGATTTACCGTCTTTGCGAGCCTCCTTCATCTTCGGGATCAGCTTACGGCGTTTGTCAATAACTTCCTTTGGAAATTGTTCACTCACATAAAATTGAGTACCCTTCAGCGCTGGCCCCTGCCGTCTGACCAGTTCACGTTCCTTGTAGAATGTAAATTTGGCGACGATGTTGCGAGGTTTGCCTCCGACCCTTGCGCCCATCCTGTGGACTCTCTCGAACCCAATCTTATCCGCTATATCTTTAGCTAGTTTCATTTTTTCATGTAGGAACGTCCGGATCGTACTTTCTGCATCTTCGACGTCACCGGCGCGTGGTTCCGGGATGCCTCCAAATACCAAGTTGTTCCTCATAGACTGGGACTGTAAATTTACTACGTCTTCCTGCAAACTACTTCTCTGCTTTTCTAACTCCTAACCTTACTATTGACCATACCAACTGCAAAGTCTATACTCTCGGCCTTTTCCTCGACTCTAGCAACTTGTTCCCCTAACTTCCGGTTTCTCTCATCGACAACTACCCACAATCGTTTCAGTTCTGACTCAAAGCTACTGACCTTTCTTTCTACCTCGTCAAGAATCTTCAATCTTCTCTCTATCCCATCCATTCTGGTGTCTATCTTCTTCAAATACTCGAGCAACTCACTGTTCGTAGGTTCCCCCATGGTTGAGTATTCCAGTTGGCACGACTCACTTACACCACTGGAGTTTAAATTTCCTCGGAACACATCATTGTCCACATCTAAGAAAGGTACACACTCCTTTTCATATAATACAGCGTTTGTTTCACTCAAAATATCACTCACCGACACGCACGTACCCCCGGACGGGCCTCTGACTTTGAAATATTTGCCTTTGTTTACTTTATCACTTTCACTACCACTGCTTTCTCTATCTTTCCTTTTCCTATTTTTCCCCATAACACATATCCACCAGTTAGAAGCACTTTATTTCCAGGTTTGGCTCACTTCACAATGCATTTTCAGGCTTTTAAACATGTTTTTAATTTAATTTTATGAGAGCGCAAAGAATACGACTTCTCCCGCCTTATCACGTGAACAATTTTATACTGAATTTATTTTATTTGTACTGAATTTGCTTTGACGATGTACTTTTGTGCAAGTCACCAATAAAAGTTCTGTTCTGTTCTGTTCTGTTCATGTTGAAGCACCCATCATGCATACATGCAATGTAAGTTTTTCCTAAATAACTCATTCATATGTTTGGTCACTTCTATTCAGTCTATTCGACGAATAGTTGAATTAAAATAAAAGGCAATGGTTTTGGTGTATATTTTATAACGTCCAATAACATTAAAATTTAAATTATTATATCGGTATAATGTTTACCTTTTTTGAATAACAAGTTTTAAGCATACGGCTTTACTGTATTTATAACACGAAAACAATTTCATAGATTAGATATGAATTACCTGATTAGAAAACGAACGAAAATTGCAATGTCTATAAACCAGATATCGAAAAAGGAATATAGACAAATGTACGCATTAGGAACCCTTAGAAGTTTTAGTAATGTATTGATTGTTGTGTGTTAACAGGTAAGATACTCGAGTTTACATACTCGTAGACAAAGAATTCATACTGTACAGTTTCACCTTCTTACAACAATTTAATAAGCAAACAATACTGTTCAACTGGATTTCTATGCAATGTTTCCAGCAGTGTTATGGTGTTTACGATTAATGGCAAGCGAGTGGGTCTAAATACATGTGAAGATGCCCATAAATGCCCATTACGTTCATGCTATTAGTTTGTGCTGTATATTTGTTACCGCTAATCAGGAAATAAAACTTACAAAATGAAACGTTTACTTGTTACTGCTGCTTCAAATTTCAACATTATTTCACAATTTCAACTATGCTACTGAGATATACTCATAAAAGCTTCACCGATTGTATGATCACAAGGAATTCCTCAAACAAACACAGTTGAGTGCTTTAAATATGAATTATTCTGAACCACAGTGTATAAACTAATTGAACGTACTACCGGATGTTGTGATTACGATTGCAGTGATAAACCTGACTACACATTCCGACATTCATAAATGCCTTCTTTTTTAGGAAATACATCAAACGACAAATCATACATTTAATGTAATTTTCATCTAAAGAAATTGTATGGCTTTTTCCATAACATTTTCAAAGAATTATGAAGTGTACAATCTACATTTCAGGTTTTTGTATGGACAGTTTATGTAACTAAAAGGTAGTCCAGTATGTTAACCTTACAATGAAATAAACAACTTACAAAGTTGTCCTCTGAATATCGATTAAATACGAGATTTCCAGAGAGGGTGTGAATCACAATATTGTACAACTTACTTCAAATCATTGAAATAATTAGTATGATTGCTGACAAACTGTGTGTACGATTTATTGCGATGTGATTGCCTTAATTGTGTACGAAATATTTTGATTGTCCAAACTATTGAACTGAACCTGAGCTAGGGTTTTATGGCAACGGGAATTTACTGACATACAATCGTATGTATTCCTAGGCATTATAAATCAGGTATATATTATTATTCTCATATTGACAGCAATTGGATGCATAGTATTGAGTTACTTTCAAGTTCACTAGCGTTGTTTACATACGCTTTGTAACAATTATCGTCTTATGCAGTCTGCTTGACAGTCCATGGTTTTGTTTACTGTTGATGATAAATGAGTGTAATGATTGGTGAAGAAAGTGAAGAATGAAATCGGGGACCAGGTACCGGACCGGTAATTGAACCGCGGACCTACCGCTCTCAAGTCCAGTGCTTTACCATTAGACCACAGTTGCCCCTCAACTAATATATAACTGAAATGTATGTTTCATTAATATGCAATACAAGCCATCTGTATGATGTTATCATTACTTGTACGATGTTAACATTGACATTGCTTGCGTGATGTACCCTAACAGTTGTATTGCGTTCAGAACATAATTACAGTTTGTATCTTAAAAGATAATACTGAAAGCAACTGCTCTAGTGTTGGTTTAAGAAAGAATACATAAATTAAAATATTAAAATACTAGTAAAAGCACTAGAAATTACTCATAATAAATCGCAATAAGAGTTCACTACAATCACAGTAAGCGTTCAAATCAATACACGACGTAAGTTGTATTGCGTTCAGCACATAATTACAGTTTGTATTTATAAAAATCACTGAAAGCAACTTCCATACATTCTTCAATAGTGCACGCAGCAGAAATTACTCACACAAACATCTCATAAAGCGTTCAATTCAATAACAGTAAGCGTTTAAATCACTACATGACATAGTGCAGTAAGATGTACCAAATTGATTTACACATCTATACAGTACGGTCATATAATTTGCTTACATAAACTGCTCACATCATAAAATTGGACTTCTTAAAGTAAAAATCGGACACTGGAGCATGTATAAACATATAAAACAATACACTGTAAGAAGCCACAAGTCAATAAAACACATTTTACTTCGTATGTATTTCCAAAGTTTCAGTTGAATCCAGTGGTTGATGAAAATTATGTCAATATATACAAAACAACAAACTCAAAAATGAATGAAATTGAAAAGAGTTGTCATTGCAAAAGAAAAGTAAAATGTCCGTTTCCTCTTTTCTTGTCTTGTTGATTGCGATTTATAATTTTTGACTACACACTAGCCGATGCGACATAGTATACATGTAAGTGTGTTATTGATGATGTACGCAATCACAACATCCGGTACTACGTTCAATTGGTTTATACACTGTGTAAACAAGAACCTGAACAAAACATTACTTATGAGTTTGACCTTAACAAATGCGAATTGTCATTATAGTTTCTTCTTCAGTGATAGTTACCATGTCTATCGTAGATTACATTACCTTTACGGAGCTATTAAGGAAACAAAGCACAACAACCATAATACATGGCATATTACGTTCGGCTTAAGTTTAAACCAGTGCATGCGCCTTTTGAGGCTCATTCACAGACACACTGGAATTACATGTATTAATACAAGTTTACACATGTATTTAGCGAAATATGCGGAAGGCCAAAGCCCAAATGGACAAATATAAACAAACAGAAACTCTAGCTGCATCAGCATTTAACAAAAAGTACAGCACAATACAAAAATACGTAACAAACACAAAACACAAATATGAATAAAACTGATGCCACCGCCTTGGAACGCTCGATGCAAAGCATTGCGGGTTTAAATCAGTTTACTGGCACCCGAACCTCACACTTGGCCCAAATGTATTCATAATACATGTAAATGTAAATAAAGATTAACCGCATAACATCGCATTTTAACTTAAATAATAATAAAAGAGAATACTCCCATTAATTACTCAATGATTGTGTATTGGTCCATATGAACTTCCTGAGACACGATGGAGTGTAAGATAACAATTACATATCTTCTTTTTTAAGAGATTGAAAGACATAGCTTCATATAGTTCAATTTTCAGATCATTGTCATGCAATACAGGAAAGAAACCGTAATGTTGGGTGTAAAAAGTCAGATTACATACCATTGATGTATATCATAGTATTATAAATAATGTATTATTCTACATTTGTAAAATATTAGATTCCCATGCCTTGACGTACGTACAGACATGCTCACCGTTTTTAATTAAATAGCCACAATATATAAAATTGCAAAAAATTACATGTGACGTAAGAGAAACATGACAACTGGAATAATACACAACCCAAATACATTTATATAATACATAACTACTGGTTTATTAAGCTTCTTAAATGTATTGACATATGTAATACACTAAGCGTAATGAAATATGTAAAGTCTCGTCTGTGTCACAACATAATCCCTATACACAATACCTACACGAAATGAAAAAAACTAATATACGCAGAACACTGGTTCCGTTTAAGTCACAAACCTAAACTTCATTTCACACACAAAAAGAGCATATATATGCTTACACAAAAGGCTTTTAAAAGAAATTTTCAAAAATCAACGTCCATACACTTCTTTTTATTTAAAATGCCGAGTTTAAACCAGTTAAATACATAAATAATAAAACGTAAAAAGTAAAAGATTGTAAATTACTATTACAAGATCTGAGCTTTTCTTACGACTTCATTCGTCTATATTCACACTAGAATATAAGTAACCGTATTGATACAAAGACAACGATAACAGTTTATATTCGAACATGTGCGCGCCGTGTGTGTTTTTACACTGCATTTTTAAATGATTTAGACTTAGCACAAATACAGTGACAACACCAATACATTACATAGCAATTATAAAAAATATCACAATATTTGCATATCTGAATCCATTTTAGGACAAAAATCAATCGTTTTATCTTGCCACTGTTAAAATATCGTATAACATAGAATAATTGCTAAAAGCTAAACCTGTCGCATTAGTAGAACATATTTTTAACATAACCGCCCGGAAATCATCGAGGTGAAAACGTATACATACAATAACCGTATTATATGTAATAAAATAATTACATATTAAATTATGCAATGCATATAGGTAATATCTATTGAAAACAATAAGCTACAAAGGTAATTAATAACACTACTACACCTATATTCACGCGCGTATAAATCGTTCAGCTAACTTGAACACGAGTGCTTTAATATTGATACACTCATCTACAACCAGAAATCACCCTCGGAGAGCGGAAACCTCCACCAGCATTTAACAATTAATGTCTTTAAAAAAGACAATCGGCCTTGAAATTAATATTGAGATGTCATTTAAAAATTACCTAAACAGACGGCCAAGATGATCGGTTACGTGACTTCTCAGACTCAGATTTTTTGGTCCCCACCAATATTATTAGACCCCAGATTTTTCGGACACTATAAGAAAACTTCTCGGACCCAAAAGTTAATTTGAGATAAATTTATTAATTTAAAAATTAAATAAAATTATGATTAATATCTATGCTGTGAATAAACCAATCATACAGCTCCATGTTTCCACCAGTGATATATGAATAACCAAAATAATTTAAGTTAACATAAGTGTTATCTGAATTTATCAAGCCAATTTAACAAATTAACAATGTAAGAAAATAATTTCGGGACTGATTTAAAATTATTATGTATCAGACGAGTCTATAACGTTATTTATAGTACCGGTAATATACCATTCAGGTTAGTTATCTACTAGAAATATGATATATCAGGGGTTCCTGTGTATAATTAGTATTGCATATTGTGTTTTCATGGTACGCGAATAACAATTCGACGAATTCCGAATCTTTTTTCATAACATTTTATCTGTAGAAAATGTAGCATCTTTTTATAGATTTAATAACATCTACTGGAGGAGTTGATAGAAAGATGCAATTATAAATAATCGTTAATAAATCGTAACCACAATTTTATTTCAAATTAACAGTAAGTTTATAAATATAAATTCCCCATTTACGAGTATATTAACACAGCTATACAACTGTTGCTAGCTACGCACACTATTTTTAGAATGACACTACTGTTTATTATGTAATGAACTTGCTAGAATCAATGGGCTACATGGAACGGCAACACTGTGAATGAGATTTTGGAATGGGAACATTGCACAATTGCTATTTATAGAGCGTAACGTTTATATAAATGTAGGCTAAACAAAATAGTTATTTCGTTACGTGAATGAATATAGCATTCTGTTTATGGCATACAATGAGAAAATACGTTCATAATTAGCCTCAGTTCTAGAGTATATGTTGAAGATATGTTTATAACTTCATTTTAGCCGCTTATGTAAACAGTTATGTTAATTTTTAATCCCCAAATATGCAACAGTTATATACGTTAAACCATTGTTTGAAGTTTGCATTCCCTAGAATGAGAAAATTTTCCCAATTCTATTGGCATTCAATTTTCCCGCTGCATAATTATCGAAAGAAAATCTGGGTCAAAAGTGATCTTAGACAGCTACGCCGAAAAAAGGGTTTTATTGTAACGCTGGAGTTTCTACAATGTTAAGAGATAAAATAAAACAGATTTGTGGTATCTACAATCGTAAAAACAGATCCGGTATACTGTAACACAAGTTACCAACACATACCCTAAAACAGCAACATAGGTCAATGTACGAGATATATTATGAATGCAATTATATAATGCAGTTTGATTTAACATATGTAACACTACAAGTGCGTTTCCTAGTGATAGCTTAAAACCCTTGCACTATATCTTAATCAAGAATCATGGATGCATGTGGTGATCCGGTTTATCAACAACATCCAATCATTTGTTCATTGACCCGATCTTCCCAAATCCAGTTATGCAAATCCGTTCATAACTATGCACGTACCGTTGCTAACAGACAAACGGATCCACGAGCCAACGGTTCCATAAACAAACCTCCTTAGGAAAAATAATTAAATTTATTACTTATTCAACACTATTTATTAATTTCAAAATCAACCTTATTTATAACTAAATGTTAAAATGCTCAATATTAAATTCGGCAAAGGTCATTATCCGTGAACTAAAAATCTGTACATTTATCAATGTGTCACTAATCAGCACACCACACGTGTTAAAGGGGATATAATTGTATATGTCTCTGGAGTTACATTCTAAGCATTATGCTTAGACCTTAGTGTAATCATTGTATTAAATTTACTAATTTGTTTACTAAATGTCATGTTATATATACCTTTATTACAAAATCGAGTAGCTTTTGTAAAATATCATAGTCATGTCGATACATCAATTGTGTTATTCTATACTCCCAACCCACTATTTGTTAAAACTTCGTTTATAGTTTGTGTTGATACACATGAATACGATCGGAAAAACCGAAGCCCACCACAATTCTACAGAGTCTTTCGTCAAGCGCAACTGAAAACCCCTTCCTACAATTCGGTATTATACCTCGTTTACGGCTGAATTTATCAGACAACTGAGTTAGAGAAACCCTTTTAAGAATGTATAAATTCAATTGTGAATCGAATGTGACATCGTTGATTCGTTGATTGACAGAAAGTGCAGACGACCGGGAACGTCAGTATTCCTGTAGCAGATAACAATGGCATACGACATTCCCTGTATCTTTGCAACATTTACCATCTTTTATTGCCATGCTTACAACTGAGTTTCCATTAAGTAATAAAAATCTATTTGCGAGTTTGCTCACACATATTCGAGACGGTTGGTTTAGATAGAAGACTGATCCATCTTGATCGTCCTTGAATTCGTCGAATGCAAAGCACACATGTCCTGTAGAAACGTCTAGTAATTGAAATGCGAATCTGGACTATACACCATTAGATTCCACCACAACTGCAATCTGGTGTACATACATTGTCATACAGACGACGTTGTAACTGCAAATGCTCTGATACTTTTCACAAAATTCCTTGTCATATTCTATGAAAAGTAATGTTTTTTGCATACCAAAACAAACAGCAACTGTAAAATACGGTCTTGTTTCTCCTTTACGATACACATACCATAACGCAAACGAAAGGTTAATACAAAGCGAGTTTGTTTGAAAATAATGTGAGACCATTTTCATCATCCAACACAATAATACGACCATCGGACAAAAATATCTACAGGAATAGTATTGCATGTCTTGTTTTGTTCGCCTTGCTTTGTTGGAATTTTTAAAATTCGTATATGTTTTGTCACTTGCAGCCTCTTTGAAAGTGAGCCAGTGTGCTGTTCATATATTAAACTTTCATCCACTTGTATTGCTATATCTCGTGACAGGCGTGTATCTTCGTCACTGTGCAAATGGTACTGTTCTTTGTCTGTTAGCACAATGTCACATTGCTGTAACAGTCTACGCAGAGTAATGGATGTTATTAGTAGTATAACATGTACATGCTTAGCAGATTTTCCTTTTAATATATCACTAGCCTTCAATTCATCCCACAAAAAGCGGGTCCAGAAATTACCAATAATATATTCCTTTTCTGTGCCGTACTTTTCAGTAAAAACAGACAGTTTCTCATATCTTGTAACTTTGTTTTCAATCCTCGACAATATTTCGTCTGACTTATTGAAGGACTGAGTCAAAGTTGACATCAGCTGTTCCTGTTGCCCATTCAATTTCCTTTCAAGTTGCTCAACATAGTCTTTCACTCAATTTACAAATGTCTTAATCTCTTCTTTTACAACAATCTGGTTAGCTTGAATGTTCTCTCTTATTTGATGTGTGTCCTGTCGGTGTCTTTGACACTCTGTCTTGAGCTGCTTTATCAATTAAGCTTGGTTGCCGAAAGTGTGATTCTTCTTTGCAATAGATATTTTATCAATATCAGCTATGTTCCTGCACTTAACGTGTTCGTTAATTAGACAATATGTACATATTAAAACATCCTGGTTGCCACAATATTTTTCAAGTTCTATCCCATGGTGTGTAGCACAAAGCGACAGTTGTTTCATTTCTTCAAACAAATGTACATCTTGTGGTAAATCAGATTCATCCAGTATTTTATGTCCACATGATGACTTGTGTTTTTGGTGTTCACGAGCGCAACCGGTGCATAAATAGTCCAGACAGTCAACACATAATTGTTTTGGCTCCACTGTTCCTCCATCAAACGATGTTTCTGATTCGATCTTGCCAATGAACTATTCCTATATAGATTTTACACATATGGACAGGTTTGGGAAATATCATATAAAACGTGAAAATTCTATCATGCACACAGTTAATTTTATCTTGTAAAGGGACAATAACTCCCGTCTTTCTAGTCATATATTGTAGCACTTTTTCATGAACAAGAGCCAATAGTTCTAATTTCTGTGACTCATTTTTGTTTTCTTCTTAGAACTCATGGGTTTCTCAAGATAAGATCTCCCGCACTCCGTCCTGTTAAAGCATAATAAAGTGTACAGTGTCATCATTGTTCACTACAGATAATGGTGAGTTAGATAGAAAATAAATTAAGTTAAATAAATATAATAAATTAAGTTAAATAATACAATAATACAATGAATATGATTGGTTTCTGGATCCATGTTTGAGAAAGTTTTGTTACTTCACTATCTGTATCATGCAATCATGATACACGCATCCAGACAAACTATATTTTTATATTTTGTTTTAGCTTGCAAAGAATTACGTTTAAGAGAGTAATTGCCAACAGTGAAAGAAAAATTCTTTGATGCAATGGATCAAATTCATGATTTGTGTACCAAGAAATCCACACTGGTTCCGACCGATGATTTAAAAGTATTCTTTATTCCCAACGGTGATTTTCAAGAGGCGCGAGTAACCTCCTAATGGTTTTAATTATTATCGCTTAATCTTCGTAGTCGTAGCGAATGTTAACGTTACATTACTAAGTTTGCTGTATTCTCTTGAATACGATAGTGCACATACATCTGGTATTCGCACGAATCATTTTAACGTAGTAAACACTCTATCCGCACAGACATACAATCGTAACAACATTTTAATGATGTGATGCAATACCACGAAGCGCTTCGAAACATTAGCTCAATTTCAGACAATGTATTCATTCACAAAAAGATCAAAGTGTAAAGAAATATGTTATATCTCGTATATACACACGTTATAAATCACGTCTAAAATTGATATGTGTTTTGATTTACAACTAAAATAGTAATTTCTGATATCGGACAGGATTAAACTTGAAATATATATTTAAAATGTGTCAAAACATCAAGATATCTTGTATAGTTAAATTTCATTATTGTATGTATTTTATTGTATTCCCCAAGTTTTATTACATATCTACTTACCTTTATAATTATTCCAGTCGCACTAATTTGCGTTCAAACACTTCAATGAAACAGAAATTCATTTCGTTTTCCTATGACAATCTATATTGCTGCAGTAAAACCGTACTCTCTTTAGCTTGACATCCGGATTATAACACCGATATTCAATACTACAGACCAGACATTGCATTTACGGCGGCGACACAAAAACTATGCGCACCACAAGGCGATTGGTAGTTCAGTTGCTACGTATTAACATAAATATTAATATTGTTCCACTACTTGAAGGTTTTAAACATTAATTCGTTTGAGTCTACACTTGAAATACTTCAGGTTACTGGAGTTGTCCCGCGTAGAATATCAATATTTGCATTGAAGTATTTTATAATTGACAAAAATAAGGTATGTCGTTTAGCATCATTGGATGTAGGTGATGTTTATTTTTGTATTTTTGGGACAGACATCATTAAGCTCCACTGGCGAGCTTATGCCATGGCGGTTCGTCCGTCGTGCGTCCGTGCGTGCATGTGTGTGCAAACTTTTTCTTTAAATGACATCTCTTCTGAAACCGTTTAGCCGACTTTGATGAAACTTCACAGAAATGTTCTTTGGGTGGTCCTGTACCAAAGTGGCTCAATGGTTCCGGTCCGCTGCAAAAGATGGCCACCATAACTATAAATACAAAAATGTTAAACGACATCTCTTCCTAAACCACATGGTAGATTTTCAAATAATTTCCCAGAAATGGTCCTTGGGTGGTACTCTACCAAAGTTGCTCAAATGGTTCCGTTCCGTT
Source organism: Congeria kusceri (assembly GCA_027627225.1). Lineage (NCBI taxonomy): Eukaryota > Metazoa > Mollusca > Bivalvia > Myida > Dreissenidae > Congeria > Congeria kusceri. The sequence goes on from JAPFQT010000195.1 coordinate 187,844, forward strand.
GAAAAGGGGGCTATGCCATTTTTCCTTATATGAGTATAATGAAAACTTTGAAAATATTCTTGTTAGATACCACTGGATGGTTTTCAAAACAATTTCAAAGAAATGCTCCGTTTGTGGTTATCTTCCAAAGTTGTTCAAATGGCTTCGCTCCGTTGAAAACAAATGGCCGCAAAGGGCGGGGCCATTTATCCTTGTATGACTACAATATTGAAAACGTCGAAATTCTTCTAGTCAGAAACTACTGATTGGATTTCGAAATAATTTAACAGAAATGTTCCTTGGGTTGTTCTCTTCCAAAGTTGCTCAAATGGTTTTGCTCCGTTTATAAAAAGGGCCGCCTTGAGGCGGGGCTATTTTTCCTTATATGGCTGTTGTCAAGATTCTAGACCCATGCCATGTACATGTACTCAGTTAAATTCCTCTACAAATATTGTGGTCTGTGCTTGGTCCTGATATCTTGGAGGTTATCAAAATAAAGGGGCTCTGGTATTTCAACTAACCATGAGCACTGGCAATTTGAAACAAAGGGGTGTCCAGTTTGATAGACCGCATATCCCTTGAATTGTTTATTTTCCACCCAATGTTCCCAGAAACTTAGCAACCCAACTGAGTGCCATCGTAGTCTTTGTGCAGTGAGGACGCTCGTAAAGTGCCCAAGGGGCAGAAGTTTTAAGTGTATCTGTGTTGGATACCTTTATTATAAAGAACTGGGATCCCAGTTTCCGGGTGGGTGTGGCAGACCTACGTTGACGGCTGTCACCCAACGGGAAGTACGCCATAGCCGTGTGCGAGAGGCATTGTCGGTGACGAAGGTCGGTTAGGGACGCACCAACTCAGCAAAGTGCAGTGGGGTGCAGTTTTAAGGTGACCAAGTTTAGAGCGCCACAAGGGCCAGGTTGTGCCAGGACGCTGAGGGCTAGACAGAGCCAGGAAGTCAAGGGCCAGGTTGTGCCAGAGAGCCGAGGGCCAGGCGAGAGATCTCGTTGAGTATTGTATCGGGTGTGACACGTGACATTTTAGTCGGCCAGTGACTTATTTGTCGTTGTTTCTTCATTTGTTACTCTTACCTGGTAGTCATTGAAACATTATAATTAAAATATGCATGCGGTCTCTACTAACCCTAGTAGTTTTTTTTTTTTTAGTTAATGTATCATATGTGAAGATTTTCAATTAATTAAATTGTTCAAAATTCCATCTGTCTCCATCATCATTTCTATGATCAAGGCTCGAACCGCTTGTCACTCGTAAATCACTCCGTGACAAAAACTGGCGATCCAGGCAGGACCATTTAATTATAATTGGTTTCCTTTATCATGGATTTGTGTGGAGCAGATCATCTGTGAGGTATCATATTTCAACTCTTTACCTGGAACTCTGTTAGGGGTTAAGCTATTTTTAGACTTTTTGTTACACTTGATTTGATGTGAGTCAAGGGAGACTAGCAGTGGAAAATTAGGGATTTTTAGGGATCTAGGCTATACGAGTTTTCTCCCTTAGATATTTGCAGTTAAAGGGGTGTTATTGTAATTTATCACACTTGAGTCACTATCTGGAAAAGTTTTGATTTAAATTTTTGTCATTATTTGCACAATTTCATTTGAATAGTTGTTCATTTTTATTGCTTTTAAGAGGATCAATTCAGTGGAACAATGGATGCACGGTCTTTCATTGAGGATGGGAAGTTAATGGGTTTAGAAGGGACAGATTTGAGGTCATATGTTGAGAATAAGGAAAAGGCATACATAGAACGGGAGCGGGAAGAGAGGGCTAGAGAGAGGGAACTTAGAAAACTGGAAATTGAAGCTAAGGCGGTTGCTCTGGAAAGGGAGATCGAACTTGAGAGGCTCAAGAAGGCAGAAAGTCTGCCCGATCATGCTCTTTCGGCGCCGCGTGTCTCAGCTAAATTTCCTAAGCTTCCGAATTTTGATGAGCACAAAGACGACATAGATTCGTACTTGCAGCGATTTGAGAGGTTCGCTGAATCATGTAGTTGGAGTAGAGATTCTTGGGCTACCACGTTAAGTGCCTATCTTAGGGGTAATGCCTTGTCAGTGTTTAGTAGGATGACGGCTGATGATGCACTTGATTATGATAAATTGAAGGTTGCACTTCTGAAGCGGTTTCGGATGACGGAAGAAGGCTTCCGCATGCGGTTCCGGTCATCGAAACCAGACCAAGGTGAGACAGTCTCACAATTTGCAGTTAGACTGCAGAACTACCTGAGCAGGTGGGTGGAACTGGCAGAGACTGAGAGGACCCACGAGGGACTAAGCGATCTGTTAGTGCGAGAACAGTTAGTCCAGCAGGTAAGTAAACCTCTTGCATTGTACTTGAAAGAAAGGAATCCGAAAAGTGTTGCGGAGATGGTCCATCTAGCAGACCAGTATGATGAGGCACACAGAACTACAGAGGTAAGTAATCAGGGTGACAGCAAGTTAGCACAGAAGCTGTGTTTTATTTGGAAAGGCAATCATTTGGCCAGGAATTGTCCTACATCTGAGACAAAATCCAATGGGAGTCCGGGGAAGGGAGGAGGTAAGTATGTCAGTTCACACCGACCTCCACCGGACAATCGGAATTCGTCGTTTAGAAACGGCCAGGGCCGGAGAGAAATGGGCCACGCATGCACGAGGGATCAAAATTGGAGGCGTGGACAGGTGCCTCGGAGAAAAGAAGAAATCAATGTTTCCATTGATGAAGAAACTGCCATGTTAAACATGCCAGTTTGCCAAGGTTATGTGAAAGGGAAGAAGGTCAGGGTGTTAAGAGATACTGGGTGTAGCAGCGTCGTTGTAAAGACGGCTTTAGTTTCCAAAGAGGAATACACCGGGGGGACCAGGAAGTGTATACTAATGGATGGTACCCCAAAGTATTGCCCCGTAGCGCTCATCACCATTTCAACACCGTACATTGAGGGAAAGGTTGAAGCCATGGTCATGGACAACCCAGTATATGACCTTATAATAGGAAACGTGCAAGGTGTAAAGGATCTTGGCGTTATAAGAGAGGACAAAGGAACGGAAGCAGTGAATGCTACGGCAAAGGACAGTGTAGCAGAAGGAATGTTGGAGCAGACACATGTCGGGCTTGGGGTACAAACAAGCGCCCAAAAAGAGAAGGCATGCAAAGGAACCAAGCCACTAAACGTCAAGACCAGTTTGGTCGACATCAGTAAACAGGATATAAGCAAGGAGCAAGGAAGACAGTACCCTGGAGGGCTTACGCAGTCGAGTTGAAAAGGGCGAGAAGAGGACATATGAGAATGGGGGAGGAGCATGGTTTGAGAAGAGGGGTGACATCATTTATCGGTTTTATCAGAAAGCCGACAAATGTGGTGGAATTGTTAAACAGCTCGTTGTTCCAGAAATGTACAGGAAGCACGTCCTAAGTTTTGGGCATGACAATCTGATGTCAGGTCACCTGGGTATAAAGAAGACAACAGACCGCATCCTTGCTGAATTCTACTGGCCAGGGGTGTGCGCAGATATAAGAAGATACTGCCAATCATGCGGGGTATGCCAAAAAACATTTCCCAAGGAAAAGTGCAACAGCTACCAATAGGAGAAATGCCAATGATTGACACTCCATTTGCCAGGGTTGCCATCGATCTGATAGGACCCATCAACCCACCGACCGAAAGGGGGCATCGTTTCATCCTGACGGTCGTAGATTATGCCACACGTTACCCAGAGGCTATGCCATTGAAGCGAATCGACACCGAAACAGTAGCGGAAGCACTTCTAGAGATATTCAGCAGGGTAGGTCTACCCAACGAAATGCTAACCGACTTAGGCAAACAGTTTGTCTCTGATCTCATGAAAGAAATATGCAGACTACGAGACACCACCCCATACCACCCACAGTGTAACGGCCTGGTCGAAAGATTCAATGGAGTCCTTAAGTCTATGCTGAGGAAAATGTGCGAGGACCAGCCACGTGAATGGGATAGGTACATCCCGGCACTTCTATTTGCTTACCGGGACAGCGAACAGGAGAGCTTAGGTTTCTCGCCGTTTGAGCTTATGAAAGAAATATGGACCTCAGAAACTGGTGACACAGAGACGAAGACGACTTTCCAGTACGTGATGGACTTGAGAGAACGACTCGATGGAACAATGAGACTAGCACATGAAAACTTGGCAAAAGCGAGTGCAAGGTACCGAATATACGCAAATAAAGGCAAGAAGATGTGGAGTTTTGCTGTCGGTGACCTGGTCTTGCTCCTACTTCCAACAGATAACAACAAGCTCCTGATGCAATGGAAGGGGCCGTTTGAGATAAAAGAAAAGGTAAATGATAGAAACTACATAATTGAAATGAATGGCAATTTAAAAAAGTACCACGCGAACATGCTGAAGAAGTTTGTAGAGCGAGAGAAAGGGGGCCAACTGGAGGACAGCGAAAAGACTAGGGAGACGCAAGTCAACGTGCTCCAGGCACTCGTTGTAGATGACAGTGATGTTGAAAACGAAAACCGATTGCCCTCAAGAGAAGTAAGAGTCGAGCTACCTGAATTAGAACCACATGAGGGAATTGAAAATGTGAACATCAACCCCGAATTGAACGAGACTGAAAAGCAGATGCTGAGACGCTTGGTTAGTGAATACAGTGATGTAATAACCGATGTGCCTGGGAATACCAAGGTTCTCAAACACGAGATTGTTTTAACATCAAATGTCCCGGAAAGGACAAAAGCGTACCCGGTACCACATGCTGTGAAAGCGGAAATTAAAGGCGAAGTTGAGAAGATGCTCCGAGCAGGCATAATAGAAAAATCTAACTCAGCTTATGCCTCACCAGTTGTATTGGTGAAGAAAAGGGATGGCGATTACCGTTTCTGTGTTGATTACAGAAAAATCAATAAGCTTACTAAATTCGATGCAGAACCCATCGGGAATCCCGATGCCATGTTCCAGAAAATGCAGAAAGGGCGATACTTTTCCAAAATGGACCTGGCGAAGGGATACTGGCAAATACCGACGAGCGAGGATTCGCAGCAATTCACTGCTTTCATAACGGAATTTGGTCTGTTTGAATTCAAACGTATGCCATTCGGGCTAGTAAATTCAGGAGCCACGTTCACGAAAATGATGCGCTACGTTTTGGAAGGACTACCGACTACGGACAGCTTTGTTGACGACATAATCACGTATTCAGAGGACTTCGAGAGACATCTAAGAGACGTAAGAACTGTTCTGGAAAGGCTGCGTACTGCACAATTGATCATCAAGCCATCAAAATGTATGCTGGGCTACACTCACATGGAGTTCCCAGGCAATGAACTGGGAGAGGGTAAGTTGCAGCCATGTGATTTAAAGATCAAAAGCATCCTGGTATGTGAACGTCCACAAACCAAGAAACAGATAAGGTCATTCCTTGGTTTGATTGGTTATTATCGCAAATTTGTGCCAAACTTCGCTGCTATTGCCGCTCCACTCTCAGACACTACCAAGAAAGGTAAGCCAAACAAAGTCGAATGGGATGAGAGCATGGAGAAAGCGTTCACGACGATGATCGCGACCTTGTCCAAGTCACCTGTTTTGCGATTGCCCGACTTCGACAGGGACTTCATCCTGAGAACAGATGCATCAAACACAGGTATTGGCGCAATTCTGTTGCAGGAACACGACGGTTCAAAGTTTCCTGTGATGTACGCCAGCAGGAAGTTGAACGTAAGTGAGGTGAACTATTCAACCATTGAGAAGGAATGTCTGGCACTCGTTTGGGGTGTACAGAAGTTCGAAATCTACCTCTATGGCAGGGAGTTTATTTTGGAAGTAGATCACCAGCCCTTGACCTACATCAACAAGGCTAAGGTCACAAATGCCCGAATCATGCGCTGGGCGTTGGCTTTGCAGCCATATCACTTCAGAATCAGTTATATTAAGGGTTCGGAAAATCGAGGTGCAGACTTCCTCAGTCGGCATGCTAGATACGAATCTTGTGATTAAAATTAATGAAACGTGTAGTTTCATCTTGTGTTGGGTGTTGTCAAGATTCTAGACCCATGCCATGTACACGTACTCAGTTAAATTCCTCTACAAATATTGTGGTCTGTGCTTGGTCCTGATATCTTGGAGGTTATCAAAATAAAGGGGCTCTGGTATTTCAACTAACCATGAGCACTGGCAATTTGAAACAAAGGGGTGTCCAGTTTGATAGACCGCAGATCCCTCGAATTGTTTATTTTCCACCCAATGTTCCCAGAAACTTAGCAACCCAACTGAGTGCCATCGTAGTCTTTGTGCAGTGAGGACGCTCGTAAAGTGCCCAAGGGGCAGAAGTTTTAAGTGTATCTGTGTTGGATACCTTTATTATAAAGAACTGGGATCCCAGTTTCCGGGTGGGTGTGGCACACCTACGTTGACGGCTGTCACCCAACGGGAAGTACGCCATAGCCGTGTGCGAGAGGCATTGTCGGTGACGAAGGTCGGTTAGGGACGCACCAACTCAGCAAAGTGCAGTGGGGTGCAGTTCTAAGGTGACCAAGTTTAGAGCGCCACAAGGGCCAGGTTGTGCCAGGACGCTGAGGGCTAGACAGAGCCAGGAAGTCAAGGGCCAGGTTGTGCCAGAGAGCCGAGGGCCAGGCGAGAGATCTCGTTGAGTATTGTATAGGGTGTGACACGTGACATTTTAGTCGGCCAGTGACTTATTTGTCGTTGTTTCTTCATTGTTACTATTACCTGGTAGTCATTGAAACATTATAATTAAAATATGCATGCGGTCTCTACTAACCCTAGTAGTTTGTTTTTTTTTAGTTAATGTATCATATGTGAAGATTTTCAATTAATTAAATTGTTCAAAATTCCATCTGTCTCCATCATCATTTCTATGATCAAGGCTCGAACCGCTTGTCACTCGTAAATCACTCCGTGACAAAAACATTGAAATTTTTGAACGTCTTCTTGTCAGAAACCACTGATTGGATTTCAAAATAATTTCACAGAAATGTTTCTTGGATGGTTCTCTACCGAAGCTGCTCAAATATGTCCGCTCCATTGAAAAACATGGCTGCCAGGGGGCGGGTCCGGTTTTCCTTACATGGCTATATTGAAAACTTTGAAAATTTTCTTGTAAGAAACCACTGGTTGGATTTTGAAATTAGTTCACAAAAATGTTCCGACTTGAGTAGCCCGTTACCAAAGTTGCTCAAGTGGTTCCTGTCCGTTGTAAAGCATAGCCACTAGGTGGCGGTGCAATTGTAACGTAATTCATTCAACATAACACGCAACATCGGAAACTGTTCAGTGTCTGTTATTTTCATATTGAAGCATTTTACAACTGATATTCAAAATAGCATCGTTTAAAGTCCATCGTAAAGCTATAACAGCAAGTTTGGACAAGATCGACATAACAGACGGGATCCCCGTACGGGAGGCCGCGTAACTCAGAGAGAGAGAGAGTTACATTCTAAATATGAACCTTCCTTCCGGTTTATTATGGCTGGGTATATATACTCTATACCCAGACGGTTGTATAATCGTATATGTCAATCAACGCATAATACACTTAATTTATATGTCATATGACTGAAGTGAAACTAATTTATATGACAGGTGACCACGCGATCCGATCCACGCTGTGCATACGTATAAGTAGCTACATTGATTGACAGATTTCAGTTAATTGGAATGTCCTGTGGCAGGACGTAAATATAAGTTACTTAAATGGTAAAATATCCGCTCGGAATATTTGATATTTTTTAATTTTTAACTCTACATAGGTATTTTATAAAATATACAATCATGTGACTACGTCACACAATTTTCCTTATACGGCTATATTTAAAACTTTTAAAAAATTCTTGTCAGAAACCACTTGTTTCTGTTCAAATTGTTACGGTCCGTTGTAAAACATGTCCGCCCTACAGGGGGGGAAGGGGCGTTGACTTTTTAACTTATATTGCTATGTTGAAAAATTTGAAAATCTTTTTGTCAGAAACCACTGTTTGGATTTTAAAGTAATTTCACAGAAATACTCATTGGGCGGTTCTCGACAAAAGTTGCTCATATAGTTCGGGTCCTTAAAAAAATGGCCGCCAGGGAGGGGTAATTTCTCTTAATATGGTTTATTTAAAACTTGGAAGATATTCATGTCATCTACTGGTTAGATTTCAAAATAAGTTCACAGAAATGTTCCTTAGGTGGTTATCTACCAAAATACTTATAAAATTATCTTGATTTTTTAGCAAAACGTGGCCGCCAGAGGGCGGGGCCTTATATACCATATCAGGCTCCTTTTGATTTTGACACTCTTTACCTAATAAGTCAGTGGAGCGATACATGCACCCATGTACCTCTTGCTCTTTATTGCTGTCGTAATTAATATTAAAATGTTGCGTTTTAACAAAAGGAAACAATTACGCGAATGTATCTATATACAAGAAATGGCGCCCTACTGACTTACATTTACATGTTTATAAGACATACGGTGTATTGACTGGAACCTTATTTAATCGGTCACTGTGAGCACGTTATTATGAGTGTTAACGTTAAGTCTTAGGGAAAATATGGCGGAACATTTCCACTATGTCCATCAACACTAGAGCAAACGGACCAACATATAATTGACAGTGTATAATTCTTTTTTATTCTAATTTATCCAATAAAGTGTACCACAATCACTCAATAGGAAATCAAAACATTTGGCTGTTATGTTATTTACAACGACAAGCTAATAATACTAAATATTCAAATCGTTATACTCGTAGGTTGCACAAACATAAAGCTGCTCGCCAGAGCAACTGTCTTAACTAAATTCTAATTAAGTTTTGTATCTTATACTCGTACACCCAATTTTGTCCATATGCTATTAATCAAGGAGTGTACACATGTTTCATCTTAGTGTTATACTAGTTCCTATTGAAGTACCAATTTGGGTGACCTTAATAATAAGAGTTCATATATTCAAAAAGGAGCACTGTGGTTTTGCGTTGAGTACATATTTGTCAAATTCCTTTCTTGCAACGTATAAACCTTTAATTGCTTATGTAAATATTGCGTTTGTAGTCGTGATTTACGTGCCCCTCTCTCAACCCTAAATTATCATTAACATTTGTAAGTGACCCCCATTTATTATACAATGTACATGCTGATGATACTTTATCCTTTTTTGACAGAGCAGACAATTTAAAAACTGGTGATTGAAAATGCAGTCTTTCGGCATTTGCTGTTTTTAGGGGCTGAAATGGTTGAAAAAGTAATAGCAATTTACCACAAAGGTTATCGTCGGTTATTAGAAAGCAGCGACACGCAATAGTTTTGATGCATTTTTAATCATTAAACATGTAAATAAACTATGATAAAGTAGGTAATTCTGTGCACAAAGAATGACAGATCTCATAAGAAAACGGCAGTGAAACTGGTGGGTCACCGAAACAGGTACATGGGTGATATATCAGGATGTGTACTACTGAAGCTATGTGACTCACGTTTTCAAAACACAATGAGCAGTAAGGTATTGGTGTGATTATTATTATCAGTAAATATGTTTGGTGATTTTTGTGAATCCGGTATAATTTGGGTACACCTCTTTGCTTTTAACAACAAACACCAATATACTCAAACTCGTTCAACAAAACCACTGTTAACGTCTACAAAAAGAAAAAAGAACTAAAGTGGAATACAAAGTGAACGTTTAGGCAAACGAGTTCCTGGTAAAAACGACCAGCATGCACTTGAACGCTAAGAACTACCTTAGACCTACCATGTATATTATGTCGACTAACAAAATCATTTTCACGCGTCTGTGTTTGCGTCATAGTAATGCTTTAAGCTTTAATCTGATAATCGAGCCCATATGCTTTGGTACGTGACTAACTAGTAATACACTTGGAATTAAATTGAAACTTCTGTGCAAAAAATCGTCAAACAATGGCTTTCTTTATTAGAAAATCCAATTACAAAATTTCAGAATTTCTTCTTTACCTTTGAGTAAAGGTCGTTATAAATAGCAGCCCGGTGCCGATATTTACGTATACAGCTTCTAATACTTGCTTTTTAGCAAGATTTACAATTATAATTGCCTTCAATTTGTTTACGAATGCCAGGATGCAAAGTAACGAATTATTTCAGTCCATAGCTTTTCTCCTACATATTTAATAGTGCATTAAGATAAACCTAATTAAACTGTTAGAGTTCAAACATGTGGCATCACGCCATCCAAACTAGGTCAGAGTATTCCTTATTGCAATGATTTCGTTAAAGGTACTATGTCAACAAACAATTGGCTTCCTATTGCACTATACATTTTAATATGTGATAGAAAAGTGCTATGCTAAGACATTTACATTAAATAAATAATAAATATCATAATATACAATGAGATATTAAAAACAAAGAGCAACCAAGATTGAAAAAATTAAAACACCAAGTGGGTATCGAACTCACGACTTAGTTATACGAAGAAATACCAATAGACAGCACTTTAACCAACTGCGCTATTTTGCTTGATAAATAATCGTGTATAGACTAAGATTATACATAATAATTATGCTTGACGTCAAAATGTAAACATGAAAAGGGGAAAAAAAACACGACCCTAATTATAAATTGATTTTTATCTCGGAATGCGTACACTCTTTTTTCCAATTATATACACTCTGTTTTAACTGGCATTATGTGCCATCTTAATTTCATATTCTTTAAGAATGTGCCCCCATTGGGGCCCTTTTTTCATGCCATAGCCGCTTGAAATTCCATTTTTTGACAGATAAGTGTTCCGTATAAGTTCATCTCATTTATAAATTTTCCGAAAGTGTCTCAAAGTCGACCAGCTGAATAATTACAATAATTAAAAGCACAGCCACTGAGGATTTCTTCTAAAACATCTGAACGATAAGCTAAACATGTGGTTGTTACTGATTATCGCGTTGGCAACGTTTAGTTCGGTGAAGTCAAAAATGACGTCCGACGAAATTGAATGTGCGTTGACGACGTTAGCTGAGAAAAACGAAGCCTTGGAAAGTGATTTGCACACCCTTCGCATTGAACATGAACTCGAGAGACAAAACAACCAGGTCTGAAGAATGAGATGACCATGATGACTGAACGTTTGGAAAAACAGGACGTCCTCATCAATTCAATGGCAATGGATACAAGAAAACGTAAGACAATACTTATTTCAATGCCAATTTAATGTTTACGAGCTAAACGTAGCATTGCTATAGTCACGCGCGGTTATTTAAACAAAAGACGTACACTTAAAAGAACATGGGTCCCCTTATTACGAAATCAACATACCCCATGTAAAAGGAGTATGCATCAGCGATACATACTACAGGACTATTTAATAATGCACCTCTCAATGTTTTCCACCAGGGGAGGGTAGCGGCGGGCATATACGGGACTTTAGACTGAAAGCGATTCCCGACAGGCGGGAATTTGACATTCCGAGTGATTCCGGGTCTAGGGGTAGTAAACTTTGGTCGGATTTTAGATCCCGGTTATACAGGCCCCCGGGCCTTCTCATAGACATATAGTATCTGCCACTGAGGGGATTTAGACAATTATGCGTAACTCTAGGGTGGGGAATTAGACCCAAAACAAAATGTCAAATTCCCATTGTTCAGCCCGCCGCTCCCGTCTTGGGGGGTGTACAACTCTTGATCATTGACATACGACAGGCAACCTATGGTGTTGGCACGTCGCCCTTCACAACCTTAACGCACAAGAAACTTTCTACATTCAAAAATGACGCTGGGAGGGACAATGAAGTAGTTTAAACATTACGCTTTCCAATGTTCCGTATCTAATTACAGATAATATAGCCTTACTTATCCCGATTTCTAAAATCAGCGTATCCAAGATGTTCGTCTAAATCTCAAACGCCCTTTCTGATAAACTATGTTTGTACTATTGAAACAGTCAGCCTGTATTTAATACTTGAAATACGTTTTTAAATCCGCAGTCCATAGATTATAATTCAATACAGCTAAAATTGGCATTAGTTCTAATGAACGTTAATGACCTTTATTCGACTAAAAACTGTTTCTTATATTCTTATAATGTCTATGTTCGAAAACGCTGTACATGCTGATTTACTCCAGAGGCATCACCAGCTATCGCATACAGATAACTTAACGATAAAAAGTTACCAAAGCGTTATTATCTTACCGATTTCAATGCGTTTTTTGTTGTATTTAGATCGATAAGATGAGTATTAAAAGCGATTTCTTCAAAGTTGTATTTGTATTAACATATTTCTGGACTGCTGCTTTAAGCATTGCGTCTCATTGATAAAACGGATATGCACGTTTTAATGTTTAATTGCTCTACATGATTGCGATAAACAGGTCAGCTGACGGACGTCACAGTTGCGTTTACTGCAACCATAACACCGCCAAATCTGACCGGTTTGAATTCCGGGCAACCGATTGTCTTTGACCGGGTGATTACCAACACTGGAACAGGCTACGACACAGGGAAAGGTATATTCACCGCCCCTGTACGAGGAATCTACGTTTTCCACATGGATATTCTGATGGAGCCTGGAGAAAACGAATATCTACAATTTGTCAAGGGTATGGACTAACATAACATGAAATTAAATCTTTGACTATACATAAATAATAAGAAAAAACATTTGTTTCATTTTTCACTAACGTTTGAATTTATGTCATTCCTTTGTGCAGCAACATGTAAGAATGCCATTTATTATGTTTACGCGTACTTGCAATCGTATGAAGTCGTTTTTTGTTTCATTAAGAAATGTACACATATTAGATGTTAGACCAACGAATACAACGGTATGCATTTTACGAGCTTGTTATACCCCTTTGTTTTCTTCACGTATTTATCATTGTATGCACGTAGATGGCGCCCATGTCCTCAACAATTACATCCACGCCTCTGGATCTCTGCATGACGTCAGTGGCAGTCGCACGGTGGTCGTGGAGCTCGAACGCGGGAACAAGGTCTGGATCAGAACTGTGAACTCTGCGCATCACGGAAGTGGAACGCTCCATGGCAACGAGTTCTCGACCTTTTCTGGCTGGCTGCTCGTTATTAATGAATAAATATGAAAACATGAAGCAAAATAAACTTTGATTCGGTGTTTAGCAGCGTTTTTAATGTTTCTGTGTTGTAAAACATGAGTGTGCTACGTGAGTAGATGATCCACAGAGAAGGGAGAAAACTCTTTATGTCTTGTATGATTAACTTAACAGTAGTAATGGATCTTGCGCTGTTTCGTTCTCAACCTTAAACGTTCCTCTCCTGCATTATTTCTGTATAGACATGTATGCAAATGACTTACAATCCATTGATTTAACATACTATGGAACATTTTTATAAATCGCATTGGCTCGTTAGGTTTTTTATTTATTTTGTTTCTTGCTTTGCAAAAGGAATCATATATCTCAGTTCGGAAAAAAATTTATCAATTATACTTTTCCCGAAAGATACCTTAAATACGGTCTGAATTTATTACGCTTATATAACTATACGTCTTTATATGTCCATCATTGTTCCTTATGTTTTACTCTGCAATTCATTCAAATAAACTAATAATGCAAAAGATTTCAATAATTTTACATTAACGCATTTGTATAAATTATCAATCAGTTTAAACGCATCACGATTATAAAACAGTTTGCAAATTACCTTGACTGTGGTATTGGATTGTTCTGTGGTGCAGAGACAGTAAAATCAATATATTGTAATGTATGGTATGCGTTGTAGGTTTGTGTTGTTGTTGCTGTTGTTACTGTTATTGTTGCTTTTCTATTAAATATCGGTGTTGTTGAAGACAATTAATATAGCATATACAATTGTTTACTCTGGGTCACTCTACATGACTAGATTGTAGAAATCATTTGGAGAATGAAGACCTACACCAAGGCAGTCTATGTGCCCCATCTTTCAATAATAACGATTCCTGCAAAATATTCCTGGATCCACACAGTAATCCGGATCACCGCCGCAATGTAACCATTTGTTCATTGCCACGAAAATTTCATGCAAACCCCTTTATAACTGTTTGCGTAAAGAGGATAACTCAAATACGAACAGACAAACCAACGCCGAAAAAAAACATGTGGCGTGTCGTGGGAAACCCGGGCTTAATGCATGTGCGTATAGTGTCGTCCCGGATCAGCCTGTGCAGTCCGCACAGGCTAATCCGGGACGACACTTTCCGCCTACAGTGCATTTATATTTAGAAGAGACATCCTTGAAACAGAAAATACCATAAAAGCGAAAGGTATCGTCCCGGATCAGCCTGTGCAGTCCGCACGTGCATTGAGCCCGAGTTTCCCACGACACGCCTCATAAGCGGCTCGTGCAGGAATTAAATTTGTTCAGAGACAATTATCAGAGACCAGTAGTTCACGTCGTATAAATATATGCAATTGATGTGCTTGTTAACTTCTATCATTTTAATGGACAGCCATGTGCAGTGGTCAACAGGCATATGCTGTTCGTCAGAGGTAAATCCAACCGTCAGGCGATAATTACATACAACATTGTCAAACAGTTTAATAAATGATAACAGTGCATATCATCATGGGGTAATGTCAATTTCTACTTCTTTTCTTTATGTTTTTTTATAAATTTTCCTGTCAAATTTGTAAAAATCAATTAAATTGCTTTCAAACAATCGTTTCAATTCAAAAATGCCTATAAATAATTTAAATATATTTATTTCTGCACATATTGGATATTTGTGTTAATATTAAAAACAGACAACTACGACTCAAATTTCCAACATTCTGTATAATGAAATATAGGTCGATAAGTCAAAAGCAAATACAGAATAAATGAGCATTGGTTGCTGAATATATGCTTGTTTTCGAGATTATGTAAGCATGTTCGGTTTGCCTATAAGGAACACGAATCTGTATACATTTCACATGGTAAGGTATACTTTGTATTCATATGAGGCGTGTCGTGGGAAACCCGGGCTGTATGGTTGTGCGTAAAGTGTCGTCCCGGATCAGCCTATGCAGTCTGCACAGGCTGATCCGGGACGACACTTTCCGCTTTTATGGTATTTTCTGTTTCAAAGAATTCTCTTCCAAACATAAATCCGTAGTAGGCGGAAAGTGTCGTCCCGGATCAGCCTGTGCGGACTGCACGGGCTGATCCGGGACGACACTTTACGCGCATGCATTAAGCCCGGGTTTCTCACGACACGCCTCATATGTAAATACGTATTCTCTCCTGACAACAGTAAATGGACTGTACATGCTCAACCTGTTATCATTGTTTTCTGTGAGTGGTCCATTGAGAAACGTAAAATCGTATTACACGATGTGGTATCGCTTTCATCAACAAGTTATAGTGCAGCTGAGGTTTTCAAACATTACAGGAATAAATAACGAAGATATTTAATGGTATTTCTATTATATTAACCGGACGCACAAGAAAATAAAACAAACAACATATACATGTATTGCATTATTATCTTGTTAAATTTTTGACAAAAACAGCTGATTACGTGTAAAAACAAAATCTAAAAGAGCTTTATTGGTTTGAATGTTAATTAACATATTCTAGCGAAACTTTATTATGTAGAATAATAGTCCGCCTAATACATTAAAATTCAATTCAATATTTATGATGAAACACTAAACATATTTGTGTAACATAGATGAATTCAAATATCACGCCTACAAAAGTTAATATCAAAGATTCAACTTAAATCTTAGAATTATCAACTTGAAATGATGCTTTGACACCAGAAACAGGTCGCAGTTTATGTCGGTTATGATAAAGTTAAAAATAAGACACAGTTACATCTACGACTGATTTCAATAACAGGTTTATTCCAATGCGTGAAAGCAAGGTATATGCAGCTGTCACAGTGGTCTAACTGGTTTAAATAATCCTAACAATATGCACAACATATAAACTGCATATATACAATTATTGATCATGTATATTGTACCTTGTACTTTGTCTTTTTTTGGAGTAGAATAAGCCAGTGTTGGCTTGCAGACTCCTCCTATGCTATTTATGTGTACAGGTGTAACATAGTCAGGTGTAACAGGTGTACAGGTGTAACATAGTCAGGTGTAACAGGTGTACAGGTGTAACATAGTCACTCTGTGTTACTATAATCAATACATTTTAACTATAGTCAGTCAGTTGTGAGTTCTTAAAACTGAAAAAAGAAGGCGCGTATACAACGGAGGTGTGTGAACGGAAAAGTTGATGTAAACTGGATTGCATGCTCACCATGAAAAACCTTAACATACTTAGCAGTTAGCATTTGGGAGTACGTTGTTTGGGCACAGTCACCATCTGTCAACGACGGTATGAGGTGAAAAGTTAGGTAAATAATTGAGGCGTGTCGTGGGTAAACCGGGCTTAATGCATGTGCGTGAAGTGTCGTCCCAGATTAGCGGACTGCACAGGTTAATCCGGGTCAACACGTTCCGCTTCTTGGGGTATTTTCTGTTTCAATGAAGTCTCTTCTAAACATAAATCCACTGTAGGCAGAAAGTGTCACCCTGGATTAGCCTGTGCGGACTGCACAGGCTAATCCGGGAAGACACTTTACGAAAATGCATTAAGCTCGTGTTTCCCACGACACGCTCA
The DNA here is from genome assembly GCA_027627225.1 of Congeria kusceri. NCBI lineage: Eukaryota > Metazoa > Mollusca > Bivalvia > Myida > Dreissenidae > Congeria > Congeria kusceri. The sequence continues at coordinate 204,382 of JAPFQT010000195.1, forward strand.
TATTTTTATTTCATTCGACGCGTTCAGCCATTTAAAATCGGCGCTGCAAATGCGCCGGCCAAAAAATCTTGCAGTCGTTTTTACATCAGTGTTGATCGGCTCATAAATAAACATGAGAAGAGGACCCTACGTGGTTTGTTTGTTATATTATTTGTATAGAGTTTTACACATATTTAAATATTTATAACTACATATTTTGTCTGGATCTGGATTGTTCCGGTTAGAAATTGTATTGTCTGGCACGAACATGGATGGAATGAATCACGTATTGTTATTTCAGTGTTGTAAAAACTGCAATAATATAGACACAGTACTTTCGAAATAAAAAATTCTTTTTTATCATTGTTTTACATTTTTCAAAGCCATGCCGTTGTGAATAGTTGATGGCTTTCTTTGTTTTTAGCAGACAGGTACTTAAATAATTTTATTTGGAACTATAGTGCAACGACCCATATAAATCACAATCTATTAATGTTTTAACAGGTACTTTTTTATATAGTGTGGATAGGCAACCCTATCCGTTCGAACTGATCACAAATATTCTGAATTCACCATAAAAATATGTAAATACGTTTTCACATGGGAGCAGTACAAATGGCCTTTACATCATATAATCTGTTATCAGCCGTTTGGGCTGCGAAACATTGGAGAAAAAGCAAATCACATCACAAGACATATTATCAGTTTCATTGCCACGTTGTTGGACGTTAAATGTTCCATCTTACTCTCTAAAAATAAAATAATTGCCATAACTCACCTTTGTATTTCAACAAGGTTATGCCACTTCCACTTTAAAAAATAGGCACCAACTGAAAGGCTTCGAATAGTCGAGTGCGCTGCCCTCTGACAGCTCTTGAAAAATAATATGCTACAAATATTCACCATGTGGAGACGGCATGTCACATTCATGACCTGTGTCACTAAGCTTAAAGGTCAAGGTCACGCTTAGAGATCAAGTATGGACATAATACAGCTTGTTCGGACTGTAACTTCATCATCCATCAGGAAGTTTTAAAATAACTCGCCACAAATGTTCACCATGTATAGATGGCGTGTCACACGCAAGACCCGTGCCCCTAGCTCCAAGGTCAGGTCACTTTTGGACGTCAAAGGTCAAATATGGGCATAATACAGCTTGTTCGGTCTGTTAATTTATCATTCATTAGGGAATTTTAAATAACTTGCCACTAATGTTCACCATGTGGAGAAGGCGTGTCGAACCCAAGACATGTGTCCCTAGCTCAAAGGTTTAGGTCACACTTAGAGGTCAAAGAAGAGGATCTGCTTAGTAGAAAATGTGATTTTAAAATAATAACCAGTTGCTTTCTTGACAACAGGCTCGACATAATGCCAACAGGCATTTAGTCATCAGTCATTGTTCCACAAATCTGGCAGATCAGGTCACAAACACTAGAGTTATTGCCCCTTTATTGTGAAAATAAATGCAAAAGTAGACTTTGTGCAGAATATGCACTTCATATTTCAACTTACACAATTTGTCTATGGCGATAACATTTGAGGTGAATACGAATAAAGCAAGGTTAGACTGTGGAACAAGGCAGCAAGCATGACTTGACCTTTGCACAGCTGTCGCCATTTTCTTTCCAAACTGCAGCATTAAAACTATTCCTTCACAACTGCCTGCGAAATGTTGGATACCAGGGTAGAGAAAATATGCCCAGGTCCCTACTTGTTCATGACCATGAGGTTTTTTATACAGGAAAACGCCGTGCATTGTTTATTTGATTAAGTACAATGTTTAGCAGATAAGAGTTTGTAAAATTACGAAGTAACACATGCATTTTCTTGCATACAACAGTTCGTAAAATTTCGAAGTACTTGGACATATTTTTACATAAGCTTTGTTGAATATATTGTAGTTCGTAAATTTACGAATTTTCTCTCATACAAGAGTTTGTAAAATTACGAAGTAATTGAATATTTTTTGTTCCATTTTGATACGCTTTGTTAAATATATTGTAGTTCGTAAATTTACGAAGTAACAGATAATTTTCTGTCATACAAGAGTTTTCATTTTGATAAGCTTTGTTGAACATAAAAGGAGTTCGTAGATTTACGAAGTATTTACGTAAACACATGACTTTTACTTCCATACAAGAATTCGTAAAATTGCGAAGTCCTTGCACATATTGTTAAGCTTTGTTAAATATCTAGTAGTTCGTTAATTTACGAAGTAACTGATTAATATTCTCTTATTCAGGAGTTCGTAAAATTACGAAGTATTTGGAAATATTTTTTCTATTTCAATAAGCTTTGTTGAATGTATAGTTGTTCATATATTTATGGTGTAACATATTAATTTTCTCTCACCCAAGAGTTCGTAAAATTACGAAGTATTAGGAAATACATTTTCCACTTTGATAAACTGTTGTCGTATATATAGTAGTTCGTAAATTTATGTAATCACAATTTTCTTGCATAAAATAATTCATAAAATTGCGAAGGACTTTTTTTTTTACTTTTCGATAAAACAAACAGCTTTGAATATATAGTTGTTCGTAAATTTACGAAGTAACATATTAGTTTTCTCTTATACAAGAGTTCGTAAAATTATGAAGTAATTGGATTTTTTTTTTCATTTTGATAAGCTTAATTAATTAAAGTCGTTTGTAAATTTACGAAGTAAAAACATAAATTTTTTCGCATACAAGAGTTCGTAAAATTAAGTATTTGGAAATATTTGTTTACCATTTTGATAAGCTTTGTTAAATATAGCAGACTAATAGTTCGTAAATTTACTAAGGACTTAAATATTTGAAGTTCAAAAGAAAAATAGTTGGTTGCGCATTTCGTTAATTTACGAAGTAAAACATTAATTTTTCCAAAAAAAATTGTTCGTAAATTCACTAACTTTTTAATTTTGCCAAAAAAAATGTTCGTAAATTTACGAACTTTTTAAAAGGGAACAAATAAAGTGGAAATGTTTTTCTTCATTTTGCAACGATAAAAGGGAATATTAAAGGATATTCCCTTATAAAATTCCAGTCAGTTTAATATCTAGTATAACCACAATGTATATTTGCGTTGGTTATATTTCATTTTGATATGTTCTTGTTGGAATTGTACCTGTACTTCTTAATGCGACGTCATGGCATGCTTTCTTTGTATTTTATATTCTTATTTGCAACGTCTGCTTGTTATAACCTCTATTTCTATTGTTGTTCTTATTTTCTCCTGTTTAAATGATTCTATAGACTCGCAGTGCATATACAATTCGTGTTATTAAATAAATAACGTGAACGGAAGCTCTGTTTAATACCAAGGTACGGATTCATCCTAAAATATACATCGCTTTTTAAACATACATAAATATTCATTAATATGCGATGTTGCACCAAAAAATATTTTTAAAAAGTCAGGACATACTTCGTTAATTTTCCAGTGTAAAATAATTGGGTTTCCTTAAAAAGCAAATTTTATTTATTTAGACTGTCAACATTTTAGTTCTATTTTCTATTTTCGGTGAAATTAAAATGCAGTGTCCTATGCCCATAAGCATCATAAAAATAAATTGTATTCACCAGTTATATTTAATAAGTATTTTGTGAAAACAAACCATCGTGTACAAGATAATTCATCGATCAACTGGTATCAATTTTTTATAAATTATAAACGCTGTTATTGGTTAAACGTATTGGTGAAGTGCCTTATTTAGTTTAGTTTTGTTTCTTATAACATATAGTGTTGTTTGGTATGTTTTCTTTGTTTGCGCAAATATAATTGTCCGTAAATTCAGGTACCAATCCCCATTCTCAGTGATTCTTAATTATAGTTATAAGCATCTTTGCTTATTAAAATGTGTTGATTTCATACTTCGCTAATAAATTTGATTGAAGACTTTTTAAGAATTTCAGATTTAAAACTGATCCAACAACGCAGACTGTCAATGACAAGACCGCAACGTAAATCAGCCTTCGCACGCGAATCGGCAATAAACGAAATATCAAACTCATTTGTTGTGATAGGAGTAGAAATAATGACCAAAATCAATAACATAATAGGTATCGAAGCTATTATAGTGTAATATCGAAAGAAACATAACAGGGTTTTAGTTTTCAATCTTCAGCGCATGTATTTAGGTATATATGTACATGCACAGGAAAGTAAAGTAAAGTTGCAACATTGTTTGACAACAAATTTTCATAGATTTAAGGAAGATCGCACCATAATTTTGTGATGTACATTAATAAATTTAAAACCAAAAGTACAAAAAAATCAAATTAATTGCCCAATAATTAAACGATGCCAATATCAACAAAAGATCGCCGTTCGGACCCAAGATGTAATGGGATACGAAATACTATAAAACATATTTCTCTACTCGGCTCAATAATTGGTCACTTGTCTGAAATAAAAGGTCTTCAAATCTTAATAAGGGTCAAAGGCACTCATAATTTCGAGGATTGAAAACCAGAATGTAACAACTGTCATTGCAATAAATTACCAGTTGTACCTTCTGGGCTGGTATTTATAAAAACTCTTAGTCGAAAATTAAGAAAAACCTTAAAATTCTCAAATTTAATTATTGGATTTTCTGACGAAGTAATGCATTTCTGGAAGATTTTGACACTTAATTAGCAATATAATTCAAAGTGTATTAATATCTAGCATAAGTCATGCAAATGTTCCAAAGCATAGAGTTTTAAACACAAATTCTAATTTTGACTTATGTTCAACTTAAGTTAAGAATACCTTAAGAATCTTTATAAAAATGGGCCCTGGTTTTCAACCCTCGATTTGTGCAGTGTAGAATCAGCTATACATGTACGTGTATATGTGCTTGTGTTGATGTTCTTTTATATGAATCGTTAAATTTATATATAAACTTTGGCATTTTTTTCTATGCGGCTCGAATATAAACTAAATTACATTTAAATCGTTGGACTGAAATTTAATAGCACCAGTTTTTCACCTGACTTGTTTTACTCGCCAATGGGTCCAACTGTTATTGGAGGTGACACTGGAACATTCTACATTGTGCATAAATTGGTAACATAAATAACATGTAAGTATTGTACAAGATTTAGCGACAAATGTAATGCTATCTAAGATTTAACGCACACTGTTTAATATAGTCTAATTTGTTTCAGAGGCGTGTTGCATATACAGTGCATGCACGTCGTCCGGGTAATGTAAAGGATCAGTTAGAAAGGAATTTTACTAATTCAGCTCTCATAACTCGATATGCTGTCCGTATATCCATCAAATGTAAAATACGTGAACAAACGTAGATCTTGTTATGTTTTATTTCAAATACCTTCCCATCTTTCCTTGCAGTCAAGTGAATAGCTTGCCATAAATGGTCACGATGTTCCACAATCTAGTTATCAGTGTTAAAAGGCGTTCGTTATCAGTTGGCTTTCACAAGCAAATCGATGACCAGAAATATGTTCCACAATCTAGTTATCAGTGTGAAAAGACGTTCTTTATCAGTTGGCTTTCACAAGCAAATCGATGACCAGAAATATGTTCCACAATCTAGTTATCAGTGTTAAAAGACGTTCTTTGTCAGTTGGCTTTCACAAGCAAATCGATGACCAGAAATATGTTCCACAATCTAGTTATCAGTGTTAAAAGACGTTCTTTATCAGTTGGCTTTCACAAGCAAATCGATGACCAGAAATATGTTCCACAAGCTAGTTATCAGTGTTAAAAGACGTTCTTTATCAGTTGGCTTTCACAAACAAATCGATGACCAGAAATATGTTCCACAATCTAGTTATCAGTGTTAAAAGACGTTCTTTATCAGTTGGCTTTCACAAGCAAATCGATGACCAGAAATATGTTCCACAATCTAGCTATCAGTGTTAAAAGACGTTCTTTATCAGTTGGCTTTCACAAGCAAATCGATGACCAGAAATCACACGCCATATGTTACCGATTTCGCAAAACCCAACTAAAATGTGAGTCACTTCTCCTAATACAAAACAAACATACACTTTAAGAAAAACTTAAAATGTATTATGTTTTGCACAAATAAATCATACTTAAAATGTTAGTTTTTGTTGTCGTTGTTGCTGTTGTTGTTCTTATTTCATGACAAGTACGTCGTTTTCCGTTTAATAACACTATATTTAGGACCACAATGGAAATAAGAGATTTTCTATCTATTTTTGTGTCATCCTTTGCAATATAATGTTGATGACATGGATTTGTATTCATACATTTGACTTGTATAATCGTTTGTATGTTTTTTTTCTGGCATGTATACATTTTATGCAGAAATAAATCTACATATCTAAATCAAATACACTTTCTATTGCGCCGGTTACGCCTTCTTACCGTAAACATTATGTTTGTAAACAATATTTCAACAACTGTATACCTTGTTATAACACTGGTCACTAGAGGTTGTGACACATACTTGTTGTCACTTTATTTAAGACCATCCAGAATATTATTGCAAACTATGGATCCATAGTTTGCAATAATATTCTGGATGGTCTTAAATAAAGTGACAACAAGTATGTGTCACAACCTCTAGTGACCAGTGTTATATCTTAAAGGAAGGCTTTGTCGCATGCAAACTCAATTATCAGAAAGCATTATATGTACCGTTTTCTCAAGGGATACGTTATATAAACAATAAAAGTCCTTTTATGTAATATAGAAGTAAAATAATCTAAAAAATATATATATTAAAGTATCATCCTAATGGAAAAATGTACATTTAGGCGTTAAATTAATATTATTGTTTCAGGTTAACCGACCTACCCTAAACAAAAGTCCCGACCCTAGAACATGTTACTGAGTAGGTCAGGTATTGTGTTGTTTATTTTCCTTTTTCCAATAATTAAATGTTTTTCTTTATAAATAAGTGTTTTGTTTTTATAGCATCCACTTCAAAATAATGGTTTATGATATAAGCGACATGTTTTGAATATTCTTTTAGTTTAAGAATCTTAAATTTAAATATTTACCAAACAAATAAAAATAATAAAAAAAATAATTCCCTTCCTACCTACCCTAATTTGTCTGGACATGTAACCTGAAACGAACATATTTTTTTACGCCTTAGTTTCGAAGTATTATGTCATTTAGCCACCGAAAACCTTCAACATATAGCTTAAAAATCTACGGGGACAACTGAAAATAAAGAGTTATAATAACACGGAATAGTAAAATAAAAAGATTTCAATGTTTTGTAATGATATCTACGGTGGCACAGAGGTGACATGCACTACTCTTTTTATATCTCGTTCCCACGAGATATTAAGTCGCGGGAACGAGATACTAAGTCGAGGGAACGAGATACTAAGTCGAGCGAACGAGTTAATATCTCATTCCCTCGACATTGTAACTCGTTCCCACGAGTTAGAGAACCAATCAAAATTTGTTTTTATGATAATCATGGCCGACAGAAATGATGATGTTGTAAGATATTTTCGCGAAGCACTTTCCTATGTTGAACATACATGGCTTGTCGATATTGGTACGTCAAATCCACAGGGTCTTGCGCTCGTTAGATATGAAGAGGAGAGACTATAGTGACATTAAGCCAGTGATAGATTTTATTATCAACAAACTCGAACAGTCGGGTGGCCAACACGGTTAGAGAATATATTTAGGCAGCGATGTTTGGCAAACGGACTGAAGGTGCGGACTCGTGATGTGCACAATATTCTTCGAACATGTGACCCAGAAATTTATTTGGGTATCAAAACGATTTTTTAATTAACTAATAACAGCTTATTTTCAGTAAGTATGAGCAGTTGATTTTTGTGTTCGTGACAACGTGATCTATACCGGAAAAAAAATGTTGTTTTGTGTTACTAGTTTACTAACATATTAAAACAAAATTTGTGGTTTCCATGTTAGGCACATTTTTTTAGGAAGTTGGCTTAAACGTTAGGATTAACACAATATTAAGCGTAGCATGGATTTAGCGGGCATTTCAATGGTAACGCTTTTTCCATATCACACATGGCTAAACTGATAATGATGGAGTTTTGGTCCTTAAGAAGTCGTTAAAGAAAAGCTTCTCTTTTGCGAATATGGTAGTCTCGGTTTATGTGACAAAAAACAATGATAATATTAACACAAACTATTTACTTTAGCACAAATAAGGTAACATCGGACATCAGGTGCGTATATCATCTATCATAACTGGATTCTGATAACTTTTTATGTTCAGTGGTTATGCAAAGAACTGCCCACAGATTTGTTAGACGGTCATACTTCGCTGCTGGCCCAAACTTCATATGGCACAGTGATGGTTATGATAAACTAAAGCAGTAACGGGTGCATCTGCAATTATACATTAAATGTTTCCTATACATTTAAATAATTTTGTCGAAAAAATTACAATTGCCTAATTTAAATAATTTTCTCGAAAAATAAAATTGTCTTATTAATTAAAACGTTTGTGGCACGCTGTATGTAATGTAACGTTACGTATTGACATTATTAATTTCCTATGCAGTTCCCTAGTTTTATAAGAATCGGTCTAAAAACGGAAAATATATTTTCCTTACTGTCTAAGGTTCCGACTCACGTTAAGCCGCTCATAAAGAATATAATCAGTAGACGAACCTAAATCGCTCAGTCTTTTTGTTTGTCCAAGGTTGCTTGTCCAAGCATTTGAAGGAAATCGATTGGATTATGCAACCATGTTCTTTTAATTACCACTGAAATATAAATCCATAATTGGTCAACTCATTTCTTGACTGACAAGTATCTACTGGTCAATTCTGCTGAAAAATTAAAATAGACGGACATGTGTTATTCATTTATACTGATTTATACTGAATTCATAATCAGTCTTTGTGGCAACGAAACTGTGGAACAATCACTCCATCAGACGGTCACGAAACTCAAATGCACCACATTGCCAGCCTAACCAAATGTTCAATCATGCGGACCTGCGGGGGAGCCATAACTACATGTGCAATGTTCTCCAGGATGACATACATGTCGCTCGGGCACAAGTAACGTTCCGTTCGCTAGAGTGCTGTGACTCGGATCTGTATGATCCTTTTTCTCTCGGGCCATAGCAGAAGATGGCCTTTCTTACCCGAATACAACAGACAATAGGCATTAGCTCTCTGCAGGCATATATGAGGAAGATTCATCAGAATGTTTAATATGCTTTAATGTTTTGTGCAACTCATATTACCATATCTGAATAAAACGGTATTAAAAACTGCTTGGCAGTTCCAACAAACCAGAAAGAAGCAAACCAAACATATCGTTTCAAACTTTGATTTTTTCAAAGCTGCATGCATCGATGGCCTCAGATACAGCCAGGTTGAAACAAAGCCAAATTAAGTTTTCAACATATTCATTGCGCGCATTTTCTCAACACGGAGCGGCCAAATTTTAATAATACTTGTACAAATGTTAATAATATTAAACAAGAGGGACATGATGACCCTATGTTGCTCACCTGATCCCATGTTCACAAAGGATTAACTACAGGATCAGGATCAGTCTTAGCTGATCTTGATCTTACAGCTCAACATAGCGGAATATCAAACATATTTCATTTTCGAAATACATTTTCTATTTGATTAAATAATATGAGTTTTGTTATTTTTTTACTAAAATCTTCATACCCGATAGCGAATGTACACCAATAAGAGTTCATACCCGTTTATAATATATATCTGACCAAAAATGAAAATTGATCTTGGGTTTAGCGATCTTCATTTTGGAGCCTGATTCTGAAATATCTGGCTCACGTTCATCTTGAACCGGAAAATCAGGCTCAACTTGTTTTGTGAACACGGGGCCTTAGCATCATAGCTAAAACTGGCTATGGCAGCTAATGATTGATCGCTTTGATGGTTACTATGCTAGAAACAATTGTGCTGAAACAAATGAAGAAAGTGGAAGCAAACACAATCAATTGTTGCTTTGGCAAGTTTTATGGTCACTCTTGGTTGCTACGGAATCTGCTTTGTCGTTAATAAGATCAACAATTGCAAAACACATACATTCATTATCTTAAGCTATTCATTAAAAATTTTACTAATTTAATAAATCCATTTAAATCAAGTAAACCCAATGGCACGGCTAATGCATACCCATATATAAAGTGATATTATATGAATAATCTTGGTAGACGTTAACTAGATAATGCTACATAGCAAATATCAAAGCTATTGAACAAGACATTAACAGTTGCCATGAAATCAGAGTTATGCATATAATTCAGTTTTGAGAACAATTTTGAAACCTGAACATTAAACATATACCATATTAAACATGAATTCACGTGAAAACTCTAAAATGTGAATATGTACATACAATGTACATAAAATACAAGCTCGCGAACGAAATTCCATATTTAAAGAGGCCTGTTCACAGATTGACGAAATGACAATTTTTCCACTACAAAAAAAAAGTGTATATAAAGGAGTAAAATAACACTACGGACGAAGAAATATACTGCAAATACCGTTTCTTTAATGAGTAATTAGCAGTTGAAAATAATACAATTATAAAGTGTTTGTAACGCTAAACGATGGACTAATTTGGAGTGTTTCTGTTGTTTTCGTTAAAATTGTTCAGAAAGAAAACATATTATGATCGATTTGTTTTGAAATAATACTCTTATACTTGTCACAGACTCATTCGAATAACTGTACTTAACTTTTACTCTTTTCATTTTAAGAGCACTGCTGTACAATCAAGTAATATGTGTGACACAATATGGTAAGCTACATTTTCATTTTGTCTCATTTTAGTTTGTTAGAGTTTTAGAAATCCACTAGATTCATTAAGGCAGGTCAACATTAGTGCCATTAGGCTCTCTGGTGTTTGACCCCTGGGAACACAGAAATCCATGGAGCATGTCGACACATGAGGAAGGCGAGATATCCCAAGTTCCTTGTGTAGCAATTGACTGTAATTCCCCTGTGCAGGGAGGTATGTTGTGGGCATCTGTTAGGAAGGCCATTAGCTGCAGGAAGGTAGCAGCAGCAGATCCATTTGATATAGACATTAAGTTGATATGTATGAAAACATAAAACACAGATTAAAGTCCTGCTACATGTAACTATTTGTAAAACAGTATTTCCAGTACAAAGTTGTCCACAGTCACAATTGGAATGAAACTTCTATATGTCAGCCGTTGTTATCAACTCTAGAAAATGACTGTGAATATTACTAAAGTATCTCCTCTTCAAATCAAACAAGCGCAAGGCCCTGTGTATTTGACGTGCCGATATCGACAAGCCATGTGTGTTCAACATAAAACTAATTTGTCGATGGGACGTCCTTCTCAAAAACAGCATGGAATCTCAATCAAAATCATCGCAGAATGACGACATAAAAGTCAAAATTATACAAAGATAGAACTTGGATTAAGTAAACACAAGTTGTGGTAAATAAATGCTAAATGTAAACAAATTTTGAAATGTTAAGTGGCGATTTTAACGGCTGTTTATATTTATACACAATAAATGCAAAATACACATTAAAGTTCAAGTTTGTATTTTTATAATAATATTAGGTAATGGTGCCTTTGTTTTTGTTATGCGTTTTTGTAATTGACTTTGTGCATACTGTATGTCTTAGCAGGCTTTGGTAATTGTTTCTTATTTGCATACATATAACTGTGGAAACATTCTGCTTTCGTGCTATTTTGCATGTAAACATATACATGTTGGTCATTAATTAAGTTTGAAACTGTGTACAATTCCTTATCATTTTCATTAAAGGACCGAACGCAGCATGGATGTATGAACAGTAGAGTGTTAAGTACACAAACAGAAAAAGGCGATGCTTTTGTTCTTTAGAATAACCAATTAAATTGAATTATTCATGCACAACATAGTGTCCATTGACTGTAACTTGCGTGTTATATTTACATTGTTGCGATGTTTCAACACACTCTGTTGGAGTTATTAATTTAAATGGCCATTAACTGATCGACAAACATAACTCAAATAAAAACATTGCGAAAAAGGAAATATGTATTTGTAAATCAGTTATATACGGTCTGACAAAGTACAGTTCTTATACTTTTGTAAGTACAGTTCTTACGTTAATAGCCGGGTCCGGCTAGCTCTGTTGGTAGAGCGCTGGACTGTGAATCCGGCGTTGGTGAGTTCGATCCCCAGACTTGCCACATAACTTGTGTGGAGATTGGTTATGAAATAATTTCAACGGCCATCCCCCCCCCCGTAGCTCTGATATAAGTAGGGCAGTTGTCAGTTACTGGTATAAGTATGTGAACTTAGTACTGGTGAACCGCTTATATCGGCTAAACTTGCCCAGAAAAAGTGTCAGTAGTTTAAGTGACCGCCGTGATATGACTGAAATACTGTTAAACACGGCGAAAAATCCAAACAAACAAACAAACTTGCGTTGACTAGCATAGTTTGTCATGGGTGGGAAAAAAAACAACCCAAACAGCCTTATATTTGATATTTATATTTACTTTTAAAGTAAGGAATAAGATTTGGATGACGTCTATAGAAAGGCATACCATTTGTATCGCTAATAACAACTGACCCCAAATCATAAAGTACTATGCCCAAGACATCGACAAATCATGAAATAAAAATGTGTGATATAAGTAATAATTATGTTCTTGTAAAAGTAAACATATAATTGATTAGAGCTTATATACCCTACATAAGCATAATGTCTCCGAGTTTATAGAAACCCTGTGGTTGAAAGATCACTTGCGGCCTTAACACTCGATCTACACAGGCGGTTTAGAGGCGGGCGGAAGCGGCGTACGCCCCCTCTAAAATTCTCCAACATTCGATTTTTTAAATTCACAATATATTAAAATATATGCTTTTCGTTGCCATTTATGTGTTATTCAATCAATGGATTGTTATTATCGAAAACATTCTTCGGTTCTTTCGTTAAATTGTTAATATTGTCAATGTCGTATCTTTCCGATATCTATCCCATTATGTAAAATGGTCCAATAGCAGTTACTCAGCAACTTTTGTTTTTAGTTACTGAATATTTCAGCCTCCCTCTAACTCAGAACCTGTATTAGCGCCTGATCTACGTGGAAAGAAGTTTTGATAGCCAGATATGCCATTAGAGACCAGTCCGCAAAGATGTAACAAAACACGCAAGAGGACTCTCGCATGTCACCACTGTTTATTCCAGGCACATATGTACACATAATCTTAATAGAGAATGCAAAAAAAAAAACAAGTAAATAAAAATTAGTAACATTTTTGCAACATTATCTTTTCATAAAAATTGGCAGGAATCTGTCATTAAACATGTTATGATTTTTTTTAAATTTCTTTTAAAGAGCATGGGTCTCAAAATGTCATAAATATCTTTGAGACAATATACATTGTTGCTTTAAATGGCACTTTCAGTACCCAAGGAATTTTAAGAAGTGGTCAGTTCAAAATGGTTAATAAGTAATGTATAAAATGGCACATTTTGGTTCCAGACGCAAAACATAGCATCTACGAAATCCAGTTTTAACATTGGTTCTTTTTCGTACAAATTTACTGTACTTCTGGACTTATTACTGAATACATCTATGGACGCCAAATAACACCGGTTACCTTCAATTATAACGGCTTTTTTACATTTGAATCCTGGCTTTATATAACCAGAGTTGTGATAATTTCCATTTTAATTAAGTGATAGATATTTCAAAATGTAGGTGAACCCTAAATGTTAACTTTTTAATCGACATACATGTATTTCAAATCACACGCCATTGTAAATGACTGTCAATCTTGGTATCCCAGTGTAACGCAGTTCGTTTTCTAAAATGCACGGCATGGTATTTATTTTAAAATGAAAACTTAATAAAAAATAATAGACCGTATAATTATGAAATTATAATTGCTGTTTAAAATTACATCGGAAGGCATTCTCTATGAAGTATTAAATCAAGTTCCATCACCATTCGTATATAATGTCTCTCTTGTAAAAGCAACAATATTTGACAATAAAATGATTCGATAAATGTATATGAACATTAAATTAATGACACACGATGTTATTGGTGAACTGTGTTATAGGTTTTGTCTTAAGTGTTTGTGTTTACTATTATATGTTTAATTGTTGTTTTTTTTTAGTTTCTTTGTAGTTTTGTTTAACATGAATTAAGTTATTTGCCTACCGATTTAGACCCAATTTATTATCATTATGTGGAATTTTGTCTACACAAAACTTGTTGATATGTTCACGAACATACTAACAAAACCTTTTGGATTCAGCTTTTGAGTTTTTAAACACCACTATGATCTAAAACAACATAATGGCGATGACAACGTCTCCACTTAAATTAGCTTATACACGCGAATTAACCATAAACGAAATATCAAACTCACTTGTTACGATAGAAATAGAAATAATTACTAACATCCAATTAATTCAATTAGACAATGAAAACATATCCATCTGATACCTTTAAACAAAGCTGCAATACTGTGCTAAGCATGCCATGAGGACATTCCATGTAAAGTGACGTATTAACCTCTGTAGCATATATTGCCCTATGTATACGGTATATATAGTATGGGTTCCTTAAAAAGATGTTTTGTAATATGCATACTAATAATTAAAAACTGCACTCCATTTAATATAATACGTTCAACTCGTTTTACGGTTCTGCTGTGAAATGTTGGATGCCTACCAAACTGACGATTGATCAGCGAATATATAAACATAAGAATTCTTCAATCAAATACGCAATTTGTGTTACATAACTATGCAATCATTTTGGTGCGAATTAACTCCATTGGTTGACGTCAATCAAACTGGACTGGTGATGTATTTTGTTGTTATTATTATATGCAATATCCATCATTCACGCAACGTAGCAAGATTGCCTGGATAAAACAGCATCGGTATCTGGATAAAATTGCCGATGCCGTATTTGGCATTGTCATTATTTGTAATTATCGGAACGTTTATTGTGGCAGTTGGAAATTTGAAGATCCTGGTTCTATAGCTTCGCTGTATGACAATATGTTACGTATTTATAGCCTTATTCATGGATGTGAAGAGCGCAGGTAATTTATGTAATGATCAATACCGTGATATCCTTTGAAGTAGCTTACACAATGAATAATGTTCTTTTCTGTGCGCATGCTGCTACTGCGTTCCTCATTCGAGTATATGCTGTATGCTGTTGTCCTTGATGCATATATGTCTGAAAACATACTTAAGTTATGACGTGTTAATACAATGGTCATTATACAAACTTTGTTGTGGCGTTTCTTGCCCTGAACATATGTATGTATTTGATTTCGTATTTTCTATGTTTGGTGACTTATAGGCCCATAGGTTGGGTGTAATAGTATTGTATTTCACAATTCAATCGTTTCCACTGTATTTATGCACACATGTCACAATAATGAACAACGTACCTACTTCTACGAGCACTGCAATTCTATTTTGTTGATAATTTGAGTTACCTATATTAGAAACGAACGCTTTATTGAATAACAAAATATTTTTATTGCAAAATGAAACATTAAACGTAACCGCAATTAAATTACCTCTATTATTCCTATTGATTTTCTTTAACATAACAATGGTCTCTGTTATGTAAAACGACTGATCGGATTGGAAATCCAATATGATAGATAGAAGAAGCGGAGAACGATCTTTATCAACAGCTCATCCTTATTTCGATTATTAGTGTAGACTTACCATAATAATAATATTTATTATCGGTGTAAATAGTATGAGTATATTGCTTTTCATGAAATAGCACAAAACTCACGTATACAGCAGTGCAACACAATTTGTTTTAGAATTTTTTTATGAAATATAAATAAAAAGCAATAAATTTAATCACTTAACACAAGAGGAACCAACCAACGGAAAATACCGATTGTAGTAGGTCCCATCGGAACGATATATAGGACTTCATCGGTCAGAAACTAGGCGTTTTATAAGTAATACTGTTTCTATATTACACAGTCAGTAATTTTAAATATATTCAGTATTAGACACAAGTGGACAATACTGATACCGAGGCTACATATAAAACATATTCGGACGAGTAATGATACTATAAAAAGATAAGTAGTGGCATAATAAGACGCACGAGATACATACAAGTACAACTTCATAATAAGGTATATAAGTATAACAAAAAACATAATAAGGTACATGAAACATGGCAGAAACAAGATCATAATAAGGTATGAAGTATAACAAAAGCATAATAATGTTCATGAATTATGTAAAAAACACACACACACACAGAAGAATAAAAGTAATATAATATAAAAATAAATAAATAAATGAATTCAATACGTTTCATAAAAAGACAGTACCCAATAAAGCTACATATACAACGTGTAATAATATAATGAGCAAATATGAAGAGTCATATGAAATACGCATATGACAATACACCATTTTCCATTTCCGTATCATTATAGTAGAATGTCTAAAAGCACACACTCGGCTATATTCATCAACTATCGAAATGCATATTAACAATATCGGCTGAAGCTTGGTATTGTATTAAAATGTAAATACATAATATTCATAATTTAAAATGGTGTTCTTATCTTACATTGGGGTAAAACCGTTTTGTACAACACCTGGCCTACCTTTTTTCCACAAATTCGAACACAACCGGAAACAATCACCGTTCCAATGTCTCCTGATGAATGCCGGTGCGGTTTTGTCACCATCAGCAGAAATTTATTCAGTTTGGTTTAAACATATTTTATTTCATTAACACATATGATTATACGAAACATATACTGTTACAAATAATTCGCACGTTCAGAAAATGGATAGGAACGGAAGATACAATCTTATATGGTTCTTCTCTGAAAATAGAATTTGCATGCAAGTATGTAACATTTCTATAAATGACAGTCATGTGTTAGAATATAACAATTTAGGGTGCTGGTTAGAAAGAGATATAGGATAAATTCGATGGAAGAATATAAATCCTAGAGAGTGGAGAACGACTCGGATAGAGTGTTAAACGTAAATGAAGAATGATTTGGGTGGAAAAAGAACAGTTTAACATGAAATGAGTTTTTTCGCTGTATCAAATCGTGTACTAGTTTTATGTACTCATGAACTGCGTCAAAAATACGCGTGTTTTATCCTAATCACTACTTTCATCTCCATATTAAAGTGTGCTGGAAATGTCAGAGGAGGGAAATTGTTCTGATAAGAACTTCTCGTTGTTGCCCGTATAAGTTACGTTCGAAAAAATAATGGAATGCTGATTCGACTGCACCACAGCTGCATAAGGGTGATTGAACGATATGGCACATATATAGATGTTGCTTAAGTGAACTACATTTAGTTCTGAGTCTGGAGTGGAGCATCTGTTGGCATAGTAATATAATAAAATAGGTTTAATATTATCATTATCAAGTTCAGTTTCACCCGCATTAAACAACACGTAAATGAGAATATCAGACAGTAATAGCGATTTATTCTGGAATTACCCCAAACGCATTAAATTACACGACATTAATCCATCGAATACAGCATCATTATCATGTCAATTCGAAATCAAAGTGTAAGCGTTATTTTAATGACGTCAATCTTACACACACCATTACCGCCAAATTTATAAAGCGCGCGACATAAAATAGTTCGAAAGGATTTTTAGGTGTTTGTATCAAAGGCATATAATGAATAGAATTTACTTCAACATGGAGCCGGTGTTGTAAGAATTTCGGACAGTCTCGTTGGTTAAGACAACTAGCTTCACACTCGAGGAAGCGCCTCTCGTGCGATAGAGTAGCATTATATATTCATATCATAGGAATTTAGAGTCGATAATAGAAGTACATGTATACGTTTGTCGGCAAGAGTTTGGTCCACATTTTGCATTAGGTTTGATAGAATGTACGCCACTAGGTGTGCGGGATATCTTGAATAAGAATAGATCTGGAAGATGTGACTGAACTGTCATCTATAACCGGTACGTAATTTGCATAATGTCTTATCAAATACGTGGGCCTGTAGCATTCGACTCATCAAACAGTTCATTTTATTATAGTTACTACTAGCGATCATGAAACTAGCCATATGGTCTCTATATGTTCCCTACGCATTTTGAGTGAGATCTTTTTCTCTTGATGGCAAATTGTCAACGATATTGTTTTTTAAATCTACATTCGTAACCTGGATTACTGGGTATCAAAAGTCGAGATCATGTATTATATAATTACTTCTGTGAAATGATAGATTGGATTACCAATCTTTAACACAATCAAAACAAGAAGGCAAAATCTTCAAATATTAAAGAAACCATCAAATTATTAATATTAAATGATGTTTTCCATTTCATATAGGTATCTTTGTTCACTCGATCGTCGGGAATATACGAAAATTTGAGGTATAGCAAAGTTAACAGAAAAGTAAGTTCTACGTCCATTATCCGAATATGTGATTAATTGATAAAAGAAGCTTTTCGTGTAGCATTCGAGTATGGTTACTGAAAATATTCGAGCGATGATTGCCTAATATGTTTAGAAAACTGCACAACATTAATGTAGAGGCGCCAGGTTTTATTCCATAGGGGAAAAGGGCATCCGTTTATTACAAGTCCATGTGTTTATTATGACTACCGGGTATCGTTTGTATGCGAGGCTTGGAACAGATAATGGCGTAAAGGTTTTGGTGAATAAACCGAAACCAAAGAGATAATTGGATTTAAAGAGTAACTGGAGATGTAAAGCTGGCGAGTGATTTGCAGATTTACACTTGTAATGTGCCCTGAACGAATATTTGACCTGGTTGTTTTGCTGTGAGCTAGAATAAGGTCTAAAATTTATAACACGCTGTATGCCACTGATAGTTTGTCGTTCGCAAATTTATATTGTCCGCCAAAAAAATGTAAATTTGTAAATATCATATACAGCGTTGTTAGAGCAAAATGCTATATATATACATTATGTCTACATGTATAAATAAAACAATCTGAATAAAACAAGTCATAGGAGTCGAATTATGTTCGCATACGCCCTCGTCCGAAAAATAACGTGGCGCCAGTTTACGCAACGATTGTTTTAAAATAGTATGATCGCTTGGAATCGAACAATATACTTAATACAGATCATTTGCATAGGCAATTACCTTGATGAGCAAAAACATAATTCAGTAAAGTTATTCATCTGCATCTTTCTGACGTCAATCCTTAAGAGCAAGAAAGATGTAGCACAATACCACGAGTTATGCATTCTCCAGTGCACTAGTATGTTTGTTGATTGCAAACTACGCAACTTCAAAATAAATCAGATTAAACCCATCAAAATATTAATATCTAACTTTTAAGCGATTTGTTCCATTTTTACAAGAACAATTCATTTATCTGTGTTCACTCTATTTTCGGAATCAATTGGAAATATAATTAAACGCTGTAATGAGGTAAGAAACATTAACAGAAAAGCGATTTTTACGTCCGTTATACGGATATGTGATATGTTGATAACATTTAAAAGGGTTACTGAAAATATAGGAGCGATGATTTGCTAATAGGCTGTAGCAAACCAAAAACAATAAGGTAGCGGCGCTAAGTTTGATTCTTCTGGAAAAAATGGCATTCATTTATTACAAGTTTGTGTGTTTATTACGACTGGTTGTTTGTATGCGAGGCTTGAAAACGATAATGACTGCAAGGTTTGGGCGAATAAACCACAACCAAAGAGATAATTGGAATTAAAGAGTAACGGGGGATGGTGTTAAGCTGACAAGTGATGTACCGGTTTACACGTGTAATGTGCAATGAACGACTGTTCTCCATGGTTGTTTTTTAGAGCTATGATACGATATTTATATGGCGTTATATTACACTGATTATTTATCGTTCGAATATAAAATTGTCCGCAAAAATAAATTGAAAATATCTTATGCAGCGTTGTTAGAGTAAAAAGAAATAAATGAACATTATGTCTACAGGTAGCGCTGAATTTCTGAATAAAACAAGTCACAGGAGTCGAATTATGTTCGCATACGCCCGCGCCCGAAAATGACGATGACGTCATTTTACGGAACAATGGTCTTGGAAATAGCATGATCGCTTGGAATCGAACAATATTAATACACTTAATAGAGATCATATGTATATGCAATTACCTTGATTAGCAAAAACATAATTTAGGTACGTTATTCATCTGCATCGTTCTGACGTCAATCATTAAGAGCAATAAAGATGTAACACAATGCCACGAGTTATGCATTCTACAATGTATGTTTGCTTATACATATCGGATTAAAGGGACTATCAAATTATACAATATCCATTTTAACAAGATAAATTCATAGACATATATCTTTGTTCACTGTATCTTCGGGATCGGTCGGGAATATAAGAAATGTACGAACAATGCAGTTAGGTAAGAAACGTTCACAGACATGAAATTTCTACGGGTATGTGATTTGTTGATTTAAAAAAATCTTGTTTTATAGCATTTAATAAGGGTTACTGAAAATATTCGAGAGATGATTTTCTAATAGGATGTAGCAAACTGTACAAAAATAAGTATGGTGGCGCCAGGTTTTGTTCCTGGAAAAAAGCATCTGTTTATTGCCAGTCTGTGTGATTCTTATGACTATTCGTTTGAGTGCGAGGCTTGAGAAGATATTGGCGTACAGGTTTTGGGTGCATTAAACGAAAGCAAATAAATAATTTGACTAGAAACGTCACAGTGGATGATTAACTGACAAGTGATTCACCGTTTTACGCGTGTAATGTGCAATGAACGAATGTTCTCCATAGTTGTTTTGTCGAGAGCTATGATAAGACATTTATTTATATGACGTTACATTACACTGATTGTTTATCGTTCAAATATTTAAATGGTCCGCAAAAATGATTTGTAAATATTTGATGCAGCACTGGTGAAGCAAAATGCTATATAAGAACACTATGTCTACATGTAGTACTCAATTTCTTCACCAAACAAGTCACAAGAGTCGAATTATGTTTCACGTAGAATCTATGCCTTAACGCGGAAAATGACGATGACGTTATTTTACGGAATAATTGTTTTAGGCATCGTATGCTCACTTTGAATCTAATGAAAAACTTAATAAAGACCGTTTGCATATGCAATGACTTTAATTTGCCAAAACTGAATTCAGGTACGTGAGCGAGAGAATACCTATATGCATGTTTCTGACGTCAGTACTTAATTAAGAGCAAGAAAGATGTAACACGATGCCACGAGTTATGCATTCTCCGGTGTATGTTTGCTGATAACTAACTAGACTCTACGCAACTTCAGATGAAGGAAACCATCTTATTATTAATATTGAAGCGATTGGTTCCACTTTTACGAGATCGGGAAAAAACAAGCAAATATCACATGTAGCGTTGTTCACTATGCTGCAGTACGGTTGGCCTTGACTGCATTTAGTTCGACATTTCTTAGTAAAACAAGTTCAAATGCACTTCACAGGAGTCAGGTTATGTTTACAGTTACGCATTTTATTAGGAAAATAACGATCGCTGCACAACGAGTTGAGAAAAAGTTAACTTGGGATCTCTTGGAATCACGTGATAGTCTTCAATGAGTAGAGACCGCTTTAATATGCAATTAACTTGATTAGCAAAAACATAATTCAGGTGAGTATTCGAAGTGCAAAACTTTGACGTCAAACCTTAAACGCAAGACAGATGTAACTCGATGCCCCGAGTTCTGCATTCTCTAGCGGATGTTGCTCATTACTAACCACGCAACTTCAAGACCTGGACGCAATGTTTTATCTCTCAAATAATGATCATCTTATTCTGTAAAATTGACTAAGTCTGTGGCTGTTTCTGTTAAACTTCATTTTGTATTTAATGATTTATTGTAGTTATCAATCAACAAAAGTTTAACATATTTCATATTTATATGTTTGTAATATGTTACTGAAGTTAAGATTTGCCTAAGGACGCTTTCGGAAAACCAGCCAAGGAGTCGGGTTATGCTCACATACTCCTTTGCACGGAAAATGATCATCAAGCCATTTTATTGTACAATGGTTGTGGAAATAGGAGGATTGCTTGGAACCGCACGGAACGCTCACGTCTTAGAATAATATTGATTAGCAAAAAACATCATTTTAGGTGGGAATTCATACAGGCAATGTATATGCATTTTTAAATACCAAACCTGAAAACCAAGAAATGTGTAACTCGATTGCATGAGTTCTGCATTTTCCAGTGTAATGTTTGCTGATTACTAACCAGGCAACTTCAAGACATCAATATCTGTTTACCTGGACATTATTGCCTCCGGTATCAAGAGGAAATCGATGGATGGTGCATTCTTCTCACTTGACATAAGCAATTATCGGAGGTCGCATTGTTGAGGACCAACTGTCACACAAAGGAAGGACAACATTGATCTTTGCATACATGCCTCGTTTAGTACTTGCTAATGAATGAAGTTTTTGTCGACAAAACATACTTGTTAATGAAAATCCACCAATGCATTGCAAATTAGCGACTGTATTGAACTTTTGAAGTCTATGAGTTTACGAGGCCCGATAAAAATCGCACTTGGTGGAAAGTAAATGAACCACGAAGCGACCATTAAGGTAAAAATATTTCACCGTTAGCTGTGAAGAACATCAACGTATAGTACCCGCTGCCGCAAACAGATTTGCCCACTCTTCTAAGTACACTGATGTACAATTTTTATTTTAGACTAGTGCACTGACGTACACATATTTCATTTCAGTCTAGTGCACTGATGTACAAGAATTTCATTTTATTCTAGTGCACTGATGTACACAAATTTCATTTAAGTCTAGTGCAATGATGTACAGGAATTTCATTTCAGACTAGTGCACCGACGTACAAGAATTTCATTTCAGACTAGTGCACTGATATACAATAATTTCATTTCCGACTAGGGCACTGATGTACACATATTTCATTTCAGACTAATGCACTGACATACACATATTTCATTTCAGACTAGTGTACTGACGTACAAGAATTTCATTTCAGACTAGTGTACTGACGTACAAGAATTTCATTTCAGACTAGTGCACTGCTGTACACGAATTTCATTTCAGACTAGTTCACTGACATACAAGAATTTTATTTCAGACTAGTGCACTGGCGTACAAGAATTTAATTTCAGACTAGTGTACTGGAGTACAAGAATTTAATTTCAGACTAGTGCACTGATCTACACATATTTCATTTCAGACTAGTGCACTGACGTACAAGAATTTAACTTCAGACTAGTGCACTAATGTACACGAATTTCATTTCCGACAAGTGCACTGATGTACACTAATTTCATTTCAGACTAGTGCACTGATCTACACATATTTAATTTCAGACTAGTGCACTGACGTACAAGAATTTAACTTCAGACTAGTGCACTAATGTACACGAATTTCATTTCAGACTAGTGCACTGATGTACACATATTTCATTTCAGACTAGTGCACTGATGTACACATATTTCATTTCCGACAAGTGCACTGATGTACACATATTTCATTTCAGACTAGTGCACTGATGTACACATATTTCATTTCAGACTAGCGCAGTGATGAACAAGTATTTCATTTCAGACTAGTGCGCTGATGTACACGAATTTCAATTAAGACTTTTCACAGATACATGTAAAATAATAATTCTATTCACACTTGATTGTATAATGATCATTTCTAGGTCACGTACATGGCATAAGGTGCCTCTGAAGGGGTACAAACATCCACTGCATAAACAATGTTGCATTTAACAAATTAGTACGATTGTGCTAACCAGCAACGTGTGTTTTAAATACAGATGTTATATTCATAAGATTCATATCACATTTGTAAAGTTACCCAAAATAAGTTTCTTTTAATTAGTAAAACAACACAATGTCATTTCAATTTAATGATTGCATTTTAATAAAATTAAACGTTTTCACGCACTCATCACAGTATGATCAATTTCAAGCTTGAAAAATGTACCATTTGCAATGAACAGTGAAATTTAACATCAGTCATACAGACAATTCACATTAAACTAACAGTAATACAGAAAATTTACATCAAACTAACAACTTTGCACATTAAACATAGTTAACTGTTCTGTGAATTAGAATTACATGAAACCGAATTAAAAGTGAGGTTAATTCTAATCTCATTAAAAATCTTGTTCTACAAATAAACAAATTATAAAATATAAGTTCTGTATAAGCTACAAGAAAAATACCCATTCAATACTTAATTTAAAAAAAAAAAGACCAAACTAGAAATGTGTCCACAGACACAGATGCCCCTACCTGTGCAGCCATTTCTACATGGCGCCGCTTTTTCTGTATGCATACAAATAATTTTGCAAAAAGAGAATTCTCCTTTTATATTTTACTTTCTGCTAATGTATTCTCTTTTTGTGTGAAGTAATTTGGATATACAAAATAGTTTTAGTCCTGACAAAAAAATCATTTAAGGGTAGTAATTAAAACTTTAGGCAATTATGAGTTATGGTTCTTGTATGCCTCACTTACTCTTGCTATCTTAAATCATTCTGTGCAAAATCAACAAAATGCCTTTTATCATTATTGAATTATGCTTTAAACTCTCCTGAATTAAGGGAAGTAATTCACTTACTTCACAAGTCAGGTTCGTGCATGCAACACATCCCATTGAATGTGATAATTTCTGCCAATTTATCTGAAAATCCCTGCATGCATGACAATATTATGCTCTGGAAAATTATTTAACCCTTGACCTTTCAGCTGCAGACCTGGTTCTTGAACGCCACATGCCGTCTCATAATGCTTACCACTTCTGCCAAGTTATTTGAAAAATTTTCATGCCAGACAAAATTATGCTCCAGACAGATTCCATGGACTTAATTCTTATACTTGACCTTTGACCTTTCAGTGACCTTGACCGTAGACCTAGTTTTTGTGGGTGACACATCGTCTTATAATGGTTATCACTTCTGCCAAGTTATTTGAAAATCCTTCAATGCTGGACAGAGTTATTGCCTGGACAAGAATCTTAACATATATACATATACTTGACCTTAAAGTGTGACCTTGGATCAAGGGCCCTGTTTCTTGTGCGCAACACACCGTCTCACCATGCATAACACTTGTGCCAAGTTACTTGAAATTCCTTCCATGCTGGACAATATTATGCTTCAGACAGGGTCTATGGCTTAAAGTCTTAAATTTGACCTTTGACCTTTAAGTTTGACCTTGACCTTGGACCTAGGCACCTGGTTCTTGCGCGCGACACACCGTCTCACCATGCTTAACACTTGTTCCAAGATATATGAAATTCCTTCCATGCTGGACAAAATTATTCTCTGGAGAGGGATAGAAGACTTAAATTCTTATATTTGACCTTTGACCTTTCAGTGTTACCTTGACCTTGGACCTAGGGACCTGGTTCCTGCGCGCGACATACCATCTCACCTTGCTCAACACTTGGGCCAAGTTACTTAAAATTACATCCATGCTAGACAAACTTATGCTCAGGACAGGGTCTTTGGCTTAAATTCTCATATTTGACCTTTGACCTTTAAGTGTGACCTTGACCTTGGACCTAGTTCTTGCACGCGACACACCGTCTCACCATGCTCAACACTTGTGCCAAGTTATTTGAAATTCCTTCCATGCTGGACAAAATTATGCTCCAGACAGGGATAGAAGGCTTAATTCTTATATTTGACATTTGACCTTTAAGTGTTACCTTGACCTTGGACCTAGGAACCTGGTTCCTGCGTGCGACACACCGTCTAATTATGCTTAACATTTCTGCCAAGTTATTTGAAAATGCTGGACAAAGTTATTGTCTGGACAAGTATCCGAACATACGTACACACGTACATACGTACGTACCCACAGACAGGGTAAACTCTCTATGCCCCCCCCATCATTGATGGTGGGGGCATAAAAAAAGAACTGTTCATATTAAGGTATTCACGGTTTAGTATATGTTAATACCATATTTGTTAGGGAGCAAACAAAGCCATTGAATATTTATCTGTGATACAACAAAACTAATTATATGCATCACATGTTTAGAAATAATAAATTATTGTGATGTAAATGATCAATACAACAGACAAAGGTAAACTAAACATATCTATGTACACGA
This sequence comes from Congeria kusceri, assembly GCA_027627225.1. Lineage (NCBI taxonomy): Eukaryota > Metazoa > Mollusca > Bivalvia > Myida > Dreissenidae > Congeria > Congeria kusceri. The sequence continues at coordinate 230,386 of JAPFQT010000195.1, forward strand.
CATATGACAATAAATTATATTTATGCTATGTTACTTCAGAAACTTTTAATTAGCGTCATTATTTACATATATTCCCTGCATAAATATTCTTTTAATTCTGCTAATTATTAATTTAGTACCTATTTCTGTCAACATATATAATAATTAAACAAAAACCTTCAAACATAATGATGGTTAAAGCAGTGAATGAAACCGTATTGTGCATGATGTTGAAATTCAAACTAAACAAAACCAACACACTTAGGCTGCTCGTTAATGCACCATTATAATATTTCAATAAAATATGAATGCTAGTCTTATTACTGAAGCTTTAAATAGAGAGCATAAAAGCCATATATCATCACTTTCAACCCAAGGAACACTAGTATCTGGAGGAATTTGTGCGCCTTTTTAGTGATGGTGGACAGTTGGCATACTGCAGGTTACCATGGAAATTTAAGATGGAGTCAAACAGAAGTGCTACATTTTTAAGTCACAGTGTTGAATTATGGATCAGCCACATCTCTGTTATCTGATTATTATTGATCTTTTGAAAATTGATGTAACGCAGCAAACAACCTGTATATAAAACCAAAACTGATGTAATGATCAAAGGGTCATATACAGGTTGAACTAACAAAACACAAAACATGTCATTTTGAACAAACCTATTGAATTACATATGATCTTGTGACCTGTACATGTCACTAATTTTCATTTGTACCAGTTTATTTACACAATTAGCACTCAACAATAAATAAACAGATGGTCAAGTTAAATGATGGTGAAAACCAAATTATAGCACACATCAAATAGCAACCTTAACAGAAATTATATTAAAACAGAACAATGTATGTTGAAACAACAGTGCAACAAATAATTTGCATTATACAACAAACAACAGTTTCACTATTGATCCCTGTGTTGTTAATTCTCTATACATTCTAAAAAACATAGCAAACAAGCATTCTTATAATTTTATATTAGCATATGCAAAAATATATACTAATATCCCAAACAAACTCTGCATTCATCACAAAAAAACAAATGTCCCAAATCTGTGCTTCATTCACAAACAAAAACAAATGTGCATAATAACTCTGCATCACTCGATGTCATTCTTTTTTGACCCTGCTATGGGATTGTTTTTCTCAGATTAAAATGTTATCAAGTTGATGTTTAAAACTAAAAGTACCTGACATTTCAATAGTGTCTGACACTATGAATTAGTAATCATACTAATCAGAATTCCATTTAATTCTGTGTAATGTTTGCATCAAAAAAAGGTAATACAGTAGATTTTGCTTGTAATATGTTTTTCATGGCAATATTTTCTTTAAAATAGTGTCTTCACCCTGTTATCAATGGTCTGAATGTAACACATAAGGACATGCATGTATCCATAAAGCTTCAACTCATACAAGAGGTTTTGACTTGAGCAGTTTTGCTTCAATACCTCTTGATCCTGCAGAGTTTGATATACCCAGGGTATCAATAAAACTGCAGCATTTAGGAGTGTGCCGTTACACATCAAAGAATGTCCTGTACAAACATGTCCTTAGGATCTAACCATATTTGTAACCCAGATATAAAGACCATGTGTCTGGACAGAACAGGCATTTTGACTCTGCCAGTGAACTTGGTGATGGGCAATCTTCGTCTTGTTTGTTCTGGCTACCCAGTAGGTCATGGCACTGGGGTCATCCAAATGGCCTTGTTGGGTTTCACAGGGCTTCTTTGGGCTTTGGTTTCCCAGTCACTTTCCCACTTGTTCATAAGACTTAAAATCACCAGGGAAGTAACTGAAAATAGAATAACAACAGACATTATGTGTTTGGTTGTAAAATGAGGGATCAGGGCAAATACAACATAAAACAGACATCATGCGTTTTGGTGAAAGAAACCAACGTCAGGGCAAAATACAACATAGACCAGACATAAAGTGTTTGGGTGTAATCAACAGGTAGATGTAATTAACTCAAAATACAAAAACAGAATTTCCATGTGTGTTTTAAATACCAGGTAATTCAATGAAGAAATTACTACAAAAAAAGGTGTTAAATACACGTAGCAAAACTCAGGAAATGAGATAAAAAGTAAAAAAGAATTTTAACAGGTCTTATTCTTGTAACATTTTAACATTATCGAAGACATAGTGTATAGAACGCAATATATGCAGTGTCAAATGATGGAATTTTGAACCTTCAAATTTAATCCTTGACTAAGTTACTTCCAGAAAATAAACCCTTGCCAAAAATGTTCTTATGCAGTATTCAAGTTCGGATTAAACAATTCAAATAAAATAAAAGTTTTGAAGATCTAGTAAATAACATGTCATGAATTACTTTAAAGAAATGTACAGTAAAATCCCGCTAATACGACCAGTTAGGGGTCTTAATAAAAGTGGTCTTTATAACGGGGTCACATCGTATTATCGAGTTAGTGCATATCGCCGAGCCAGTAAATGAAAATAATGAATAATGAATAGATAACAAAAATTCCAATTTGTTTTCAATAAAATGTTTTACTGAATACAGATAATGTAATTGATAGTTTCGGGATGAACGGTAAACTTAAGCTGGAAATTAATAAAAACTTGATAAACTAAGCCCATTTAAGCTTCAGCATTCGTCAGTGTTACCCACTAACTGTCAGCCAGTGTCAATTAAGGTAATCTGATACACAGCTGATGTGCTAATCCCTTATCAAACCAGTGTAACATTGTTTTTCACATGCTACTTTTATACTGCAAAGCATTATGTTATCTCTACGGCATATGATGTTTCTTGATAAAGTTAAGTGTCCACAACCAAATGACACTGGTCGCAGTAGCCCGGTTATTTTGAGCATTATTTGGTACTTTCGGTCTGGGATAAGTGGTCGTAATACGGAATAGCGGGATGCCTGATAATCGGGGTTTGAGACCATTTAAATATACAGGAAAACAATCGGGTCTTTTAAAAAGTGTCCGCTTTAGCGGGGTGGTCGTAAAATCGAGGTGGTCGTAAAGCGGGGTTTTTGTGTATTATATAGGAAATACCACTAAATTAAAGAAGAGATCTAACTTGAACGACTTGTTTCTATTGTCTGACGTTCAGTTATAAACAGCGCTATGTGAAACACATGGTCTAGCTTCAGATATAAACAGCGCTATGTGAAACACATGGTCTGATGTTCAGTTCTAAACAGTGCTATGTAAAACACATGGTCTGATGTTCAGATATAAACAGCGCTATGTGAAACACATGGTCTGATGTTCAGTTATAAACAGCGCTATGGGAAACACATGGTCTAGCTTCAGATATAAAATATTCATGATTTTAAAACAAATCCTTTCATAGTGCAGATCTGTTTAAAATATTATATTAATTTTTAAACTGAATTCTTTGAAATACCAGACTCATATTTTAAATACAAAATTGCATAATGACAATGAAGCCTGTTTAATCAATTCCTTTCTACACAATGCTGTCTGACTCTTGATCACAACTGTCAGGCAAAATGCCATTTGTTTGCATTGTTTCTTTCAGCAGTGAATCAGTTAAACACTAATGTATCTGCATATTACTCCAGTCTCTGAACTGAACATACCATTTAAACATGTTTACAGGACGAATAATAATAACCGGACACATATAAATAAATACCTGCAGTAATCACTGATGAATGTTGAAAGCTGAATTGAGGTCTGGCAAAATGCTCAATTAATTCAGCAGTTGGAGACTATTAAAAGCAATTTTATTTAGCCAAATAAAAAATCCAGTTAAACAACCGTACATGTGTAAAAGATTTATTCTATACATTAGTATATACAAGTGCAACTGGGTTAATTTTGGATGGTGATATATATTTTGGAAAGTTTACAGGGAAATTTGATTATTTTTATGAGGTTATTTGCAACTAGAAATGGTGCTAGTAGCAGAATGTGTGTCTCAGTTCAAACAGAGAATTATTAACAATTGCAATGTGTGACGTTGGATATAGAGTTGTATGCAGAGCTAATTATCAACAACAAAACTTGTTGTTAATATAGCCAGTATATAATTTGTAGCCATTGCCAACGCAGACTCTGCCATGTTACAATTGAATGCAAAATCCTGTCTGCTATTGTTACTATGTTACACAGTTCTAACAAGGCACCGCTACAGCAATAATAAATTCACACATATAGAAACTTGACGTCATTTGAAAGCGTGATTACATTTACAATTTACCAGGGTTTATTAATATTCACACCAGAACACAGTATTGCAAAAACTGAACCAATTTTTAAAACAAAATTTAGCAAGGTAAACAAGGTAAACAGTTACAGCAATAAACCTACCATTTATTAATAACTAAAATCATTTCTGTTACAATAGTTGGATATTATTGCAAATGTAAAAGCAAAATAATCTTAAATTTAGCATTACTATGAAACAGGATTTTGTAATTTTATCTTAACTATATGTGTCACAGACACGGATGCCCCCAAGACACATGTTTGGACACAGACACGGATGCCCCCAAGACACATGTTTGGACACAGACACGGATGCCCCCAAGACACATGTTTGACACAGACACGGATGCCCCCAAGACACATGTTTGGACACAGACATGGGGATGCCCCCAAGACACATGTTTGGACACAGACACAGATGCCCCCAAGACACCTGTTTGGACACAAACAAAGGGAGTGTCACCAACACAATGGGCCATAATTCTGTCCTAATTGGTCGCAGCCAAAATTCCACAGCGTTTACAGCTGTGAAAGTTTGAGCGCAATCCGCCAAGCAGTTAAAGGGGAGTTTAGTCCACCAAATTTTGTGAAGTATATATTCTATAGTTGAAACAAGAGGGCCATAAAGCCCTAGGTCATTCATCTGAGGGGCTAAGAAACTGTTGTTCTGAGCAAGTTTCATGAAGTGTTCACAAGCTTTTTTTTTCAATTTGGCCTGGTGACCTAGATTTCTGGTTTTGAACGTGTCCCAGATATCTTTGGACAAATGTTCTGAGCAAGTTTCATGATGATGGCCATAAATGTGGCATCTAGACTATTCACAAGCTTTCTTTTCTATTTGTCCTGGTGACCTAGTTTTTGACTTGACATGAGCTAGTTTTGAACTTGTCCCAGATATCATTTAAACAAATGTTCTGAGCAAGTTTCAAGAATATTGGGAAAAAAATGTGACTTCTTGAGTGTTCACAAGCTTTTTCTTCAATTTGACCTAGTGACCTATTTTTTGACCCCACATGACCCAGTTTTGAACTCGTCTGAGATATTATTAAAACAAATGTTCTGAGCGAGTTTCAAGAAGATTGGGTAAAAAATATGACTTCAAGAGTGTTCACAAGCTTTTTATTCAATTGACCTAGTGACCTAGTTTTTGATCCCACATGACCCATTTTCGAACTCGGCTGAGATATCATAAGAACAAATGTTCTGAGCAAGTTCCATGTTGATTGGGCAAAAAATGTGACTCCTAGAGTGTTCACAAGCTTTGTCTATAGCCATATAAGGAAAACTGCCCCGCTCCCTGGCGGCCATGTTTTTCAACGGAGCGGAACCATTTTCAAACTCGACCGAGATATCATAAGAACAAAGGTTCTGAGCAAGTTTTATGTTGATTGGGCCAAAAATGTGACTTCTAGAGTGTTCACAGGCTTTTTCTTCAATTTGACCTAGTGACCTAGTTTTTGACCCCACATGACGCAGTTTTGAACTCGGCTGAGACATCACTGGGACAGATGTTCTGACCAATTTTCATGAAGATTGTCCAATAAATGTGGCCTTTAGAGTGTTCACAGGGTAAATGTTGACGACGCACGACGGACAAAAGGCACGTTGTGTTCAGGTGAGCTAAAAATTACAAAGGGCCATAATTTTGCCAAAATTGATCGCAGCCAAAATTCCTTCCGTTAGGATCACCTACACATTAAGGTTCTTCAGCTGTGGAAGTCTGAGTGAAATCCACCCAGCAGTTAAAGTGAAGTCAAGTCCACAAAATTTCGGGACGTACGTACGGACGGACAAGTGCAATGCTTCATGCCTCCCACTTTGTGAGGGCATAAAAGTGAACAGTTATAAGGGTCTTTAATTTCTGAGGTCTGATTATGGGCCCCATTCTTCCTACTGAGGAGTATACTTGTACTTCTGTTTTTGTTGTTGCTTTTTTCGCCGCTTAACAGTATTTCAGTCATATCACAGGGGTCAGTTAACTTACTCACACTTTTCCTGGGCAAGCTTAGCCAATCTAAGCAGTTTACCAGTACTAAGTGCACATACTTATGTCAGTAATTGACAACTGCCCAACTTGAATCAGAGGTAGGGGGAGAATGGCCGTAGAAATAATTTCATGACCAATCCCCACGCAACTGATGTGCTAAAATTTCCTACCTTCCCAATACCAAAGCTCCTAGTCTTTAAGTCCTTAAGTAATTTAAGTCCACAAGTAATTCAAGACATAAAAGCACCCAACATGTCAATTATTGAAGGGACAGTAAAATACATGCAAGCGCTATTTAAGCCAATAGTGTGAATGTGAACTTGAACTAAGTTCTGCACTTGTTGCCAATGTGATTAACCATTTGTGCCAAGAAATTTGAGAATATAATGCTTGGATGAAAGAGGAAAATCCATTAAAGGATATGAGAGTTATCAATCAGTCACAAGAAACTACCATGAGGCGCATAATTCTGATGTATGACCCTGACCTTGAATGAAAGCTCAGACAAAATGAAATCTGGTCAGACTGTCTGACAGAATATAACTGTCTGACCAAATATATACAACACCCCATACTGTTTTATGTCAATATTATATTGCCTTCTTGAGCCGATTTATTTGATGTATAACTGAAAATATTACTTTCATACAACATATTGCATCCAAATATCCGGAGGACATCAAGTTTTGATAAAGAATCCAATTACCAGAGAATATCATGTTTTGATAACCGTTCGTGATTAACATTACAAATTATGATGTTTGACGGCTCATAGGTTTCAAATTCAGGGCATTTTTTCCTTTTATAGTAGGGGACATTATAAGGTGTCATCCCCTCAGAAAAATTCTGTCAAATCATGCAGTTTTCCCCTAAAACTGATCTTACCCCAGGATTTGTCATTCCCCTGCTATGAAAATGTTTCCCCAAAATGCCAAAAATAACACTATTTTCCCCCCAAATGAGGGCAAAGGGCCCCATCCCCAAGAGGTGAAAAAAGGCCCTGAAATTGTATGAATGGTCACTGTTCTTGCTCTTTGCGCATGTCACAAATGTACTTAGTGAACCCTCTGACTATTCAGCCAGTTTTTAAGCAGAAAGATTTGTGAACAAATGGACATGCAGATGAAAAGACAGACAAACAAGGCAAAAACAGCAAATAAATATAAGCGTAATTAGCGGGAAATGTAATAAAGTAAAATAAATTAACTATAAAACTGTCCAGTATTGCGACAGAACACATCAACAACAATGTAATACTAACAAACAGATATCTTATAACAGTAAGAAAAGAATCACTTTACATGGACAAATGAAGGTAAACAGACTAAGAAGAACAGACTATAAATGTGGTGGGAAAACCCGGCTTAATGCACATGCGTAAAGTGTCATCCCGGATCAGTCCGCACAGGCTAATCAAGGACGGCACTTTCTACTTTTAGTGTATTTTCTGTTTCAAGGAAGTCTCTTCTAAACATAAATCCACTGTAGGCGGAAAATGCCATCATTGATTAGCCTTTGCGGACTGCACAGGCTGATTTGGGATGACACTACGCACATACATTAAGCCCATTTTTCGCACGATATGCCTCAAATACTTGTGTCATTGTGATTAATTGTATCCTACAAATCTCTTAAGATTGCAAACACCAAAGTTTACAGGGTTTGGACAAGAAAATTAAATTACTTCTGTCATTGTAATCTATGGCAAACTCTTAGTTAGCCAAACCATGTTGTGAACGATATTATTCACCTATCTAGCTTTCTGAATAATACAATTGAGAACTCTTAATGAAGTATCAAAATACACACACAGCCTCTCTAGCCAAAAGCAAGGCACTCCATCACTATCTAGTTGTTTTCAGCCTTTATTATACCAGATGCTCCAATGTTATTTGATGCAGCAGGTTTATTCATTACAATTCTAAAAGTGGAAGTCACTCTTACTCAATCTTCATTCGCTCGCAATTAATCTTGTCTATTCTTGTATGAATGCGAGCAGTAATGCGTAACTCATATTACTTATATCATCCGTTGAAAGCCAGATCAGGCTATCAGCCTTCTTTGCACATATGTTTATGACACCGTTTGGTTTTCAGGGGACGATATAAACTACTGGGAACACTGATTGCATCAAGGGCTTTGCATGGTGAATGTCCTTGGGATGTCACTGACTATAATATAAATTACAGTGACTTTGTTTCCTTATTTAAAGTTGGATGTTGTATTTCCTTATTTAAAGTTGGATGTTGTATTTCCTTATTTAAAGTTGGATATAGTATTTCCTTATTTAAAGTTGGATGTTGTATTTCCTTATTTAAAGTTGGATGTTGTATTTCCTTATTTAAAGTTGGATATAGTATTTCCTTATTTAAAGTTGGATGTTGTATTTCCTTATTTAAAGTTGGATGTTGTATTTCCTTATTTAAAGTTGGATGTTGTATTTCCTTATTTAAAGTTGGATGTTGTATTTCCTTATTTAAAGTTTGATATAGTATTTCCTTATTTAAAGTTGGATGTTGTATTTCCTTATTTAAAGTTGGATGTCGTACAGCTATAAATTCCGAGCTGTTAAACCTTATAGAGCTGTTAAACCTTATAGAGCTGTTAAACCTTATATTACAGGTGTCAAACATTTGTGTTTTCACTGTGCAAAATTGTTATAAAATCATTCTCTTATGCCCAAAAGTTGATGTTATACCAGGGCCCATATTTATAAAGATTCTTCAGCTATGTCAAACTTAAGCTGAAAATAAGTCAAAATTATCATTTGTGTTTGTTACACTATACCTTGTATTATTTGCAGGAAAATACTAAATATTAACAATCTTGAAATTCTATTGCAACTTCTGTGTCAAAATCTCCCAACAATGCAATAAATGTCAGAAAATGCAATTATGAAATTCCAAAATTTTGAGATTTTTATTAAATTTTAACTAAGATTTTTTACAAATACCAGCCCAGGGCCCGTATTCACCATTTCTTTCTGAGACTTAAGAATAAAGAATAGACTTAACGTCAAGAAAAATAATTGTTCGTTTGCAAATTATCTGGGTATCAATGTCACTTTTGTCATTAATAAATCTTTCTAAATGAAGAATTCTTCAATCAGCATTTGTGAATACCAATTAAAATTCAAATTAACAGCGTTTTTACAATAAAATACGTTCAAGAATATTCTGTATTCTTAAGTCTTAAGTCTAAGAATGTGTTGGTAAATAGGGGCCCTGGAATTTCTGTTCCCCAGTACAAAGTTTTGGGTGCTATTTGTCCTTATGCCCAATTTCTACTGGACAGCCTCAGTTACTTAGCTCAGTCACAGAGTCCCAAATTACCAAGTTACAAAATGGTGTAAATGATACAAAAACCAACTTACACACGTAGTAAATTATATGTTCTCCATTTAATAAACAAATGAGTCATGTCGTGGGAAAACCGGGCTTAATGCATGTGCATAAAGTGGCGTCCCGAATTATCCGGGTGCTTTCCCCTTTTATGGTATTTTCTGTTTCATGGAAGTCTCTTCTAAACATAAATCCACTGAAGGCGGAAGGTGTCGTCCTGGATGAGCCTGTGCAAACTGCACAGGCTGATCCGGGACAACACTTTACGCACATGCATTAAGCCCGGATTTCCCACGACACTCCTCAAATACATTTTAGGCTGTAACTGTAAAGGCCCATTATATTATTATATATGAGGCGCGTCGTGGGAAAACCGGTCTTAATGCATGTGCGTAAGTGTCGTCCCGGATTAGCCTGTGCAGTCCGCATAGGCTAATCAAGGATGGCACTTTCCGCCAACAGTGGATTAATGTTTAGAAGAGACTTCCTTGAAACAGAAAAAAACATACACACGGAAAGTGCCGTCCTGGATTAGCCTGTGCAGATTGCACAGGCTAATCCAGGACGACACTTTACGCACATGCATTAAGGCCGGCTTTCTCATGACGCGTCTCATATAATGAACACTCAGGTCATGATCTAGAATGTCCACTAGAAGCGCTTTAGAGTTGTGTTTCTGTTTTCGGTGCATAAATGAGAGAACATCTCAAAACTAAATACAAATTGTTACATAAAGATGTTTATCATATAGGAATATAACCTTTTTCAAACCACAAACTATAATTTTCTTGTAAATTACTCAATCAGCAGATGAATGAGAAAACAACACTCAATTGTGTAGCTGCCAGTTTCTGTGCAAAATGACAGCTGTGCATCAGCAACATTTGAACCTTTAACATCAGCAACAATTGTTGTATTTCAACAATCTGAACTGAGATAAATATATAATTAGATTAATTTCCGTCAGACTATTTTGAGCACAATAAAAGTATTGATCAACTGCTCGCTTTAAACAATAGAATTCCATATACATGAATTTCTGCCAAAAGCAAAAAAGGATACATATACATGAATTTCTGCCAAAAGCAAAAAAGGATAATAGGCTATCTATTATAACGAGGCAGTCTTTTTCTTATCTTAATAACACACACAGAATTTATTCCAAACTGAAATGATATTCTTCTCCACTGTCAACAGGATATTATACAATCTCAGACAAACATAGTCTTCGTAACAATCTGAATTAAATATTATACAATAAACATTTGTCTGAACTTTTCGTTTTGCTGAAGTATCTTGGCTTACATGTAAATATTTACATTTAATTATATGAACAATATTACAATGTTGTTCATTATTATTTTTATTTTATTTTATTGAATCAACTGACATATTACGAATAACTTACAACCAATTAAACCATGTGATAATTATCTCTCTTTTTTTTTTTTTATTCTATTTAAATTTTATGGGTATTTATTATGATATTGATAGGAATGACATGTACAGATGGTTTTGTTTCATGCATCAGTCAGGAAAGTTTTTAGTGAAGTGGGAAATTCTGCAGTTGTGTGTTACCATGCCACTGAAACAGGTGTATGTCCCTTAAATAAGTTGCATGCTATGGAAGATACTAGGTCAGGACGATCTGAAATTAAAACTTGTCAAAGAATGTTAATGAGGCTATATCTATTACATGACACAAATAGGTCAGAAAATTGTTGATATGCCACCAAAGATAACATCTTGTGACAACAAGAAAGTATGGAAATATTTAAATTTAAACAAACTCAGAATAAAAATCGTGTTGTTTTTTCAGTACTTTGTGCATGGGGTCACGGCCATTTGAATTGTTAAAATTAGCGTCATATTACCATATTTTGTGAAAATAACATTTTAACCTATTTCGTATGAAGTTATTCTATCAGGATTAATTCACACAATGTTGTAACCAATTTTCATTGAATTTTTACATAATATTAGCCTTCTGATATAAACATCAAAACCAAACAATACAAAAACTGGTGCATGGAACAAAAATAAAGCAGATAAAAAGTCAAACATAACTTTGATAGAAATTGTGACTTTTGGTGGTTAATTTGTGAAAAAGATACCTTTTTACTTTGTGAATAGGGCCTTACTTCTACCCAAAATCAGCTTGAAATAAAACACTGTCACTTTTATGAAGTGTATGTGTAACGAGGCAGCGACCCCAGTTTTGATCATAGTAATGTTGTGTTTTTGTTTTGTGCTCGTTTTACGTCGTTTGTATTGTCCTGTGTTGTTTCGGCAAAGGGTCACTTGTCCTATTACAGGACTATTTCATGTTACAGGGTTTCTCTCCTGTCGATGCAGCTGGAGTTTCACGTATTAATGCACCTATCAATATTTTCTCCTGGACTGGTATTCACAAAGCTCCTAAGGCAAATCTTAACTAAGGTTGTACTTAAGTAAAAATTTCAGATTAAATGTTAAATCCAATGATTTACGTTAACAAAAGGGTAAAATTTGACATGTCGAAGTAATATTTACTATTTTGAGACATTTAAATGTAAAAAGAACTCTGCCTGAGCAACCACAGACTTAAGGAATTTTATAAATTTAAGGAATATACTTAAGTTTTACCTAAGGAGCTTTGTGAATACGGGCCCAGGCTGACCCAGGGGAATTTCACTCATTTTATTATTTTGGGTCTAATTCCCCACCGTAGAGCCAAGCATTTTTGTCTAAATCCCCACTGTGGGAGATGCTAGTGTATCAAATGGCCATGGGCCAATGTTATTAGGATTTAAAATCCGACCAAAGAAAGTCTATTTCCCGGGACCCAGAATCATTTGGCGTGTCAAATTCCCGCCTGTCGGGAATCGCGTTCACTCTAAAATCCCGTATATACCCGCCGCTCCCCGGGGGGAAATATTGATAGGTGTATAATATACATAACTACATATTTGGAAGTGTATACATGTATGATATATCAGTGTAATCTTTTATGACAAGTTTTATGCCCGATATGTACGAAAAACAATTCATATAACTTAAATTAGAATGAAGACTTTCATAACAGGTACATGTAAATTACAAAGTACGTGAGTACAATTTTCCCACAATCTGCCTTATCAATCGACCGAAAAATTGCTAACCCATTATTGCAAGTCTTTATGTCTTGCTTGAATACCATGTTGCAATATAAAGCAAATGAGGAAATTTTCCATACTGCGTAAGTGGCATTTCTGTCATTTTTTTCCTCTGATAGACAGTGCACTCTATAATTTGCACCAAGTCTTGCATAAACATGTAGGAATGTCAACCTGTATTACACAACAAGTGTAAAAACATATTATTAGTGGCATTTATTATTCAAACATGTCTAATATGACGGAACACGTACAACAAAAGGAACGCTTTCGTGGTTGTCTGTTGCATGTTGCGAGTATAAGCTATGGTTCTGTGCAAAACTACCATATTTCAACAAATGCGTCGTGTCGTGGGAAACTCGGGCTTAATGCACGTGCGTTAAGTGTCGTCCCTGATCAGCCTGTGCAGTCCGCATAGGCTGATCTGGGATGGCACTTTCCGCCTACAGTAGATTTATGTTCAACACAGAATTATTTTAAACAGAAAATATCATAAAAGCGGAAAGTGTCATCCTTTACGCAGATGCATTAAGCCCAGTTTTCCTACGACACACCTCAAATGTTTTTCATCAAACTTCTTATATAGCAATTGTGTTTATCTTAAGTTTTCTGATGGAAAAATTGCAACTTGAAGAATGGTTAAAGGTGCAGAAAAATCTATTATCAGGGAGCTACTCAAAAAGAAAGTGGGTAAGCCAAATAAGATCTTTATCATTTTCTAACAATTTACTTAAGCCTGTTTTTACAAATCATTTTAATACTTCTAATTAAGAAGTTAACTGTCCATGGTCTCTTCATCTGTCATTGAATATCTGCTTAAATATCACTAATTTCAAAAGATTGTCAACATTCCCAGAGGTGCAGCAGGAGGGTGGGAGGGCACAGAAAAGGGCATTGACACCTGAACCTTGCCCTACTTTAATGAACTGGAATAGCTTTCCACTGGGCCATCAAAACAGATGTATGAAAGGGGAGAGTTTAGTAAACTTGCCAGTCAGATGGTGAATCTCATAAATAATGCAATGCAACAGTAATACATTATTTAAGGTCAGCTGACTATTCTAAAAGAGACAAAAAATAAAAATGTTCTTAAAAGGTACTATTTGAATATATTACAATGATTTATTTATTTAATATGAAAGCTAGCATCCACTTTGCAATCAATGAATGTGAAAATTAGCAAGAAATTTAAAAATCAATCAAGTTGACATTGTTACTGACAGTTACACAACAAATTTATTCAATTGAAAGTTAGACATTATCATGATAAGAGAAAGAAACAAGAAATGTCTTTAAAAAAGACAATCGGCGTAGAAATTAATATTGAGATGTCAGATTTTTGGGTCTCTACTACGGAGACTTCTCGGACACTAGATTTTTCTGATACTATAAGAAAACGTATCAGCCCCCCAAATTAATTGAGATAAACTCAATAATTATTAATATCTGTACCGTGAAGAAACTGATCATATACCGCCCCATGTTTTCACCAGTGATACATGAATAAGCTAAATACTAGAAATTTACATAAACATAATTGATACATGAATTTGTCAGGCAAATTTAACAAATTAACATTGTCAGAAAATAATAGCGGGAATGAATGAGCAGTAGGTTTATGAATATCCCATTTATTGCAATTCTCCGTTTAGGATTCTCCAGACGCTAATTAATGCGTGTGTATTAACACAGCTTTACGGCGCGCTATTTTCAGAATGATTCTCCTGTTGCAGTTGTACTCGCTAGAATTAATTCACGGGGACGACAGTCGGTTACAGCATACAATAATATTTTTACACAATGAGAAAATAATAGGAAACACAAGCTCAATAAAAGTTGCTAATATTTGTTTTGCTAAGTTATCAGAAAAATACCAGAAATTTACCACTTTATATTTTGTGCTTGCGAGCTCAACAGGCAACATTGTACGTTGTGACCGACTGTCGTCGTCGTGAATTGTAGCATTGTAATTGCTATTTATAGAGCGCGCCGATTATATAGGCTAAACAATATAGTTATTTCATTATGTGAATGAAAAACATTCTGATCATGACATACCATGAGTAAAATTGTTCATATTATGTTCATTTCTAGTGTATGTCGAAGATATGTTTATAACTTCAATTTAACCGCTTATGTAAACAATTATGTAAATTTTTGATCCCAAAAGTATGCAACAGTTATTGGTATACGTTAAACCATTGTTTGAAGTTTGCATTCCGTAAAATTAGAAATTTGCCCAATTTTATTGACATTCAATTTTCCCGCTGCATAATTATCGCAAGAAATGTAGGTCAAAAATGATCTTAGACAGCTACGCCGAAAAAGTTCTATTTGACTGAAAGTGAGACATTATGATAGTAAAATAACAAAATTTCTATTCGAAAATTAGCATCCACTCAAAACTTCTATTTGAATGAAAGTTAGACATTATTCAGAGACAGAAAACAACCGGAGCATCCGCCCATTTCAACCAGAGCCTGTCGACCCCGGAAGATAGCAATAGAAGACACAGGTAATTCCCATTGATCACTGGCCTGTCAATACATGCCTGGCAATAATTGCCGTATTTCATGTCTGTCTTCGCCATTACCATAACCTTCGTGACAGTCTGCCTCATAAATATTCAACTCGAATCTCTGTTCAACATGCCTTGTCCATTTCAATAAAAAGCAACATATTCAATATTTGTTAATTCTTCTTTGAAATTCGAATAAAGCTGTCGTTATATGGAATAAATGAACAAATAATGAATGTAAGATCAAGAAAATAATTATACCCAATGATTAACCAAGGAGCCTATGTTGAATAAACAACAGTACACTAAGTGAATAATTATTATTATAAACTTGGTGCATTTGTTCAAAAAGCCATAATTTCCCCGAAAGCACTTGACTGACACCAGTGTTCAATTAACCAAACTTCCATTACCATTACATATTAGGCTAATAGTAAATAGATGAGCAGACTTAGGATATCATCAAGGAAGAAAAAGAAGATTTTCTACAATGTTTTATTACCAGCTAAAGCAAAGATTAAGACTGAAATATAGGCTTGACCCTATTTGCAAGAAATGGTTTTCAACCCATTAAAAACAAAATTTGATGAGAAATTTAGAACTCTAGTTCCATTTGCTTAAATTAAATGTTTTGTGAATTCAAAATAACAATATATAATAGAAATTACATGTAAAGAAAATAATATTTTTTTAAGTAAGTTTCATTCAATAGCAAAGAATTTAAATGCAACAGAGAGTTTCAAATTAACGCACAATCAAATATGGTATTACACTCACCAGATACAATGGTATTTAGATGCATGAATGCATGGGGGATTTTGTGGGGGGGATTTTGTTTACCATCTTCATCATAAGCCTGAATGCAGACATACCAAACCACTGAAAAATTACTTTGGAAAAAAGTATATGTAATCCATTCAATAAGATCAAAGAGGAAATTAATACATGTTTGTACACTGTTGGCGCAAGCCAACAGGATTTAGTAGTTGTATTCCGAAAATTGGTCTTGAGGGAACTACTTCCTTTACTCTGCAGGCTACGAGTCAGTAAATATATAAATTATTGCGCTTCGCTAAGCAGTGAGACTTCCTGTCAGCGTTGCTACTTTCTATGAATAGATGACAAGAAATAGATCCGACTTAAACACTAATAAACAATAATAATAATCCAGTTCGTCCACATCTACAAGTGAATTCATGTCATGTCTATTCACATTAGAATGATAGCGTAACTGGTTAATTGCTTACGTATTACATCATATTGCGTAAGTTTTACATCAGTGTATTGACTGAGTACATATAGCGGAGCAATCGTAACCATTCGATGATTGCTATTGTTTTTGAAGTATGCATAAGAAATGTGGGACAGCATTGTGCTTCTAAAGAGAGTTTTGATTTAATTTTATTAATTTAACTTATTTTTAATTAAATCGGTATTTACCGAGCAGGGAGCTGGTGTTAAAAAGCACTGAACATTGATATGAACTTCTACGGTTTATTGACTATTTTTACCCGTTGAAGATTGACTTGCATGCATATAACTGTGTTAGCTTTTTAAATAGTTTGCACAAAAATTATTTGCCTCCCACAAATTACAAAAAATAATGATGGGAATGTCCTAGATAAATAGCACTGAATTAGACGCGTGCTATATAAGTTTTTATTTGCAAAAGACATTGGCCTGGATCTCCATCTTCAAGTAGGTCAAATACCAGCTTATACCAATTTATTTAAGTACAGTGTATAG
Organism: Congeria kusceri; assembly: GCA_027627225.1. NCBI lineage: Eukaryota > Metazoa > Mollusca > Bivalvia > Myida > Dreissenidae > Congeria > Congeria kusceri. The sequence continues at coordinate 247,313 of JAPFQT010000195.1, forward strand.
TTATGAGTTTGGATATTGTTTTGTAGAAATGACATAACAGACAGGTGACTTACTGTAATAAATGTTCCTTATGATAAAAATACTCTCATAATTCATTTGCTTTTAGTTTCTTTTCTCGCCAACAGTCTTTCTACGATGTCAGCGTGTTGATTGTTGTTGTTGTTGGTGGTTTTAAATTATAACTCTTTATTCAAACAAACATTAACTCGTGGATTATTAAACTTTTTTTGTTCAGTTTTGCATATAAATAAAAAAAAAAGCAATAAACAGTTTTATAAAAATTTTGGGACCTGTAGCCTTTTACAGGGTACTAATATAGAATCTAGTTCTGATATCAATAGTATTATATATTAACAAGTTTCCAGCATTTTTCCTCACCACTTTGGGAATGGTACCGGTACCGGTCAAATTAGGAAAATTAACGTCATTTTCAGCCAAATTGGGAATTTTATCACTTTCATTAAAAAATGTCATAAAAGATGTAAAAACAGTAAGTTATTTCCCCTAGCTGTTAACAGTCACCCAGGATTTTTCTCAGGCGCCCCTGTCCCTACGTCAAATTTTTTTTTTGCGACGTGTCATATGACGTTATCTGGTGCGTTTTAGCTCTTAAAATTAAGGCTAACACGTTTTCAATTCTTTGTAAACGTTTATACGAAATGAAATAAACAAAACATCATGGTTTAAACTGTATATCTCTAGCCTTTTAAAAGCAAAAGCGGCATTGTAAGAATCATGATTAAAATACATGTATATTATACATGCTTTGTTCTTACAAAAACAGTGGGAGAATTTCCCCGTGCATGTTGTGCCTACGCGCGTCAAATGTTAAAGGCCTGTATTTAGAAAGCACATGGTCGGTACACGCACGCTTTCCATGGAACGTGACGTTGTGGTTGTCAGCAGACATTTCGCGCTCTTTTGCAGAAAACAGGGGTTTTACATGGTATACACATTAACAAGACCGCTTGTGTTTACGAAACTACAACACTGAGCAGTAGCACTGGATAGGCTTTACCGGTTACGATTTCATATTAGCGTATTTGAGACTAATTTTTTGAAGTTTATTTTTTAAAGTTATCAAATTTATTAAATAAATAAGTGTGCATGTTATAAAATACGAAAGCTCATTTACTTTTTAGGTCAATAATATGTTTGACGCGCGTATAAGGTTACTTGTGTGTGGATACATGCCAACTGCGCCGATTGGTCCGTCATAACGACATTCCAAAGCGAAGATAAACTGAGCGTTTCTATTGGCTCATATTGATTTTACTGCATGTTGAAACTCCGCCTACAGGGCGGTGCTTCACGGTGATTGATTGCAGCTTAGGAATAACTGTAAATTTTTAAATGTTCGGTGAAGTGACACTCGCTTTGATCATTCACTGACTTTATAGAGCGTGTGTACATGTTTCTCGAGTGAAAAACGGCCATTAGCTTTAAGAGATTAGCTTTCACAGTAGGAATTGTTGGTCTGCTGCAGTCAACACAGCTAATTAATTGATAAAATAAACGTGCCCCTGGCAATGTTTATAAGCGCAACACTTAATTTTAGGCGCCCCGAATATGTTCAATTACAAATTTAAGCGCCCGGGCACCGGGGAGCTAAGACAGCCTGGGGAAGGCCCTGCAGCTGTGCGTAGAGGTTTACGCTTGGGTAAAACAAAATTAAAATACAGGAACATTGTCAATCTTTTCAGGGTCTTTGTGAATTTTTTTCTTACATTTGGGAATCTTTTAACTTCAAATTGGGGAAAATGGTCAGAAAATCGGATTGGGAATGGTACCGTTTTCCAGTACCGACTTTATATAGAGGAAAAACGCTGAGTTTCTAAATGTGTTATAATAACAAATTTAAGGACATGTATTTACATTCTTTTTTTCTGCTACTAGTTTACCAATGTCATCCCTAGTTTAGCATTACCAGTAGCCAATTTGCCAATGGCTATTAAAATTTCTACAATTATTTGAAAATGAGGCACATTTTCTTTAAAAACCTTTTAAAATGACATGTTTTTTTAAATATCTATAACATTGGCTACTTATGTTTATTTTTTAGCACCAAGGTAGAATCGGCACATTTTCACATTTTCTTTAAAAACCTTTTAAAAATGACATGTTGTTGTTTTTTTAAATCTAAAACTTTGGCTACTTAAGTTTATTTTTTAGCACCAAGGTAGATTATCCACAAATGGGCAAACAAAAAATATGATATGGGATGGGCAAACACGAAATTAAAAGGTGATGGGCGAACAAAAAATCAGCGATGGGCTTACAAAAAAATGTTATAGGCAAGCAAGAAATCAGTGATAGGCGAAAAAAAAATCAGCGATGGGCAAATAAACAAGAGGGTCAAGATGGCCCTAGGTTGCTCACCTGAGTGTAACACATCATAATGGCTTTTAATAAAAAGATTGTTTAAGATTTCAATATAGCCATATAAGGAAAACTGTCCCGTCCCCCGGCGGCAATTATTTTAAACGAATCAAAATGATTTCCAGGAATTTGGTAGACAGTCACCCAAGGAACATGTATGTGAAATTATTTTGAAATTTAGCCAGTGGTTTCAGACAAGAAGATTTTTAAAGTTTTCAATAAAGCCATATAAGGAAAACTGCCCCGCCCCCTGGTGGCCATGTTTTTTAACAAATCAAAATGATTTCAAGGAATTTGATAGAGGGTCACCCAAAGAACATTTATGTGAATTTTTTTTGTAATCCAGCCAGTGGTTTCAGACAATAAGATATTTAAAGTTTTCAATATAGCCATTATAAGGAAAACTGCGCCGCCCCCTGGCGGCCATGTTTTTTAACAAACAAAATGATTTCAAGGAGTTTGGAAGAGGGTCACCCAAGGAACAATAATTTTCTGTGAAATTATTTTGAAATCCAGCAAGTGGTTTCAGTTTGTAAGATTTAAAAAGTTTTCAATATAGCCGTATAAGGAAAACTGCGCCGCCCCCTGGCGGACATGTTTTTTAACGTATCAAAATGATTTGAAGGAATTTGGTAGAGGGTCACCCAAGGAGCATTTCTGTGAAATTATTTTGAAATCCAGCCAGTGGTTTCAGACTAGAAGATTTGTGAAGTTTTCAATATAGATATTTAAGGGAAACTGCCCAGACCCCTGGCAGCCATGGTTTTTAACAAATCAAAATGATTTCAAGAAATTTGGTAGAGGATCACCCAAGGACCAATTCTGTGAAATAATTTTGAAATCCAGCCAGTGATTTCAGACAATAAGATATTTAAAGTTTTCAATATAGCCATTATAAGGAAAAATGCCCCACCCACTGGCGGCCATTTTTTTAACGAATCAAAATAATTTCAAGGAATTTGGTATTGGGTCACCCAAGGAACATTTCTGTGACATTATTTTAAAATCCAGCCAGTGGTTTCAGACAAGAAGATTTTTAAAGTTTTCAATATAGCCATATAAGGAAAACTGCCCTGCCCTCTGGTGGCCATGTTTTTTTTAACAAATCAAAATGTCTTGAAGGAATTTGGTAGAGGGTCACCCAAGCAGCATTTCTGTGAAAACTCTTTTCAGATCCAGCCAGTGGTTTCTGACAAGAAGATTTTTTAAGTTTTCCAGTTATTAAGCTTTTGGTTGCCATGACAACCAGAGTTTTCAATATATGTTAATAAATTGCAGGAATTGGGTAGAGGACCATCCCAGAAACATTCCTGCCAAGTTTGGTTAAAATCCGCCTAGTGGTTTCAGAAAATATGTTGTTTTAAGTAAAATGTTGGCGACGGACGACGGACACAGACTGACCACAATAGCTCACCCTTGAGCACTTCGTGCTCAGGTGAGCTAAAAATCAGAGATGTTAAATCTGTGGAAACGAATTTAAAAAAAAACAAGATTACAAGCACTAAACCTAATACTCACATAGCAGGCAACATTAAAGAGCTGGCAGAGTGTACAGTCACTGTCAGTGAGCAAGACTGCTTGCAGTCATTCGCAACCCTTGCGAAACAATGGGGTAGGAGACCAGCGAACCAGTTAGGTCGATGCTCTGGGCTAGACTCTGGTTATTGGACGGTTGCAGGCCAGACATTGTTTGCGGGAGGGAGACGGGAACTATCGCAGGCGGGTTCATAGACAGGGTAGCGGTGTTGAGCGTCTGAGGTGCGGCAATGCTGCACTGCCCCCCAGGGCCTGGCCCAGCAGCTAGTGCTACCTCACGGACCATTCGCTGTTGTAATGCTTGTTGCTGCTGCTGCGTTATAGTGTTTAAGTCACTGCTCAGCGCTATTTGCTGCGCTAGGCTGGTATTTAAATGATTAAAGGATGAAGCTTGCAGTACAGCCTGAACTCCAGCGGAATTTAAAGTATGCAATATACTTGTTTTACTCACTCTGTAGCGTGCGTTTTGCTCCAAAAGCACCTCGTTTGTTGCTGTGAGGTCTGCAACTTGTTTCTTCAATTCGTCCACTTTCTTCCTCAACACTGCATTCTCGTCTTCAAGCAGTTGATAACTAAGTGGCTTTGAATTTGGTGAAAGCTGAGGGTACCTACTCTCAAAAGATCTAAATCCATCATTTGAAAATTCTGGATCCAGTCTTCTTCGTTTTATGGTTACTTCTGGTTCAAACTCAAACCTATCAAGCATTGGGTCCTTATTAAATACTTCCCGACCCTCGGAGTTTCGCTGTAAAAATTCGTATTCTGCACTTGATATGTGTCGATATTTACACTGATTGCCACGGTGGCAATCACCTTTCAAATTATCCTTACATATAGGAACACCACCTTTAGCAACCATTTCGGCATGATTAACACCAATTCCAAGCGAGGCAGCTTGCACCACTCGAGGTGGAAGTCCACCAGTAGATCTAGCATGCTCCTCTTCTTCTCGAGTACAGTGAAGGAATTTACAATTTGGCCTTCTGCAGCCATTGTTCTGGAAATCATGACAGAATGTGTATTCTGATATTTTCTTATATTCAGTTGTTTCTTGCTCCCCTGGGTGTCGGTATCTGCATCGCTTTCCACGCCTGCACACGTTGCGCAAAAAATCCCGGCAAATGTCATTATTATTTCCACTTTCACTGCCACTTTCGCTATGGTCAGACATTTTTTCACTGCTTTCGGACATAATGTAAGAATTCCCTTAAGCACTGGGTTTTCCGCATTAAATTCGCACAGCGTCCAAACAAAACAAGCAGCAGTTACAAGACACAATGTTAGTAATGACTTTTCCAAATGTTAATGTGCACTGATGAAGTTCTCACCTAGGGTAAATAATTCTTGGGGAAGTATCTGAAAAGATAAGAAATAATACTTCTTTATTCTGCTTTCTACACATGAAAAATATATAACATATTTTACAGGAAATTACTTTCAGAATATAATTTCTGGGTTCACAGTAGTGTACCATGAATCAAATTAACCAAATTTAAACCTTTGGCTAAAATAAATGTTTGATATGAACAGCTTCTTCATAAAACCACATTAATGGTCAAAATAATAGTCAAAATTATGGCCACCATGGAGAAAAGTGGGTCCTAAATTACTGCCAAATTTAACAGGAAATAAATTCATACTAAATGACAACTTTCAACAAACTCTGAAACAGTGTTTAACATATTTTAAAAACAATATGTCATCTTTGCAATAATTAAATTAGACATTTTAACTGCATTAACAATAATTGTTACCCATTGTTTATCCTTGTATCTTCCAAATTAATTTAATGTCAAATGTTAATCTAAGGGAGGTAACCCCTTCCACTAATAGGCAACACACCACTATAAATTGACAGTATTTTTTGCCTTTGTAATTTGCAGTAGAAAATCATAACGTTTTACAGTATTGAAAAATAAGCTCTTGCTGAAATGTTTAAACTTTGCACAGAATACTTATACACTGTACAACTGACAATTAAAACAAAAAATAATACGTACTTCAATGTTGTACAACATTTTCAAGGACTTTTCGTAAATATGATGAAAATTGCATTAGTTTTACTTAAACAAACATAAAAATTTTAATAAACAGAATTTTCTATTTAACTACAATTTTAAGATGTTCAAATTAATATGTATTGTCCCCAGTACATGTACAACTGTATTCTCTAACAAAATTTCACTATGAATTATTTTATGCAATGGCCTTATTATGCAATCATATTTTAATCTGCATGTATTACTATTTAGTCAGTAAATATTTCCAAATGTTAATTTCTGAATCACAACTAAAGCAAAACTAGCAATTATACACTTCTGAACCTTTTCTAAGAAGATTGTAATATTTATGAGGGTCTGACAAAATTTTAAATGGTAACAGTTAATCACAAAAATAAATGTGGCCCGTCGTGCGAAAACCGGACTTAATGCATGTGCGTAAAGTGTCGTCCCAGATTAGCCTGTGCAGTCTGCACAGGCTAATCCGGGATGGCACTTTCCGCTTTTGTGGTATTTTCTGTTTCATGGAAGTCTCTTCTAAACATAAATACACTGTAGGCGGAAAGTGCTGTACCGGATTAGCCTATGTGGATTGCACAGGCTAATCCGGGACGACACTTTATGCACATGCATTAAGTCCGGTTTTCCAACGACACGCCTTAAATTATTTATTATGCAACAATTAGGGTGCAGTCTTAAAGTTAATTAATTGGACAGTTATTTTCGGCGACCTTTATCTACAGCCTGACACTTGAGTGATGGGCCATTTGCTGTATATTAAAGGTACATGTTCACAGACTTTTTATTATTTCAACAAATAGGTTTACATCATAGGTCCAGTCTGAACCATCAGTGTGGTACCTGAAGATTATTTGTTAATTAAAAATCAATTAGCGCTCCAATTAATAATTCAGAATGACTGTGTTTGCTTATATATAAACATGAACCATAAATAGTTTTCATATCTAACAAAATATACATGTGCCTTGCTCTATTATACTGTTTATTTAACGATAAATAACCTATTATGATATTGGTAATTCTAGTGGATGTTTACCTATTGATAAAATTAATTTATTATGATCATGGTTATCTATAGACTAGATAAATATGTGGAAGGCAAATGATGTTGTTTTAAGTAAGAAAATTAGTTGAATCATCATCATCATCAACATCATATTCATCCTCCTCATTGCCATCATGGTTATCCGCTTCCTCCTCCTCTTTCTCATCATCATCATAATCATAATCATCGCCATTACCATCATCAAAAACAACAATAACAACAACAATATCATCATAATCCTCTTCATCATCATACCTATTATTATCACCATCATCCTTTTCACTGACTGCAGCAACAGCAACAAAATAATAATCAACCAAGCAAAACGGCAATTGAACATTATTTTAAGTTTATCACTCGCTGTTAATAAAGTTTATTATATAACTCATTGAATACAGTATTTATTGCAGGAATTTATTTTCTGAAATACTAAAATATCTAGAGAAGCACTCGGCGCTTGAAAATAATGGCTAGTTATGTTCTATTTATTGGAGAGTTACCTGTTTTTTAATGAAAACAGATTTCAAATATTGCGCTAACCCCTGAACATACACATTCGTTTAAAATATTTGTACTGGGAACAGATGGGATAGAATACTTCAGTACTGCAAACAGATGCCAGAAATGTTGTTCAAATGTAGCAATACCTTTTAACAAGAAAAAACACTGATGCAAAGCAATGCCAATGGGTGCCGTAATATGCACCTATCAATATTTTCCCCCAGGGGGGGGAGCGGCGGGCAGACCCAGGGGAATTTGACTAATTTTATTTTGGGGGATCTAATTCGACACCCTAGAGCCAAGCATTTTTGTCTAAATCCCAACAGTGGGAGAGGCCAGGGGGCCCAATGGGATCTAAAGTCCGACCAAATCTATTTCCCGGGACTCGGAATCAATCAGCGTGTCACATTCCCGCCTGTAGGGAATCGATATCAGTCTTAAGTCCCATACATGCCCGCCGCTCCCGACCCTGGGGGAAAATATTGATAGGTGCAAAACATTTATGAAGAAGGCAAATGATTTCTACATCTTATCACAAATATGTGTTCAGTGATGTGTAACAAATGATGACCAATTCAGAGCCGCAAAACCAACGATTTAATATGATACAGTAATATTTTAAACAGTTAGTTGGTCACGTATAAGCAAAGAACTGGATAAAATAAAAAAACTTTACTTTTATTAAGTATTAAGGGCGACATATTTAAATTTACATGAAGGTTTAAAATAGACAATTCAGCATCAAAATTACTACGCCACATCCTATATACACAAATCACTCTAAGCATGTTAGCGGCTATGCAGCTGTATCAGCGTCTGCTACTGTACTATTTTTAGAATGATTCTCTACCTACCCCTCTTGAATAAGTGTATTTAATACGCATTTATAAGTGTATTTAATACGCATTTAACGCATATTAAACACTGCGGTATTGGCACCGTATTTTTTCTCGGTTAAATGCGCATTAAATTCCCTTTTCGTACACTTAAGTGTATTTATTCTGTACTTTTCTGCATTTCTTACAAAAAAGTGTATTAATGCACTAGAAAATACACTTAAAATACACTTAAGTGTTTATATAGTGTTTTTTTCAAGGAGCAAAATACACTTCAGATGCAAGAAAAATGCAGAACAAATACACTTGTTTCTGTAATAAAGTGTATTTTTTCTGCACTTTTAAGTGTATTAAATGCGTATTAAACGCAAAAAAAATATGGTGCCAATACCGCAGCCTTTAATATGCATTAAATGCTCATTAAATACACTTTTTCTAGAAGGGCATTTATGGAACAAGTAAGACTAGACACAGGAGCAAATACCGATTTTGATTCTGCGACCAGTCAATTTTACAGTGAGTAGCAATTAATTTCATCATTTTTCGTTTTAAAGCATACTGCAAGGTTTAACTAAAATGTAAAAATATTACATTTTCTTCAAGAAAACTGTCCAAGCAATACTCAATTTTACTAGGTACAGGTACGGTACTTCATGCAAACGTTTGTAAGAATAAAATTATACGCCGCGCATGAATAAGTATTGTTTTTTGCACATGTTGTTGCCAAAATGATACTACCACACACAGCTGTGTAAGGATTTACACCCAGATTTGAAACCAAGAAAATGATGGACCTTTAAAAAAAAGTTTTTAAAGGGACAATGTATGCGAAAAGGACCTTTTCTTGTTTACATTTTGACATCAGAATTGTGAGTATTTTGTATAACCATAGAATACACATGATTCCATACAAAGCAGAATCACATACACTTAATTAACTATTCTATCCTAAAAAATTTCATAACCTCAACCAGATTCACTGGCTGCTTTGTATAAAATTAGAACTACAATGAAAAGCTTGGCAGATGGCAGATTTATAAAACATGTGTACGCCTTCTAATCACTGTAAAGTTTGAAACTTTGTATTCTTCAGTGCAAACTTTTTCTTCAACTTCATTCCTCATTGTGTTCTAATTAACCTACTTCTGGGTCAATTACTTGGGTTGATAAACTTGATAAACTCTGGTTTCAATGCTTTTAATGATAAATCTGAGTCAATTTCCTTGATAAAAACCAGTACTTATTCATGTTGCCGAGAAATACTTGTTTCATGTTTCATATGTTTCAATTCTTATTAAAACACTTTCATATTTTTCATACTAAATATGTGAAAACATGCAATAACTATCAGTTACAATGTTTACAGGAGGCGTGTCATCGGAAAACTGGGCTTAAAGCATATACGTAAAGTGTTGTCCTGGATTAGCCTGTGCAGTCAGCACAGGCTAATCCGGGATGGCACTTTCTGCCTACAGAAGATTTATGTTTAGAAGAGACTTCCTTGAAACAGAAAATACCATAATAGCGGAAAGTGCCGTCCTGGATTAGCCTGTGCGGACTGCACAGGCTAATCCGGGACTACACTTTACGCACATGCATTAAGCCCGGTTTTCCCATGACGCACTTCAAATGCTTATTTTGATACTAGGGGAAACATTATTTACAGTAGAATCCAGATGGCTCGAAGTCGCATAGACCAGCAAAGAAACTCTGAGCCATCGAAACTTCAAGCTAAGCGGAGTTCGAAAGTGTGTACTTATACAATGTAAGGGCAGTAATCCGTTCTGCCTTATTTTCAAATCTCCAACTGAAGCGTATTCTAATATCTATACTGGTTATTAACAGACATCAAACAATAAATTATATATTGTATTTATTTTAGTTTTTGAAAGCTGTGAAATCAGTTATTGCATTCTCTTAACACTTTACACTAATCAACTGCATATAAGCTATTAACGACTCAATGCGACTGAAGCGTGTTGGAGCCAAACAAAAAATTGAATGTGTAAAAACTGTAACTTCGAGCCATCCGAAAATTCGACCCTCGCAAATTTGAGCCAAATGACATAAATTTATATGAATATATAGCATCAAAATGTTAGTCCTTAGAAGTAACTTCGAGCCAATGAGAAATTTGATACGAGTGAGTTCAACTCATCAGGAGTCAACTGTATATAATTATGTTACTGACAAATACATTTAAGTTCATATTCTGGTTAGACCCATTGCTTATTCAATATTGTTAAAACACTTAATAATTATGAGACTATTGTCTGTGTAGAACCAGTAATCAGTGTGCTTGAGGAGAATCCATATTTCGATGTAACTATCATTTTCATTGTTCAATATCTGCAAGTATCAGCCTTTTTAAATGGTCAATATAAAAATAATACTAAGATTAAGTTTGAGACCCCACATGGCTCACATACTTTTTAATTTGATTTCAGGCTTATTATTCCTCTTAATTCACTGTAGGACACACCCAGTTTAAATATCAAAGGGGCGTATCGGTAGTAGGTCCACACACCAGTTTCAATATTAAAGGGGCATATCGATGGTAGGTCAACACACCCACTTTCAATATTAAAGGGGTGTATCGATGGTATGTCAACACAGCCAGTTTCAATATTAAAGGGGCGTATCGATGGTATGTCAACACACCCAGTTCCAATATTAAAGGGGCGTATCAATGGTATGTCAACACACCCAGTTCCAATATTAAAGGGGAGTATCGATGGTATGTCAACACACCCAGTTCCAATATTAAAGGGGCGTATCGATGGTATGTCAACACACCCAGTTTCAATATTAAAGGGGCGTATCGATGGTATGTCAACACACCCAGTTTCAATATTAAAGGAGCATATCAATGGTAGCCGTTTAAATGACAATAACAGTTGCAAAATCAAAGTTGATTTACAGAAAAATTAATATGTATCGTTAAATACCATGGTCTTACTTATATAATCATTTGACAAACATACATAATTTTATTACATAAACTGTTGTTGATGACATTTTTGCGGGCATGTGAAAACAAGAAGTCGAAGTAAAACATATATGAACGAAATGCACATGCTGCACCATTACGTGCATGTGCAACATTAATAAAAATTGGTTTGCGTAGGGAGGCTTTCATTGAAGTGCTCAATTTGTTACGAAGTCCTGAGTTTGAATCCTACTTGTCTATATTTGAGAATGCAAAATACCATTAATATGCCTCTTTAAATTATTTATCACACACAAAAATAAAATAAAATAAATTATGGGAACCACCATTGACATTAAAGCGGAGTTTGCCAAATTTATTTTACCAAAAAGGTTTCTATATCAAAAGTTTGATATTTTATTATCATGTTCAATAGGGCTGCAGCTATTTTAATGGCTAAATTTAAGACTGCATTTACAAATTGTCGATAAATCAGCAGAATTAAGATGCTGTAGGCTTTCTTCGATATATAATGGGAGTAAATGATGTACCTGAACAATATATGCTCAGATATTTCAGAATAGAATTGCGTGTTTTGTTCCACAGTTTGCTTGTGAAAATTCTCACGTGTATTAGATTAATTTAATTAGACTGGTTTGAAGATTATAAACAAAATATCACATTATGTATAGTGTACATTCAAAAGAGTTGAATCCAGAACTAAAATAATAAACATTACAAATAATTTTTTTGTCTTTTTCTTTCAAAATATGGAAGTCCTTTCATGTTATTGTTACAAATAATTTGTACCTATTTTAACGAAAAACGTATGAGTTATTATATAGCCACACTAAAACAAATTTGTAAGCAAATTTTAAGTGATATTAACTGGGTATGAACTCAAGTATGATAAGAGCAATAACTCCGAAAACCGAACTTAACTTTCCTTTTATGTCTACAAACACTTCTCATGTGAAAAATGGGCAGCCTCTCTCATCCATTCATAACAAACAGACAGAAAGACGACAGACCAGCAGCAAAAACATTACTTCCTCAGCAGCATTTTAGTTAAACAAATGCATTGAAGTGATATCACTCTACTCCTGTAGTAAAACATTGTTGCCCAAATAATTTGTTCAACACAAATTACACAAATCTCAAATTTAATTATTTCTAGACATTCTCAACTGGCTCTACCAGCTGCAAATTAATTCTGATCCTTATAGATCTATCTCATTCATGTGAGAGCAATCATCATTTGGAGGTTAACAATATCATCTTCTTGGAATTAAATATTATTGGCTTTTTATTTTGCTCATTCCTGCAAATGTTAGGTCAATTTGGTTTTAATTGCACACCTTTCTAATAACAATCTGAAAGTAGGCAAAAATGCTATTTTTGAGGAGTAATTCCGTTTGAATATCCTACTATAAAGGTAAAATGTTTCTTAAGATTCTACTGAAACATTTATTTTTATTAATTTATTAATTTTAGATATTTTCTGTTGTGGCAATTAACACATGCGTTGAACATTACTGCTTTGCTAAATCATTGCTGATGGCCAATAAAACATTAAATTAATGAAGTATCATTTAATGATTATATAAATACTTTAATTCATGTGTTACAATCCTTTTACTGGTAGTTCCTGTCATGAAAAATTCATTGTCACAGTCGACTCCTGAATTGCCTCGAATTGCTTGTCTCAAATTTATCCCGATATTTTATTGCTATATATGCATATAAATTATGTTCATTTGGCTGATGGCTCAAAGTGTTTGTCACGGTCACAGTTACAGTTTTCAGACATTTTATTGTTTGTTTGCTAAGAGTCGTTGATTTATTAGATGTGATTGATTTGTGTCATGTGTTGAGAATGGATTTCACAAACTTTAATTTATTAATATAATATATTTAACATAATTTATGTTTCTTAATTCGGTGGCTCAAAGTTTCATAGCCGGTCCCTGAGACTACTAGCAATCCTGAGCTGACTGTGTTTTTTTAAATCATTTTATTCTTAAGATGAATATTCCCCTTTTAAAGTAGCAACAGTTTCAATAATGTCCTGTAAAATGAAAGAGCACATCTTAAGTTTCAAAGTAGTTTCAGGCTTTGTCTTATAAAATGAACGGCACATCTTTGTATGCACTCAGTAGCTTTTAAAGTAGCAACAGTTTCAATAATGTCCTATAAAATGAAAGAGCACATCTGAACATGCACTCAGAATAAGTTCACTCAGTGCTTTGATCGCACAACAAATGCGTAAATAATCGTAAATAATCCGCCCCACAAGACTGGAGTCATTAAAGGATCAGTTTGCACATTAGAGGTGTCATTTGACAAATTGCATTATTCAGTGTAGTATTGCAACAGATTTTGTCAAATACTGTTTATAGTAGCATTGAATCAAATTAATTAATTTATTTTTATTTTTTTATTCAAATGAATTAAATAACAGCGCCAACCCCCCCATTCCCCCCCCCCCACCACCACCATTCCAAAAATGGAGGTATATTGGAATTCGACAAAATAAGAATTACAAATCTTGGTAACAATGCAATGCATTTTTTTACATTAAATAGCTTGTGTTAATTTTGTTGTTTTTGTGAAGGGAATTGGGGGGGGGGGGGCGGGGGGGGGGCGGGGGTTATTCTGGCATTGAAAGGGATCCAAATTATATCTTATGTTAGGTCTACTGGTAGCTTATCCAACAAGTAACACACAAATGAATAGAATTTATACAATGCGGAAAAATATTACATAAATAAATAACTATTAATGTATTTGCAAATTCTTCATTGATTTTATTATGTTTTGTTGATGTTGTTGTGGAATCAGCAACATATTTCAGGCTAATATCAAAAATTTAGAGAAAGACTTCACTGCTAGACTGTCAGTTTCAACAATCATCATCTATTGTGATTGATGGATTGATAAAACAATGTGTTAGACCCCAATAATACGAGAGTTTAGGGTTTCTGATATAAATTTGATATGTTTATTGCAAATAAAATTCTGAGAAATGAAGATGAACTTGATAAGATAGAAACACATTATCTGTGTTTGTTTTTACTGGTAAAGAATATATCACTATTTTCCAGACTGCCTCCGCATATCTATTGGTGATAATATGTGAAAACTTGGATGAATTTTAATTAAACCTGTCACTCAGATTTAAAATGAATTGGACCAGTTTATGCACCTATCGATGTTTTCCCCCAGGGGGGAGCGGCGGGCATATACAGGACTTCAGACTGAAAGCGATTCCCGACAGACGGAATTTGACATTGCAAATGATTTCGGGTCCCGGGCTTATAGACTTTGGTCGGATTTTGTATCCCGATAATACAGGCCCCCCGAGCCATTTGATAGACATATAGCATCTCCCACTAAGGGGATTTAGACAAATATACTTGGGTCTAGGGTGGGGAATTAGACCCCCAAAAATAAAATTTGTAAAAATCACCTGGGTCAGCCCGCCGCTCCCCCCTGGGAGAAAATATTGATAGGTGCATTAATGAGATCTGGAGACTGATTGGCAAATTGACAATGTCCTAAATGTTTGTTGCAGAATCCAAAAACAAAAGCTGGTTTTTGTGGGTATTTTTGAAAACATGTACATCACATGCATAGTGTTAAAAAATAAAGATGAGGCTTGTCGTGGGAAACCCGGGCTTAATGCATGTGCGTAAAGTATCGTCCCAGATTAGCCTGTGCGGAATCCAGGACGGCACTTTCCGCCTCCAGTGAATTTATGTTTAGAAGAGACTTCCTTGAAACAGAAAATACCATACAAGCGGAAAGAGCCTGTGCACATGCATTTCATGCCGATAACAATGGATATAGTGGTACCTTAGGCAAGTAAACATCCAAAGTTCACGTTAATTTCGTGCATAGTATTGGCGCTTCATATACAAAGTTATACCACAACATTTTGAAGGCAACAGTTTGATTGGCTCCTAAAAAGGTCATCTGAATGTGACCCCTAATGCGAAGTCATCAGATCCAGTCAGCGGATAATATAGTAGCGTCAGACTGGAGATGATTTTAATGAAATTGGTTTAAACCCTGGTAATGGAAGTACTTTTTACCCTTTTTTTATGCTTTTCGTGATAACATAAATTATTTGGATGTTTTAGTCCAGATACTTCAGTTTGTACAATTACAACATTTTATGACCTTTTTCGAAAATACCAATAAGTGGACAAGTCCATTTAAAGTCACTTATTCTTATTATTATCTGTAATTGTATTAAAGAACATTGTTTTAAAGTTACCTATTTGCTACTTATGTAACACTAAACAATTTCATAGGGGACTAATAATTTTTACAATCAATTAAAAAGCAAAAGTAAAATATCAATAAAAACAGAAAAAGTCAAATTTTAAAGAAAATATATTTTTATACAACTTGATCATGTATTTTTCTATTGCAGTAATAATTGACCTGTATTTGCATGTTGAACACTCAGATTACTATGCACATTTATTACTGGTACATACCATCTAATTTGGCAAGTTAGTGGCCTCTGTTAACTTTGTGGCTGAAATTATGACGTAATTTTCTCTTGAATGATGCAACGTCGCCTGGCCAAATTCTTTGCAAGTGTGAGCCGAAGAACAGCTTGACTTATTAGAGCACAAATATGTGTAAAAAACATTGACAGATAAAAATACCATGTAAGTTACGTTTATTGCAGTTATTTGTGTTTTACATTTATTTATTGTTAAAATAAATCAACCCCTCATGTTGTTAATAAACATTTTATCAATATTAATTTCATTAAAAGCCACACAAATCAAAGAAAACAAACAATGACATTATAAAATTGTTGTATTTATATCAAAACACGAAAATCAGTGGAAAGGCCTCTGCGTATGACGTCATCAAAAGTTGCCCACGAACTTACAGGAAGTTGAAAATGATCTAGGTCTATGCTGGGTCATTTTTGTTTTCAAATAAGATTACGAATTTCCGAATAAATATTGGCAATTGTGACATATAAAGTAGAAACAAAAGGGTTTTTATGCATATGCGCAATGTTGAATGCTTAACACCCACAAACTTGCAGGTGTAGAGGCTACCAATTAAAGCATCTGTTATATTTAGAAGATATTTTGTAATATTTATTTATACTTTGGTTAGAAAAAGTCAAACTGAACAACTTATCGACTGGTTCAAAGTGCTTTAACATTTTCGTGGTTAATTTACTCGGTTAATCTACTTGGAAAAGGTCGCAATGTTATAGCAGTGTTTTACCTTAAAAGATAAACATAAACATATTTATCCCAACATATTCTTCCCTTTGAAGTACATCATTCTTGTTTGTCATTGAAAAGAAATTATTTAACTGTTTTAATCAGATTGTTTACATATTTTTAAAACCTAAAACTACTTTAGCATGGTTATGTTTATAATATATCATTTTTAACTACATTCCATACAATTCAAATAGGGTATTATTAATTAAAGACCCCTTGATGTAAATAAAATATATGTATTATAATCTTGCTTGTGTGTTTGATTTTTATCATATGAAACAATTTGTATTAAGATTTTTATTCATTTTATATAGATCAGGGGAGTAGCGCAGCCATCTTCGTTGTTACTCGAAGTATAAAAATAATACAAAATAAGCTGGGGTCCAGGGGGCCGCTAAGCTAGGGGTCCAACTTTGTCTTGAAGTTGTCATCCTTGATTTGTGCACACAAATCGTCAAAAACATCCGGGTTAGGCGGATCGCTGGTAAACAACGTATTGTTAGCATGATGCGAACCATGTCGTTTACCAAGACAAGGAAATAATAAATTACGCACAGAAAAAAATGAACTGTTGCAAAAAAATAAGAGGCGCAATTTCGTTGTAAAACTAAACGGACACGGACCGGCTTGAATTAAAATAAAGCACCAGTGTCTGGATTTATGAAAGTATTGTTTACCCATATAACCCACCTGAGTTTTATTCCGTATTTTTAAGTAAATGCCATTTTATTTTTAATGTTTACTCGAACGAGTAAACGAGTATGCGGCGCTACCCGCCTGTAGATTTTTATTAATACTCTGGTTATGCAGAAGAGGAGTGACTATGCAATCTCTATAAATTCTTCATAATGAACGCTAAAGCGAAATAAATCATTAACTTAATTAAATATCATAATGCCAAAATCTAAACTGAATGTTGTTATCGCTTCATAAGAGTGATAAGGCTTTCGTGTTTATCCTTAAAATATTTAAGCAAAACATATAACTCATTATAAAAATTGAAAACATACAAACATTCTTATAATATCAACTCTTTTTATATTTTTCTTCAGAATTTTTTTAGATTTCCATCTACATTCCATCTAAGAAATATGAAAGAGATCACCAATTATAAAACTTATATTCAAGATAAAATTCCTATTACCGCACCCTGTTGGATAATTAATTCTAGATGAAAATGACTTAGACTTCAATAAAATGTCTTAATAAGCCTACATGATCAGCAAATTGCTAAGCTTTATGGCCCTAACATTGAAATATTTTTAAAGGGGCAAATTGTCAAATATTATGAAATACCTTAGTTGCATTTGTAAGTTTTGATGTTATAAACTTTCCTACACAATCATCATAAATATTTTTTTATTATTATGTATGTTACTAATAATATGTCTATTTTTAAATAGGATTGTAATACTTATGTACGTTAATATCACAATATCAATGATTAATTATTATTTAATAAAATAAAAAAAAAAAATTAAAATTACCTGTAGCATTAATTATGGTATAACTTCACAGTCAAAACTCCACATGTTTTAAATAATGAAACAAATTATTTAATAAAATTAATTCCTAAAAAATCCACTCACACATGGAAACTCTTATCAGTTTAACAAAAAACTGAAACAATTCAATTTTGTCAATCCAGTCCTCAAATCACATCTTGAAAAATTCTCAGTGCCTAAATTTCAAACATCTTCATTAAAAGTACACATTAACAGAAATATACCTCTAGTTTGTTTTCCTCACAGTAGCTCAATTTATTTTCCACCATCACACACTAAAAACACCCAGTAGAGATATTTTACAACCTTGGTTCCAACATCCCAAGGTATTCTAAGCACAGAGCCTTAGATTGCTAGAACACATGTTTCATTAGCAAAGCTATTTCCAATACTGTTCTTCTCTACCTGAGAGGGAAGTTATTCACTGCCACTATAAAAACCATCATGTAAACCAAGCTATTCACTGCCTCTCAGCTTGCAGCTACTTAAAACTACTGTCAAACAGGGATGAAAAATAAGACAGGAAGTTGGAAAAAACAGAAGAGGAAATCAAATAAAAAGAAAACCCAATACACAGTGTGTCTGTAAATAATTGTTTTACTTTTTTCTACTCAATCATTAATCTGCCAGTTAAATTTTGCCTTGACATGAACACAAAGATGCAACAATGCAAATTATATTGTGCATCTTTGGCCAGAGAAATTTCATCGACACACAAATTAGGGACGATAATTATCTGACTAAATCTCCACAATTTATCAAATGCGAGAAAATAAACACTATAATACCATAATATCACATCGTCGCATTGCCGCCTCCAGATTATATTAATATAATATATAATAGGGTGAAATTCCTGTACAGACACCAGCGCTGCAACAATGTGACGATGCCTCGACGCTACATTTTAGCTTTTATTTTCTGCAGACTTTTTTACTTTAGACATGAAATATTTTTAATGTAACGTCGATAATTATCGTCCACATTCCGTGCGTGTAAAATATTTCTCAGATTGAAGATGCGAAATATACGGATGAATCACACTATGATATACCAGCACCTTTAATGAATATGAGCCATACGGTACACATTTATCAAAAGGTATACCATACGGTGCACCGGTATACCATACGGTACACCGGTATACCATACGGTACACCTTTAATGAATATGAGCCTAGCTTGCTTCCCACCACTCTTGCACTTCTTTAATCAACATACAGCTTACATGAAACAAATAATTTCACTGCACTTTATAAACAAGAGGGCCACAAGGCCCAAGGTTGCTCACCCGAGGGGCTATGGAATTTAACTGTTCTGAGCAAGTTACATGAAGATTCGGCTAAAAATGTGGCCTCTAGATTGTTCGAAATCTTTTTTTTCCAATTTGGCCTGGTGACCTAGTATTTTACCATATGTGACCTGGGTTCAAACTTGTCCGAGATATCATTGCGACAAATGTTCTGAGAAAGTTTAATGATGATTGGGATACAAAGGTGTCCTCCAGAGTGTTCACAAGCTTTTTAAAATTTTCAATATATCCACATAAGGAAAACTGAACCCCCCTCGCCCTGGAGGCCATGTTTTTTAACAGACCGGAACCATTTTCTTACTTGGCTGTGATATATATGAACAAATGTTCTGAGCAGGTTTCATGTTGATTGGGCAAAAAATGTGACTTTCAGAGCTTTTTCTACAGCCCAATTAGGAAAACTGCCCCCCCACCCCCAGCGGCCATGTTTATTGACAGACTGGTACCATTTTCAAGCTCAGCCAAGATATCGTAAGAACAAAGGTTCTGAGCATTTCTCATGTTGATTGGGCAAAAAATATGACTTTTAGAGTGTTCACAAGCTTTTCATATAGACATACAAGGAAAACTGCCTCCCCATTGGTGGCCATGTTTTTGAACGGACCGGAACCATTTTCATACTCTACCAAGATATCATAAGAACAAAGGTTCTGAGCAAGTTTCATGTTGATTGGGCAAAAAATGTGACTTCTAGAGTGTTCACAAGCTTTTTCTATAGCCATATAAGGAAAACTGCCCCACTTCCTGTCGGCCATGTTTTTCAACGGAGCAGAACCATTTTCGAACTTGGCCGAGATATTATAAGAACAAAGGTTCTCAGCACGTTTTATGTTGATTGGGCAAAAAATGTGACTTCTAGAGTGTTCACAAGCTTTTTCTTAGCCATATAAGGAAAACTGCCCCACCCCCTGGCGGTCATGTTTGTAAACGGACCGGAACCATTTTCAAACTTGGCTGAGATATCATTAGAACAAATGTTCTGAGCAAGTTTCATGTTGATTGGACAAAATCAATCTAGAGTGTTCACAAGCTTTGCCTATATCCATATAAGGAAAACTGCCCCGCCCCCTAGGGTCCATGTTTTTCAATGGATTGGACCATTTTCGAACTCGGCCGCGATATCATAAGAACAATGGTTCTGAGAAAGTTTATGTTGATTGGGCAAAAAATGTGACTTCTAGAGTGTGCACAAGCTTCTTCTATAGCCATATAAGGAAAACTGCCCAACCCCCTGGCGGCCATGTTTTTCAATGGACCGGAACCATTTTTTAACTCGGCAGAGATATCATTAGAACAAATGTTCCGAACAAGTTTCATGCTGATTGGGCAAACAATGTGACTTCTAAAGTGTTCACAAGCTTTTTCTTCAATCGGACCTAGTGACCTAGTTTTTGACCCCACATGACCCAGTTCCAAAATGTGCCGAGATATCATTGGGACAAATGTTCCGACCAAGTTTAATGAAGATTGGCCAATAAATGTGGCCTCTAGAGTGTTCTCAAGGTAAATGTTGACGCATGACAGACGACGCATGTCGGACAACAGACAAAAGGCGATCGCAAAAGCTCACCATGAGCACGTTGTGCTCAGGTGAGCTAAAAATAACAAGTAATATGCACTTCCAGCCTTACATTTTGATTCAATGGCTTTAAGTAAAACAAAAACCCCAAAGAAATATAGGCAGATAATTTAATAAGGTCGCAGGTGCCAGGGACTGAGATCTGACTAAGATGGCATTTATGAATCCATAAGCAAACTATATTAAACATGCTTATTTTTTAGTTGAACGATAAATTTAGGTATAAACCACATTGGCATTCACGTTATTAAGTGATTTTTGCCCATATAATTATGTGGGTTGGTTTATTGTCAATTTTAATCATATTTTACAATAATAACAATGGAACTGCTTTTTTGAATAGAAACTCGAGTAGATAAGATACAAGGAAATAAATCATATGGTTCTACTGAATGCAAATTTATTGCATAAAAAAATTAAATAAATAATAAAACTGTAAAACACTATGTACATGTTATGCCCACATATGATGCACACATGATTTTTGAAAATAATGAAATTAGAAGAAAAACAACTGGGAACAATTTAAATAATTTCAAATACGCACAATGCATAGTAGATCAGAATCAATTTTTCCTGGCATCACTAACAAGTCCCTTTTGTCACATATGTCTCTGGCGAAAAAAAAAGTGAAACATTTACACTTTTTTTATTTTTGATCATTACTTTCTATCCATCCATTTTAATACTGCTTCACTAATAGAATATATAATTATTTTGTGTGCATAAAACTGAAACAAAATATTACACTTAATTATCTGAATAGTAGCAAAACATTTTTACATAATATAGTTTAGTCTAGCCTAAGGCCCCATTTGAAATATATTTTTTCTCGCATTTAAATCATGCTTCTTATGGTAATTATGTAATCAAAAAATAATTTAAATGTCGTAAAACTGCTGTAATTATGGTAATTTGCTCTTTGATAAACCTGCATAACGTAAAATAATGTATGAAATTAAGAGATGCAGTTACTATACATGTTATAGATCGTCATGGTGATTTTTTTCAGGGGTGGGGGTCGGTTTGAGGAAAAACACATTAGTATGACACAAAATTTAAATAATGCAAACATCTTAATTATTTAAGACCTAAAATAAAAAATATGATGACTGTAAGTTTGTCAGTGAAAAGTTAAGATTTGTGCATCAATCTGCAGATGTTAACTCCAAATCTCTTAATCCATAGGTGAGTGGGGTTCAGGCCCAGTTACAGGATTTTGAGTTAGAGAGGGCAGGATTTTGAGTTAGAGAGGGCAGGATTTTGTGTTAGATAGGGCAGGATGTTGAGTTAGAGGGGGCAGTATTTTGAGTTAGAGAGGGCAGGATTTTGAGTTAGAGTGGGCAGGATTTTGAGTTAGAGAGGGCTGGATTTTGAGTTAGAGAGGGCAGGATTTTGAGTTAGAGAGGGCAGGATTTTGAGTTAGAGAGGGCAGGATTTTGTGTTAGATAGGGCAGGATTTTGAGTTAGAGAGGGCAGGATTTTGAGTTAGAGAGGGCAGGATTTTGAGTTAGAGGGGGCAGGATTTTGAGTTAGAGTGGGCAGAATTTTGAGTTAGAGAGGGCAGGATTTTGAGTTAGAGAGGGCAGGATTTTGAGTTAGAGGGGGCGGAAATATTAAATAACTGTCAACAAACTGCTGTTGTTTCTAACATGTTCATATACATGTATCGGAACGATGCAGTATTGTCAAAACGGAAACTTCAACGAAAATACCACAAAACATATATTTGCAATAATGTATTGAAGAACATGTCATTGTAACGAAATGCACATGTTTCAGCTACTGTTAGGTTTAAAAATTTCATTTTGGACAATTACGCCGCTTCTGCCCCCTCTAGGCTTATTTCAATGTGATTTTGACGAATTTCAGCTTTTGATTATAATAAACAAGACAAAACGATAGTAAAGGGTACAACCACTAAAAATTAGTTAGCTAGTAATCTTGCCAATGATGCGTTTTGATCATGATTATCATATAATACTGTAAATATTTTCAGATCTTCACAGAAGTTTGAAAAATGTGGTATTTAAATCTGCAGATGTAAGAAGATGTGTTTTGATCATGATTATAATATAATGTTTTAAATATGCATGTAAAGATCTTTATATTATATTGCAAAGAATGGTTATCTGCAGATGTTTGAATAGGTTTTTTAGACTGTTGGCTCAAGCCAACAGGATTTAGTAGGTGTATTCAGAAATCGGTCTTGAGTGAACTACTTCTTAACTTTGCAGGCTATGAGTCAGTAAATCGATAAATCACTGCGCTTCGCTCGCTAAGCAGTGAGGCTTCCTGTTATCGGTGCTACGCTACTGTCTATGAATAGATGACAAGAAATAGATCCGACTTAAAACACTAATAAACAATAATAACAATAATTTTAGTCCACATCTATCAGTGACTTCGTGTTATGTCCATTCACATAGGTATGATAGCGTATCTGTTCGTGCTGTTTACCGATTAACTGCCTATTACATATTGCATAAGTTTAACAACAGTGTATTAAGTCAGTGCATACAGCGGAGCAATCACAACCGCTCGATTGACGTATGCATAAGAATTATGAAAAAGCATTGTACTTCTAAAGAGAGTTTTGATGTATTTTACTAATTTAAACTTTTTTTTATATTTAAATAAGTATTTAATAAACATAGCACTTGTGATCAAAAGCACTGAATATTGAATCGAACTTATACGGTTCATCGGCTATTTTTACCCGTTGTAGATTGATTTGTATGCATATAACACTGTTTGCTTTCTAATAGATTGCACACAAATATTTGCGTCCCACGAATTCGACGCGCGCTATATTAGTTTTAATTTTTAAAAAAACAGTGGCGTGGATGTCCATCTTTAGAGTGTATAGTTATGAGTTTCGAGATTTTTTTTGTAGAAATGATATAACAGACAGGTGACTTACTTCAATAAATTTTTCTTATGATAAAAAATACTCTCATAATTCATTTGCTCGTAGTTTCTTTTCTCGCTAACAGTCTTTCTACGCTGTCAGCATTTTGATACATAATTGTTACAACTGGACATCTTGCAAAATTGTGAAGAACTTTTTCCCCTACTCCAGCCTTCTCCCCATTATTGAAGATATTGATGACAAATTGGTACCAAATAAGCAGCAAGCCATGGGCATTAATGACCTGTTCAGAGAGATGTACAAATCAGGTTTCTGTGCTGTTTGTACAGGCCAGATGAACCCCATGATGAACGTAGGCTGGTGCCTCATTAAATATTGATCATTGATTGATTGATTAATAATTAATGAACAAGCCAACACCATGTTTACTCACTGTGGGATACCAGCAGGATTTATTGCCTTCAGACAAGAGAAAGGTTTCCTAAGCAATCAGGTGGCACTATTCCCATGGGGTGATTTGTATAATACAAGGGGTTAATAATTTTGTGTTTAAAATGTATGCCAGATGAGCAATAAGGAATTTATTGTTGTTATTATGTGAAATTAACATAAAATAATGACTGCAAGATACAAACTTTACACACACACCCAACTGCCCCACCCCTACCTTTCCATCCTGGCCGGAAAAAATGTTTCCTGAAGGACTATTCAACCAATAATTTGCTTACTGTGATACATAAATGATAAAAATATAATTCAGCATAATTCAGCATAAAAGAAATGTTATTTACATAATGTTTAGTAGGTGTCGCTGTCTTTTGCCAGACAGCCTGACACTTCAATGTCACACATTGTGGGACTCAGACAAGTACCTTATTAATCATAACTAGTTTCATGGTGTTTTAATATAATGAAGTCTGAGTGAAATAACTACGATGAATTAGTCATAAACTTTTAATTCATGGTATTTGGATATATTAGTCAGTGAAAAAGTACGATTTTTAGCTCCCAGATTCACAATACTTTGTATGTTACTTTGTATACATGTAGAAAATGTGAAGTTTTTAATATGTATAATATATATAATCAAGTGTACATTCTAACGTAACTTGTGGCTGACAGCATAATATTGAAGTGTTTGTGTAGTTATTTCAAGCTCAAATATACAAGCTAATCATACTACCTGCACAACAAATTAAGGTTGAAGAATAATTATGCATGAAATAAATTGCACAGCATTTCTAAATTAATGTGTGCTGTTTTAAATGTGGTTTCAATTGGCCTTTGGGCCAGCATAATACTCAATTATTTTCATACAATAAACATTTGAGGCATGCTGTTGGAAAACTTGGCTAAATGCAAGTGTGTAAAGTGTCATCCCGCATCAGTCTGTACGGACTCCGGGACGGCACTTTACGCTTTTATGGTATTTCTGTTTCAAAAGTCTCAGGCTGATCCGGGATGACACTTTACTCACTTGCATTAAGCCCAATTTTCCCACGACACGTCTCATTTGTTTTATCTCTCAGGCTTGAGATACTAAGATGTCACCATGATGACTCAACAGACTTAAGTATTTGACATTTATTTGGGTTAACTGGTATCATTAATGAATGTGACATTGTGAAACAACAATTAACTCATGTAACAATAATGAAACTTTTTTTTTTCAAAATAATTATCAAACTTCTGTTCTATAAATACCAAATATTCTATTACCAGGTTCAAAGGCTGTTGCTGTAGAGGTTGTACCATGCAACAAACATAAAACAATATTGACAAGCTGAAATTTTATCCATTTTCATCGCTTACTTAATTCCAAATGGGGCAAATAGTTTTCTAACCCCAACAATTAATCAAACAACCCAATATTTATACCATTAACAACAACAACAAAACATGTCTCCCCATCGCACCCCTTGATATTGTATGAGCTTGACCTTTTTTCAAGGTCAATGTATCAATTTTTCAATGTCATTGTTTCAATAAGCGTCACTCATGAGCTCATGGACAGACAGACAAACAAACAAAAAGGTGAAAAAAAATATTTTTCCTATTTTGTCCTATGTACCACATGCTCCCCATCCTCCTTTGGGGGGGAGGGAGGGGGCGGGCAGATATAGAGAATATTTGTGCTTGAAACTTATAATCCTCACCTATACACCCCATAAATTTGAAATTTGAAATGGAAACTGGAAAGTTTGGAGAACTAGTGATATGGGTTCAACTGTCATAATTAAGTTCATGTATGTAGAGAGTTGTCACTATAAAAGCCACACATAAAAAACATTGTTTCCCAAAAATAATCTGTATTTGTTGTAACTGTTTGAATTCTAAATACAAGAGAGAAAATGCATTTAGTCATAAATTATATTCATAAAACAAGGAAACTAATCAGGTATGTGGGCACTCAGCCTGTATTAAATAACAAGACAACACTGCTTAGTTTTGCTTTTGTCAACTTAAACATGATTTATAATGTTTATATCATGATTTATGACAGTGTTGCTTTGTTTTTGAGATGTTATGACAAATTTTAAGACTTAATTACCATTCTGAAAGGGAAATACTAAACAGTGACGATAATAGGTTTACAACTAATAGCATTGTCTAATCTCTTTCACAGGCTTAAACATATGAAGAAAAAAATGTTTTCAGGGTCAGTAATAAGTTAATATCCAATTCTTTATTTCTGTAATGAATGTCTTTGTTGCTCTTATTTCAGGGTCATTAATAAGTTTATATCCAATTCTTTATTTCTGTAATGAATGTCTTTGTTGCTCTTATTTCAGAGTCATTAATAAGTTAGTATCCAATTCTTTATTTCTGTAATAAATGTCTTTGTTGCTCTTCGGAACAATCTTTAAAGTTCACCTCATTTATGCAAATCCTTATTTATTATGCTTCCATCAAATAATTTGTCATGGATGTCAAAAATGAAGTAGATATTGATTAAAATATCACATTAACACTGATGACATCAGTATATGGTAACAGTAATTTTATTTAAACAAATAATGAGACAAAAACTGTTGGCAACATGTCAAGCCCATTGTCAAGAAAATGGTGAACATTCCAGTAAACCCATGTCAAACGCCACTCACAAATGAAGAGCATAATTATGACCTTTGACCTATAAATTGACCTTGACCTTTGAGCTAAAGACATAGGTCTTTCGTGTGACATGCCATCTCCACATTGTGAACATTTATGGCAAGTTATTTTAAAATTCCCTGATGAATGATGAATTAACAGTCTGGAAGAGATGAGACACACTCACAGCTGCATAGACACATTCATGCATATACACCAAACCTCCATTGTGACAACTAAGTTGAGCTGACCAGAGCTGGATGACAATAAAACAAAGGCTTGTCACAGGATGTAAGGTATGCCCCACCCCTCCAAAGCATATGCTTGTATGATGAAGGCAACAAATTAAAGGTCAGAAAAAAAAGCAGGATTGAATCCTTGCTAAGCGTATTTCAAGGCTATCATTGTCGTAAAATAAATGTATGAAGGTAAAGGCAGTAAATTATAATATTTTGGGTGGGCAGGTGGGCAGAAGTAATTTAGAGAATTACATAAATATCCTTTCATCTATTTCTGAGTTAGAGAACGGAAACAAAACATACAGCAAGGGCTGTAACTCTGAGTACATTGAAGATTTAGTTTTGGTTCTTATTCATGGCAAACTTCTAAGGCACTGATGAACATTTCTGTATTAA
Source organism: Congeria kusceri (assembly GCA_027627225.1). Classification (NCBI taxonomy): domain Eukaryota; kingdom Metazoa; phylum Mollusca; class Bivalvia; order Myida; family Dreissenidae; genus Congeria; species Congeria kusceri. The sequence goes on from JAPFQT010000195.1 coordinate 274,819, forward strand.
TATCCCTTCATGCATTCTAAAGTTAAAGGACAGATACAACTTGGCCATGGATGGAGGGATAATAAAACAAGAGATGTTTGTAAAACATGTATGCCCCCCAACTTGCAGCTAAGTCGTCAATATGTGCAATTGTTAAGAGTGTTTAAAATATTTTATGTGTACATTAACACATGGGGAGGAAATTAAAGTTCATGCTTTAGAAAGTAAATATAAAGCTAAAAGAAAGATAGAGTATAATTTTTTATTTATTTTTACAGTCTATTATATAACGATACCTGTTTTCTGTTTGATTTAAACATAAAATAGGCCAAAACATCTCTAGATATCCTGCGGAAACAAAATGATCTACTGAAAAAACAGTTTTCATGTTACAAGCCCCTGTGACCTTGACCTTTGACCTGTTGACCTCAAAATTGATAGGCGTCTTCCTTTCTTCCCAAGTAACCAGCATACCAACTTGGATGATCGTAGGTCAAAGAGTATTCTACATATCATGCGGAAATGAAATGGTCTACAGAGGAAACAGTTTTTATGTTACAAGCATCTGTCACCTTGACCTTTGACCGTTTGACCTCAAAATTGATAGGCATCTTCTTTTCCTCCCAAGTAACCAGCATACCAACTTAATTGATCATAGGTCAAAGCGTTCTCTAGATATCATGCGAAAACGAAATGGTCTACAGAGGAATCAGTTTTCATGTTACAAGCCTCTGTCACCTTGACTTTTGACCTTTTGACCTCAAAATTGATAGGCATCTTCCTTTCCTCCCAAGTAACCAGCATACCAACTTAAATGATTGTAGGTCAAAGCGTTCTCTAGATATCGTGCAGAAACGAATTTCATGTTACAAGCTCCTGTGACCTTTGACCTGTTGACCTCAAAATCAATAGGCGTCTTCCTTTCCTCCCAAGTAACCAGCATACCAACTTTAATGATCGTAGGTCAAAGCGGTCTCTAGATATCGTGCGGAAACAAAATGGTCTACGGACAGACAGACCGACCATCCAACCGACGGACAAGTGCAAAGCAATATACCACCACTTCTTTGAAGGGGGGCATAATTACTAGACACAAATGTTTGCTTAAATGAGACCGCATGTCTGTAGGTCAAAGGTCAAGAGGTAAAAGGTCAAAATTGGCTTTATGATATTGTCCAGAGATGGATGTGTTTTCAATTTGTACATATGTTTGAATCAATGAGACAATTGGTGTAGTGCGCATGAATCAGGTCCATAGGTTCAGGGTCAGGTCACAATAAAAGGTCAAAGCAGCATCGGGGAGCATCCATTCTATGGGTATTCTTGTTCAATATCTTCATGTCATAGGGTGTGACCTTAGCAAGCACCAAAGATTTTTCTATCACAAAGAAATAAGTATGTGAATACTTCACTTTACGTGACAAAATATAAACAAGATTCAGTGCTTGATAAACACACATGCCCCCAGTTGGTGCTGGGTAGCCCATTTCTTAGTCCAAATTAGGTCAAGGTCAAGGTCAAAGTGAAGTTGGGTGATATGGGTGGATTGGGGATGGTCATAAGCAACGACTGTGCAAGTATCCAAGTGTTGTAGCAAGCTGTGTTGGTGCTAGAGAAAATGGTAAAATGTAGTTAACCAAGAAACAGCCCATTTGAATTATTATAAGTGCAAATAAGGTCAAGGTCAAGGTCAAAGTGATGGCATAAGTAACAACTGTGTAAATATCCAAGTGTTGAAGTAAGCGATGTTGGTGCTAGACGAAACAGTAAAATCTACTTAACCTTGTCACGGATGGAAGGACGGACGGACGATCACTATATGCCTCCTGCATTAAAATACTGGGGGCATAAAAATATGAACAACTACTAAAAGAATGAAATTATACGATTCTGAAAAAACTAATATGCATCATAAATATAAGCTCATTATGAAAAGTAAATGATTTATGGTTTGGCTGATAAAATGTGTGATCTTTAACAAGACAGCGGATTATAGATTACTGAAAGCGATAACAAGACACAATTCCCTTCGTCATCAGTATGACAGCTTTGACAAAGCGTGAATTGTAGCGCACTGAGGAGATTGTTGTCTAAAAGTTCTAAAACATTAAAAAAATTCCCCTTTACCAGTGAACAGAATTAATTATTTAAAGGTACATGTTAAAATGCTAGATAACTTATATGCAGCCTCTCAATAGGTTGATTCATTTATAGAATCTATCCATAAAGAATAGATAAAAATAATGCAATAATTATTTAATTAAGATCAGTAGAACAAGAGTTATTTATGGGGGGCAATTACAAAATAGTTACATGAATTATGGACCTTGTGAAACACATATCTTTCTATTATGGTCTTTCAATAGTTATGCAAAGTTTCAATTCAACAGCATTAATATAAATAAGAGTCATTTTCCGGACAAGAAAAAATGAACATGGGGAATAACTTCAAAAATACTGATGCCCCCATTATGAATCTTGTGCAAGACACTTCGACTATGCATGTTTTTTCCGTATGTGAAGTTTCTGTTTAATGGGATTTAAAGTAGATCAAGACACTGTGTTCGATTATCATACATGCCCACGCTTGGTGCTGGACAACCCATTTGAATTATTCCTAGTCCAAATAAGGTCAAGGTCAAAGTGAGGTTTGGTGATATGGGTGGATAGGGAACGATCATAAGCAACAACTGTGTAAGCACCAAAGTGTTGTTGTAAGCAGTGTTGGTGTTAGACAAAATGGTAAAATATAGTTAACCAAGAAATAGGCCATTTGGACAAGTCCAAATTAGGTCACGGTCAAAGTAAGGTTGGGTGATATGGGTGGATTGGGAATGGTCATAAGCAACAACTGTGTAAGTGTCCAAGTGTTGTAGTATGCGGTGTTGGTGCTAGACAAAACAGTAAAATCTAGTTAACCTCGTACGGACAGAATCACAGAAGCGCGGAATCATGGACGGACAGGACAATCAACTACGTGCTTCCTGCCTCAAGATGCCAGTGGCATAAAAATAGTTCTTTTCTGGACAAAATTCAATGTGGAATAACTTGAAAAGAATTGGTGCCAGACTTATGGACTTTGTGCATGACACTTATTTTCCATCCATAAGTAAAGTTTCATTTCAATAGCTCTGACTGAAGAAGTGTTATGGTCTGGACAAGAATTGAAACAGATGTACCCACATTTGTATGTACATACAGACAGGGCCAACATAATATGCCCCCCCATCATTGATGGTAGGGGCCTAAACATTCAAGCGCATGATTGTGTCCAACCATTTAAGTTATATTTTCCTGTATTTGGTATTTGCTCAATACGTTGAGGTACTTTATATGGTGACGATAAATTACTACACTAATTTTAGTTATTCATCAATTGCTCTCCAGCTACTAACTGAAGCGAGAGAAGACCTTATCATCGTGATGGTTTGATGAAAGACGATCGCAACAGTAAATAGTAAATGTTCATAAAGCATATATAATAATAAAAAACACACTTATGCAATATATTTCCAAACAAATTAGTTCAGAAACGATCCATTAAATATCTCCGTTCTATTGATAAGTTGTTTATGTATGTTAAAACGAAACAGGAAAAAAGGCTACACAGGTACCCTATATGAAATCCAATATTTCCCAAACAAGTTCGGTGAGCCATTCTTTTTATTAATGTTTTGGTGTAAGTATAATTGATGCATGTATGTGAGAAATTTTAAGAAAATCGGTCGTTTGGAACAAAATATGCATTTGATAAAAATGAAGTTTCAGAAAGCATTATTAGTTCCCATTTGACACACTTAAATGTCCAGTCAGATTTATTATTTTAGCAGTAAATGTAGGTAAAGCGTTTTTATTATCAACATACACTTTTATATTGCCAAACAAAGCATGTACAAACATATTAATTGAAAGAACCATAACCTTGTTTGAAACAAAAACTATCCTATATACTTGATAAAAATCCAAACTGAAAAAGGGGCTTCGACAGGTACCGTATTCAAAACCTAATATTTCCGGAACAAGGCCGGTGACCCCTATTTTTTAAGACTGTTTTAGTTTCAGTATACAATGATGCATGTATGTGGGATCTTTTAACAAAATCTTTCGTTTGAAACAAAAGATATTCGTATATTTCATAAATTATTGGTGTTTTCACAGGCATATTTAATGCACAATTAACCTCGTTAAGTGTCCATCACAAGTCATTTGTTAAATGATAACTGTAGATAAAGCGCGTTTTATCACTAAACTACACTTGTATATTGCCAAACAAAACATTAAAAAAGATGCATTTAAAAATCTCCATCTTTGTTTGCGGATAAATGCTTTATATTATTCAACATTCTAAGTAACACAAACTGAAAAAGGCTTCGACAGGTACCGTGTTCAAAATTCAATATATCCGGAAAAAGGCCAGTGACCCCTATTTTTTATGACTGTTTTAGTTTTAGGCTACATTGATGCATGTTTGTGCCAATTTTTAAGAAAATCTGTCGGAAAGAAATTGAAGGAAATTGTTGCGGACGTCTTTAATACAGTCAATAATTCAGCAGTTGGTTGCAACACAAGGGACTGTATACGTCTGCAACACATTGCATCAATTATTTACCAGCTTGCTCAATGCTATTATCAGATTTAGATCATTTTTGAGACACTTAAGCATGCATTAACAGTTCTCATGAAAGTGAAGCGAGTCTCTATCATGCAATACAAACATTAGTTATGTTTCCTGTGCGTATATTTGACGGGCGTCGTGGGAAAACCAGACTTAATGCATGTGCGTAAAGTGTCGTCCCGGATTAGCCTGTGCAGTCTGCACAGGCTAATCCAGGACGGCACTTTCCGCTTTAATGGTATTTTCTGTTTCAAGGAAGTCTATTCTAAACATAAATCCACTGTAGGCGGAAAGTGCCGTCCTGGATTAGCCTGTGCAGACTGCACAGGCTAATCCTGGACGACACTTTAAGCACATACATTAAGACCGGCTTTCCCACGACGTGCCTCTAATATAGAATTGTAGTTGATATTTGTTTTTTTACTAAGGTTACATTCATACCAACATTTGTAATGCTACTGTTCCCACTGTCGTGCCATCCGTCACGCACACCACGATTGGCCATGATCACAGTTGATCGTGTTAATCGTAGAACATTTTCGAACCATTCAAAAAATTTCTACGATTACATGATTGCCACAACTGACGTTAAGATCTGATAAGATCTTATAGGATCACCACGAGTAGTCCACGATTAAGACCACGATGTCAGTCGTGCCACAAATCATGATAGTGGGAACCTAGCATAACAGTTTTCCTAATTGTCATCATAGGCAAAGTACAAATAATGTGAGAATTTTAAATGAGCTACTGTGTAAAATACCAAGTAAACTACTTAAGTCCTTTAATTCCTTGAATCTATTCAGATGACCTGAAAAGGCACGCGTAATTTACACGTACACACTGAAATCCCCAAGGTGCTTATAGAAAATGAAATCAGGTTTTACATTTACGCACACAATTTCAAAGTTTTGTGTACGCATGGAAATGGTAAATAGACTGTATCCGACTGTTGAAGGTGTCAATATATTGAAATCCTGTTTTAAAACATTTGTGTTCTTGAAATACTTACTACCTTATTAACGGTTGCTCCATTGTATTCTTTTACATGTTTAAGCAAACCAATGAATTTTGGATTGAAAGTAAATTTACACCCATACATTTTGAACTGCGTGTATTTTTACCCCTATAAATTCTTGTTTTACTGTACATTTACCATCTGCATAACAAATAATCTGGGGCACTGCTATTGCTGTTCATTTTATAGTTCAATTTTCAAAATTTCATTCCAATAAAAAGTAAACAGATGCTTTTTAATTGACAATATTTCAACAATAACTTATTGACTTCAAATAGAGAAATAAAACAAATACAGTTTATATTGCTCCAATTAAGCTGGGTGTCATATTCAAGAAGAAAATTAATAATATCACATATTACATTGTAGAAGCAGTATAATGTCATATTATATTTATAATATGACTTTAATAACCTGTAATCAAATCTGTGTGCATCTGGCATTTGTAGAGTGAATATTATTTTATGAATATTTTGTCTCTGAAAGTTCATTACACATTGATAGCTAGATCATTGCATATGAACAGGAGCTTTTTGAAAAAAAAATTACACAATATGAGGTGCGTCGTGGGAAAACCGGTCTTAATGCATGTGCGTAAAGTGTTGTCCTGGATTAGCCTGTGCGGATGGCACTTTCCGCTTTTATGGTATTTTCTGTATCAAGGAAGTCTCTTCTAAACATAAATCCACTGTAGGCGGAAAGTGCCGTCCTGGATTAGCCTGTGTGGACTTCACAGGCTAATCCGGGACGACACTTTACGCACATGCATTAAAACCGGTTTTGCCACGATGCGCCTCATATATATAATAACTGCCGCTTATCATAACTTTCAGAGCAAGAGTTATACAAGGGCAGTAACTCTGAGTATACTGAAGATAGGGTTTTGGTTCTTATTCATGACAAACCGTTTGGCACTGATGAAAATTTATGCCAAATTATGTAACGATCCCTTCACGCATTCCAGAGTTACAGAGTGGACATGAACATCCGGACTGGCGGACCCATGGACAGACAACATCAAGGACTGTGAGACTACTATATGCCCCTTCTTTGAGGGCATACAAAAATGTAACAATTATAAATGGTACGCATTAGTGTGAAGGTCATTTTTTCTGTCAAGTCCTCAAATTTATTTGTTGAGTAAACACAGCAAGACCATTTAAATAAATAGTGTTTTTTTTCACGCCCTAATTGGGAGAAATTTTGTGATGAATAGATTTTTCTGGAAACACAGTAATGATTATTTGAGCATGAGATTAGTTTTTTTTCAAATGTGATAATGAATAACCAACAAATTAAAAATAATTGGAATGTTACTAGTTTGTGCCATCTGAGTTAAAAGATCAAATTAATACACAGACAGGCCTCGTTACGACACAATCTGTTCCAGTTAAAAATGTTGTTATATAGAATTTCTGTTATAGCTAATTCCTGCAATGTAATTATAAAACAACAGAAGATAAACCGATCTTTCAGACATTCCTACTTTTGGTACAATAACCAAGCACGTCGTATTTCTTATTATTTTCACTAGGGTAAGGTGGAAAAAATTGCTTTTTCTTAACATTTAATACCTTTTAATTAAACAAGAGAGCCCTGAGGGCCTTAGGACGCTCACCCGAGACCTTGTAACCCAATTGGAATTTGCATCCCCGAGGCGTGGCTTATTTTCATCCTAGGGGCATAATTTGAACAATCTTGAACAAACCTCTGGGCCTTGTGGTTTCAGGTAAAGATTTCTTTGATACTGAAGTCTGTATAAACCATGTGACCCTCTTGTGGCCAGATTTGACCCCAGGGGCATAATTTGAACAATCTTTGGAGAGGACCACTATGCAATGTTACGAACCAAATGAAGGAAAGCTGTGGGCCTTGCCGTTTCAGAGGAAAAGATTTTAAAGTCATTTTGCTATTTAAGTCTATATAAGACATGTGACCCCCGGGGCGTAACCAGTTTTGATCCCAGGGGCATAATTTGAACAATATTTGTATAGGACCACTATACGATGTTACATACCAAATATGAAACCTCTAGGCCTTGCGGTTTCAGAGGAGAAGAATTTTAAAGTCATTTTGCTGTTTAAGTCTATATAAACCATGTGACCCCCGGGGCGTGACCAGTTTTGACCCCAGGGGCATAATTTGAACAATTTTTGAAAAGGGCCACTATACTGTGTTACATACCAATAAAAAAACCTCTGGGCTTTCTGGTTTCTGAGGAGATTTTTAAAGTCATTTTGATATTGAATTCTACATAAATCATTTGACCCCCGGGGCGTGGCCAGTTTTGATCCCAATGGCATAAATTGAACACTATTTGTAGAGGACCACTATAGGATGTTACATACCCAAAAAGAAACCTATGGGCCTTGTGGTTTCAGAGGAGAAGTCATTTTGCTATATATTCTATATAAACCATGTGACCACCGGGGCGTGGCCCATTTTGACCCCAGGGGCGTAATTTGAACTATCTTTGTAGTGGACCACTATAGAATGTACATACTAAATATGAAACCTCTGGGCCCTGCGGTTTCAGAGAAGATTTTTCAAGTTTACACTTTTTAAATCTATTTTTAGCTCTGGTGACCTACATATGCAGAAGACCGTAATGATTTGCACAACTTTGAAAGAGGGTCACCCAATGATAATTCCTGTGAAGTTTGTTGAAAATCTGCCAAGTGGTTTAGGAGGAGATGTTGTTTAAATGAAAAGTTGACGACGGACGCACACACTGACGCACGGAGGATGGACAACGGGCGATCACAAAAGGTCACTATGAGCACTTTGTTCTCAGGTGAGCTAAAAATATCAACAAGACCATTTTTTAAAACAGACAACCTTTTATGGTAATCATATGGTATTCACTATTATGTCAATTTAAGTTTACACCGTAAAACAGCTTATCAGACCTTAATTGTCTGGCTAATCCTGTGACACATGATGATAACACTTGATTAATCAAATCAATACGACCTGTGACAAATAAACACGTTTTGAGCGCTGTCAGTTCCGAATGTCATTAAAACGAATCGAATTAGTGCACATTGTATTAATCTGTTCCGGAATATTTCGCGTCGGAGTCGGAAACCGAATATTCTGTTACGAGTACTAGTTTAATGGAAAATAATCTGTGCCCAACAAAATTGTTTCGGAAGTTGAATATTCCGTTATAACCAGTGTCGTAAAGAGAGTCGACTGTAATTTTAGTGTCTCTGGCAATTGTGTGGATTTTCAATAATTAATGCATAGTATTGCTATTTATAATCCGCTTCACCTTTCGTGTATGTGTATCTGAGAAATAGTGAGCTTAGGAATTAAAAGAATTACTTATTTTTGTATAATGTTTGGTTATATATAATAACTGCATCTATTATAATGCAATATCAATACAATCTACATTCATGTACTGTATTTATATCATGTTAATGACTAAAATTTCAACCAAAAGACAATATAATGCCTTGGTGTCATTTCATGAAATGTGTAACATTGTTGTCACGTGATTGGATTGTGTTGTTATTTGAGAAACACCATGAGCAGAAATATTGCAGCAAGACATCAAACTGGTGTTCTCTAAGAAGGGACCATTCAGAATGCTCATAACAGTCATCCAGCTTCCTTAACTAAACTATCTACTCTACTTAATCCAAACAATGCTCAACCTTTAAAATGAGGCATGTTGTTGGAAAACTGGGCTTAATGCAATAAAATGTCATCCCGGATCAGCCTGTGCAGATGGCACTTTCCGCCTACAGTGGATTTATGTTTAGAAGAAACTTCTTTGAAACAGAAAATACCATACAAGAGGGCCATGATGGCCCAAAGTGCTCACCTGAGAACTGGTACATATGAAGACCTTGCTGTTGTGATCTGAACAATACGCAAAGGGGGATAGGATCGATTTGATTTAAAACTTCGGTTAGTGCAATGGGCTAACTAAAGAAGGAGTTGGGTAGTGGATGTGCTGGGTTTTGCTAATGGTTCTCAAATAATTTTACTCGATATTCTTACCTGACCCTTTTTCATTAAGTCAGTGACAATTCTGGAAAATGCAGAAACAGTAGATTTTGATGTCTTTTTCACAAACAGTTTTGGAGAACTAGTTGCAATGTGATAATTCCCAAGGCTGTGCTTTAAGGTCAAGTTTTGCTTTTTTCTTTTATAATTTTCTGTCCAATGATGATACATTATGTTAATGCAGGCTCTGAAGCTATCAATGTTGCATGTACAAATAACTGCAAGCAACATTTGCAACTGTGGGAAATCTAATTTTATCAATCAATTTTTATGGTCATACGCAAACTGTGTAAGTTTGGTCAACATGGAATAAAAAATAATGTGTGCAAGCCAATCATTGATAACTTGTTGATGTTTTTTTCCACACACAAGGAGCAATAACTCTGGTATTTCTGGCCCGAACATGCTTATATTAGTCTTCACCTGTAATCTTAGGTTCATAAGCAAACAGAGCACAACTGGTGAAGATTGGATGAAAAATGAAGTCTCTATCCTGAATAATGTCCATTTTTTTATATTTTTCATAAACAAAGGGCAATAACTCCGGTGTTTGAAACAAATTCTGGCCCATTGTTGGCGTCTTCTGAGATCTGATGGTCATACACATTCTGTAAAAGTTTGGTCAAGATTGGATGGAGAATAAAGTCTATATGTTGGAAAATGCATTTTTGCACTTTTTGGCATGAAAAAGGGGCAATAACTCTAGTGTTACTGGTGTGATCTGGCTCCGAGATTTTAAGTTATACACAAACTGTGCAAGTTTGGTTAAGATTAGATAAAAAGTCTCCAGCATAAGAACAAAACAAATTGTGGACGGCACACGGACGACATACGACAGACGACGGACAATGCAGGAGAGGTCCCATATACCAATAGCTCACTTTTCATGCTCAGGTGAGCTAAAAAGCGTAAAGTGCCATCCAAGATCAGCCTGTGCAGTCCGCACAGGCTGATTCAGGATGACACTTTACGCACATGCATTAAGCCTGGTTATCCCATGACATGCCTCAATTATAATAATCACCATGCTTCAAACGGGAAGATAAGTTGATTCTAATGTGTACTTTAAGACCATTGCTGCCATGGCATTTATTCTGGTACTGATGTTTTTGATATCAAGGTACAAAGAATACAAACAGCACCCTCCAAATGTTGCAACCAAGACATGGTGTGCAATTTATTATTTACAGCACTATCAGTTTACTTTGAAGCCAGCAGGTGTTTTAAGAGATTAAAAGACTTAGTTGGCATTAAGCTATAAAAGAAACACCAATCAGGTGTTTGAAAATATTTGTGTTATATTTTCAGCAATCTTTATTGATATGCATCTGCTGCTTAAGTGTTGTTTTAAATCTGTGAATAATGTAAATTATTGAAATACAACTATCAAAGTTGTATGACTCAACCATTAAAGTTTTCTGAACTGTTCATGTTGAGTGCTGCTTGGCTGCAAAAACACTGCAAGACTATCCCACAAAACGATTTGTTTGTTTGTTTATTTGGATTTGTTGCCGTTTTTAACAGTATTTCAGTCATGTCACAGTGATCATTCACATACTCACACTTCCTGGGCAAGCTTAGCCGATCTAAGAGGTTCACCAATATGAAGTGCACATACATATGCCAGTAACTGACAACTGCCCTACTTGAATCAGAGGTAGGGGGAGAATGGCCGCAGAAATATTTTCATGACCATTCCCCACACAAGTTATGTGGTCCGGCGGGGGCTCAAACTAACGATCCCCGGATTGACAGTCTAGCACTCTACCAACTGAGCTAGCCTGCCTGGCACCCTACACAAGGAAGGTGGCCAAAAAGGAGTTATATACATGAAAAGCAATGATGCATCAGAGGGTGCCTTATGCATGTCTGCAGTGCTATTTATTATTTTGAAGGAATCACATAAGACAGTATAGTTTCATACTTATGTAGGAGCTTAATCAGGTACAGTGCAAATTGTGTTTAAACACCACAAATAGGCATAACTACCAGTACACTACACCTACAATTATTTGTAACTTAAATGTGTCTTAATTTAAAATATATTAGCCAATGAAATGTTATGTTGATCTGTAGCAACCACTTCTATTGTCTTACACGTTACTACAGATTAACATTAAAAACTTTCTCATTGGCCAGAGTGTAGTACAAAAGCCCCTTGCCCAAAAGCCCCTTGGTCTAAAAATGCACACATGGACATAAGCCCCTAGATATATTTGAGAGAGTGGACATAAGCTCCTTGGTAGACTTAATAAGGTGGACAAAAGCCGCTTGATGATTATGAAATTGTATTGTATATTAAGTTCAATAGAAAACTCCTGTTCCCATCAAAGGGGAATTTTTCATTAATTGCAGTAACTTTTTCACAAACTGATAACTTTTATTAATTGCATTTAAGTTCAGCTATTTTCAAACAACATTTTATTCCATCTGTTTATTTGCAGATGGCCTTAATATTCATAAATAAAAAGCACAACATTAAAATCATGAAGGGGCTTTTGTCCACTCTGTTTAATCTATCAAGGGGCTTATGTCCACTCTCTCAAATATACCAAGGGACTTATGTCCATGAATGCATTTTCAGACCAAGGGGCTTTTGGGCAAGGGGCTTTTGGGCAAGGGGCTTTTGTCCGGATACCCATAGGTCCCAGTTGTTTATCATGACCTGCTTCATGTACTCAACAACCACACATCTGTACAGATTTGAGGCATGTCGTGGGAATACCTGTCTTAATGCATGTGCGTAAAGTGTCGTCCCGGATTAGCCTGTGCAGTCAGCACAGGCTAATGCAGGACAGCACTTTCCACTTTTATGGTATTTTCTGTTTCAAGCAAGTCTCTTCTAAACATAAATCTACTGTAGGCGGAAAGTGCCATCCTGGATTAGCCTGTGCAGACTGCACAGGCTAATCCGGGACAACACTTTACGCACATGCATTAAGTCCGGTTTTCCCACGACACGCCTCATTTAATCTCAAAGATGGTCAGCCACCCAAGTGTTCTGGAAACACCATGTTAAACACCTATCCAACCTGTGGATTTCATGGGCCATATCGGAAATGACAAGCTTAAGCACCTTTTCATGTTTCCCCCAACACCCACCTGAGTGATTTGCATCAAAACCAATAAATTATTCTCTTGTTGCTGTAGTATATTTGCTGGAGCTAGGATTAGATATCATTACATCTTTTTGAAATACTCTTTTGTTGCTGGAGCTAGGATTAGATATCATTACATCTTTTTGAAATACGCTTTTGTTAAATATTTTTCTTTTGTCCTGAATTGCCATTTTTTCTTTGCATTCAGTTTGCATTTCATAAATAGTGTGAAATGTTTTTAATGAATACTGCTATTTCCTGATAGGCAAAACAGTTTAGCATCAAAACAACAAGGACAAAATGTACATTTTGTTAAATGCAGGTTTAACTTAATATTATATTTTTATCATTTGGGGTATGTCTTTATCTGTGTTAGCCATATATAGTTCCACATAATTCGAAATCAATAAAATTATGTTCATTTATTACCACATAATTTTTATTTATTGCATTGTTTTAAAATCCCTTAATTCACAAGATCAGGGTATAGATGCTTTTTAAATGGAAATACCCAGGAAAATGCCATTACAAGTTACTAAATTCAAACATTATTTTGTAGTTATATACTGCTTACACTTTTAGAGCGATTATTCTACAGAATATTAATAAAGTAACTCACTTCATCATACAACTTGAACACTATTAGTTTATGCACACTCTAACCATCATTAAAATACTTTTTTCTTCAAAAGCACCATTATTCACATCAATTTTGTATTGACACATTCATGTTCATTTGACTGGTTAAAACCAGAAAGCAATTATCCAGAAAACTGATAAGAAACATGCAGAACCAGTCTGAAGACAGGTTCACCCAAATGTTACCTATCTCTAATGACCAGGAAGCAGGCAGTACATACAACAATTTTTTATATGAACATTCATCATATGTCAGCTGAGTGATTATTTTGTAATTGTTCATATTGCTGGCCAAGTGACTGATAGTTCACACATGGCAGTTATTACTGGGGCAAATTCTTGCCATTATAACACTTAGAGAAGGTGCATGCTAAGGCAGGTAATCTGTAACAATCTCTTCAAACCCTCTCCAGTCTGGCAATGCTTTAAGACCTTTCCTGTTTTTGCCTCTAACATTTTAAATCCTCCTTAGATAGATGGAAAAAAAGTTTGTTTCAGGTTACCCGACCTACCCTAAAAAAATGCCCCAACCCTAGAACATTTTTTTGGCTTTGTCAGAATGATTTTTGTTTTATTAACCTTTGTCAATAATTAAATGTGTTTTTTGACAAATAAGTGTTTTGATTTGATAGTATCCACTTATAAACAATGTTTCAGGATATTACTGATATGTTTTGAATACTTATTCAGTTTTAGAATCTTCAAGTTGACCATTTACCAAATAAAAATAAACAAAAAAAATCCCAACCTACCTACCCTAATTTTTTTGAGCATGTAACCTGAAACAAACATATTTTATTTACGCCCTATTGTTAAAGGATTAATTCCCATTCATAATTAGAGTTGTCTCAGGACAGTGTGCTGGACTATTCATAAAGTTTTTTTACGCCCTATTGTTAAAGGATTAATTCCCATTCATAATTACAGTTGTCTCCAGACAGTGTGCTCGACTATTCATAAAGCTTTGTCAGAGTTATGGACCTTGGTCATTGACCTTACATAATGACCCCGAAGACACGTGTGAAGTTGCAATTGAATATCTGTAGTAGTTACAGAGATATGAACTTGTTGCATGCAAACCTTAACCAGAGCATTACACAGACACCGACGAATGTGTTAGTAGAATAGCTCAGACTATTCTGTGAGTAGTCGATCATAAAATCCCTAATACTTCACTGCTTTCCAGTGCTCCTTTGTGTAAAATATTTTAACAGTTAAATATATTATATTTGAGTACATCGATTGCATTAAACACGATAGATTTATTTTATTTGCATATGATTGACCTTTGTGGAAACGTCAATTTATAATCTTGCGACTCACAATAAGATAAACAGACCATTATCAGCTTTGCCACCAACTCCTCCCCAGCTAATGTTAAAGGATTGAAATGTCCATTCATCGAGCTTCATGAATACTTCACAACGTTAAAGCCACAGTCCAGAAATATGTTGTTAAAAATACAACTTTGCAGAAATCGCTTCTAATGGACATCTTGCCGATCAAAATATAAAACACCACATTGAAATTGGTAAAATAATAATGTTTTGGTAACTTTTTATTGTATAGTTTCTGTATGTAATAGCTGGTGATGCCTCTTGAGTAATCAGCGTGTACATTATTGTTTATTCCGATTGTACCACGCATTTTAAAATGCCTTCCGTAAATACGAAACAGTTTTCAGTCGAATAAATACCATTAACATTCATTAGAACTATTGCTAATTTCGATGTATTGAATATATTCTATGGACTGCGGCTTTAACAGAAAACGTGATATTCAAGCGCGATAATTTGATAAAACAGGTCACATTCTGTTGAAATTCAGAAGCCAACTGAATTATAATTATTGACAAGAAAATGTGGTATTATGTGTTTAATGTTCAATCAAATGTATGCACACAATTCAAGAGCACCCTATGTTTTCCACTCTATTTCATGAACATTGTATTTGAAAGGCTGAAGAAAATTTCATAAGATGTTCACCATTAGCAATGCACCTGTATGACTTGATGTGGACATTATTTAATATCTCATCTAACATAGGAAGGTGGCAAGAAAAATCTCTAAGCAGATAGCACTAATGCTGTGAAGGAAATGTCATTATGCTATCATGTGGGCCAATCTAAATTAAAAGAATCCCCAGTCAGGACTTCATTATTAGCTCTCAGTCAATCAACATTACCTAGAGGCCTTCCTTCCATGTACATCCTGAAGTCCCTGGAATATTTATTTTAAGGAAATAAATAATGATGGAAATGTCGTTATGCTATCAGGTGGGCCAATCTAAATTAAAAGAATCCCCAGTCAATACTTCATACTAAATACTTTTTAATTGCAGTTTAGTTTGTATATTTGACATATCAAGTCAAGATTTTATGTAAAGTAGAATCATCAGCATATAGATATATATTTATATTACCTCATACAAATGCAATATCGTTAATGAAGGAAATGTCATAATGCTATCAGGTGGGCCAATCTAAATTAAAAGAATTCCGAGTCAATACTTCATTATTAGCTCTCAGTCAATCAGCATTACCCAGAGGCTTTCCTTCCATGTACATTCTGAAGACCCTGGAATATTTATTTTAAGGGAAATATTAACAATATCAAGTTGAAAATATCAATCATTACATTAAAATATTTCCATTTTATTAAGAAAAAGCTGACTAACATTATTTCACCAGTTATAGCAACGCAGTGGCGTTGCGGCTGGAGCGGCAGGGGCAGCAAGTGCCGCCCCAATAATTGGAGCAACAACGGCATTGTCCAATATCAAATACATATTTTTTTAAATTAAATATTTGAATTGATTTCGCACAAATGCATTGGGGTGGCAAAAGGATAATAATGACACAGTTTTCAAAGTGAAGGTGACACCACCACTGTGCCCTGCAATTTATGGCCTCACTATCCTTACTTTGCACATGCAACTATCTTTTAACTACCTGTTAATAGGTAGTGACCGACAGTGCGATTAGCTACTGGTATATGAAATCTACTGAATGTTTACAGTGTTACATTAAAACAATACTACTAATATATGACTTCAACTTATAAAAAGCCTACGGCCTTTATTTTTGTACATTATTTAATGAAACAACGAACGAGTGTTCTGGTATCATTCCTACTGATAATGACATTGGCTGATTTGTTAAAAAGCACCTTTATCATAGGAAAACAATACCAAATTGGAAAGTCAAACGTACTGTTTACAATATTTCTGCACCACCGGACCACCTCGGAAGTTACCACCAGACATTTTCTTAACACCTCGAAATGAGGTGGTCCGGTGAGTCACCTTACTGTGTACTTGTTTACGCATTTAATATATTCAGTGCAAAGAATGAAGTCGCGGCAAACCTATACGCATTTGTGTATTGTATAGCGTGTGAGGACATTCAGCTGTTACATAATGTAGACTGTAGACTCTGCTTCTGTCCCCTCACCGTTACCTAATTTACTTTTAGAGAAACATCATAAGTTTCCAGTTTAGAATCATATCTGCTATTTCCAGCAACTTTAGTTCTACTGAAATAATTTTTTTTAAATTTTGGTGTGGTGTTGCGCCGAGCGGGAATTTAACACGGGTTGCTTATCTGAGAAAAGTGTGTGACAAGCACTGCGCTGGCAGGACAGTCTCACAGTTTATGCGAAGAAAAGGTACAAGGAGGCCCCCTCAGTGAGTATCCAGAAACTACAAAAGACACCAAACTATTCAACCAGCCGGGTTTTCAGACGTAACGACATGCATGACACTTTGTTTACATTATTTTGTGTTGTTATTAGCCGATATGAGCACCTGTTGTTGAATTTTATCATGTAATTGTGCTTGATAATAACGTATTAAACTTATAGAAATGGCGACATTGATGTTCGTACTTATAAAACATACATGACAGAATCGTCTCTTATACGCATTAGTTGGCCGCAATCCCAATGTTTAATACCGTGCAAGGCGCCTGACAATTAATAAATTCTATAGTAAATTGAGACAACAAGGCTACTAATATGCAATGATTTGAACCACTGATATCATTTTTTACCTTCAACTGTAAAATAATTGCATTTTCAAAGAACTTCAGTGTTGAACAGACATCCAAATTGCATGCAAGTGGGTACACAATTGAATCTACAACCAATAAAGGTGTTGCACATAAACTGTACAATTTGGTAATGAAACTCTAGATGCATCAACAGTCTAAGACAACTTATTTTACATACCAGTACCTTATAGTCTCTCATTTATGACAAGTGACCAATTAGGATCAGCAGTTTCACTATTGTTGTTTTAGAACTAAACAGTCTGACCTACATGCACTAAACTTAGGTTGAAGAACTGAAGAATACCTTATGATCTACAAATGCATTAATTGCAAGCCAAAATACATGCGTCATATGTGGTTACAATATACTAATTCCAATCCTTATGTAGTTTAATGCAAAAGCGATAACTTTAACAAAAAATAAATGCAACATTTTGCACGTACCATATAACCATATCTTTTCTGAAAGAGCATTCTAAGCTGAATTGATTTAAGCAATCAAACGGGTATGTCATGTAATATGTAAGTAAGAACTCGACACTAAACAAAGTTTTATCACCATCTTTTTAGCGGCTACTTTCTAGTTGAATGTAACCCACCTCAGCTGAGTGTCATACTGTAGTCTCTAATTTTAAAACATATCAGTGATTTATTTTTGCATACCAATGCTTACCCTACCAACATCTCCAAAAAATAATATCAAAGCAAGTGTCTAAACCTAAAAACATGTCTTTGAGTTAAACTTGTTGATTTATTTAGAGAGTACAGCCCTACATGACTTATTTAGTGTTATGTGACCTTGTACACCTCATCAAACATAGATTGGGTACCAGGAAATTCAGTGTAAAGGGCAATGTATCGGTATTTATGTGCACACAATGACAGCAAGTAAATTAATGCATGTAGCACAGAGGTCTCTGACAGAGGCAACTATTGATGTCTTGCAGAAATAAGCCGGATCTATTGTCATTGGTCAGGTGCATACTCTTTGTTGAGCAAAGCCTCTTTTGTGCCAAAACATCAATAATTCAACTAATTGGAATGTAGACAATTTGCCATACCACGAGATTTCATTGACAATGTGTTTAGCCATTCGTAAATCTAGGATTTAATTGTTTGACAGACATGTGTTTGTTGGAGTTTGTCATAAGTAGGCATGATTTTAAGCTTGGGTTCTAAAAATGTATAGGCACAATTGGCGGAATCTACAAAATGTATAAGCACAATTGGCAGAATCTACAAAATGTATGGGCACAATAGGCGGAATCTACAAAATGTATGGGCACAATTGGCAGAATCTACAAAATGTATAAGCACAATTGGCAGAATCTACAAAATGTATAGGCACAATTGGCAGAATCTACAAAATGTATAGGCACAATTGGCGGAATCTACAAAATGTATAGGCACAATTGGCAGAATCTACAAAATGTATAAGCACAATTGGCAGAATCTACAAAATGTATAGGCACAATTGGCGGAATCTACAAAATGTATAGGCACAATTGGCGGAATCTACAAAATGTATAAGCACAATTGGCAGAATCTACAAAATGTATGGGCACAATTGGCGGAATCTACAAAATGTATGGGCACAATTGGCAGAATCTACAAAATGATGCTGCAAGCAATAATTTGGGCCAGGAGTGTTTATACGCGTTTGTGGCTACAAAGAACTAACTTCAGCTTAACCCTGATTCTTCAAAATAATTGTAAAATAAGCGTGTGTTTCATGAAATTTATTTCATATTGGCTTAATCGACTCGTTAAACATTAAAGTATCAACACAACCAAGAAAGATCCCCTTACTTCCAACCCCCCTCTTGTTTTTATTGCATTTTTGTCATATTTAAATTTTTTATCTCTGAAAAAAAATGCATAGGCAGGTGCCTATAGTGCCTAAAGGAAGCTACGCCCCTGATGGTAACATCAATTACTGTTACACTTTTATCCCTGTGTCATCAAGGATGATGGTCACTGTACTGTGTAGCTGTGAACTGAAGATTGTGAGTACTGGTTCTACCCAGGAAGTGTCTCAATAAGCCGCAAGCTGTCGAAGCAACCAAGCCAAAATAAACAGGTTAACAATAATGGTAAAGAAAAGTTTTAATACAGAATTGTAGTTAATATTTGTTTTGAGACTGTTGGCGGAAGCCAACGGTTTTTTGAGAGGGTAATTTCCAAAACATGTATGGCGGAAAACTACTTCTTTTCTTTGCGGGCTATTAGTCAGTAAATTGAAACCAGAAAGGGTACTTCTTCAAAACAGCTAAATTTCACACCCGCTTTCTTACATTTTAATGATTTAAGATAATGTATGTAATATGTATTATAATGTGTATATCATGTGATTTATTACAATTACAGTTTGTAAAAAGGTAAATTTATAAACAAATAACTTTAAACTAATGACACTCCTACTTTTGCTATTTACTTGTATGTAACCTAAATATTTACCGGACTGTCCTGGAATAAGACCAGCAAATTAATGCGCTACATCGGTTATTTTGACTCGTTGCGAAAGTGTTTTTTCTTGTTACCAATGCTCATTTGGAATATTTTGATAACAAATTACTGCAATTTATTTATTTTAAACTGAACTATGGACAATCGAGACCTTGCATCGTATGATCTATTTTGACTCAGTAGGCTACGAACAAAAATCTATTAATAAACATGTTTATTTATAGATCTTTGGCTAAGAAGCACTAACAATCGGTGCGCCTAACTACTACGCCTCATCGATTATTCTGGGCCTTGAAGATTGACTTGTTAACTGGAATCTGTATAATTCCATTTGCATAAGATAATTTAAGCTCGAACAAAATATTTTTTCGTTACTTACAAATTAGTTTTTATCATGATGTCGTATACTATTGAATAACAAGCCAAATTATAAAGTTTAAAGGTAGGAAATTGAACTTCATTCAAACAAATGTTTCCTTTCAGCAAAAAATGCACTCAATTCACATGTTTTTAGTTTGTTTTGTCGCCAACAGTCTTTCTATACTCTCAGCGTTTTGATATTGCTATGGTAACCTATACCAACATTCACCACACATACTTGGCCTTGAAATCAAAGGCAAGCACAAAGGATGTTAGAATTTTGGGACCTCAGAGCTCCCAAATGTTGTCCTGCAATAAAACGAAGGTGTCAAGCATAAAATGAAGCTTATGTTGTCTTTTATCATTAATGCTAGGATACTAATAATAAAGCTATATGAGCAATACTACCAAGAGCTCCCAAATGTTCTCCTGCAATAAAACTAAGGTGTCAAGCATAAAATGAAGCTTATGTTGTCTTTTATCATTAATGCAAGGAGACTAATAATACAGATATATGAGCAATACTACCAAGGGCTCCTCAAGCTGTGTTGTTGGATGCAAATGCAATGTTAGCTAATATATACAAGTAAATACAGTTGACTCCCAATGGCTTTGAGCCATCGAAACTTCGAGCCAAACGAAGCCTGAGTTTGTGTACTACCACAGGTGGATATTCATCTGCTTCAGATTCAAATCTCCAAAATGACGAGTATTCAGATAGCATAGACCCCGTCCTATTAAATACATATGAATTAACAAACACCATATATTTATTTACAGAATTTGATACAAACATCAATTAAACAAATTCTAACTATTTATGTACAAAAGCAATAAGACGTAAGCCATAATGACTTTGTATTTTTACATTTAATTTTCATTTCGTCGCCGCCTTACTTCCTTCGTCTGACCCCTTCGGTGTTGCTGATCTAGATATCTGCCCGGATTGGATACCGGGGCCTTCTGTAGATTGCTTGAAGCAATTGTTGATGCAGAAGTTTTTGCCATTTTTACTGTATTCGTATTTTAGCAATGTTTTCTGCACACAAATTTGAAAATGCTGATTCTCCCAAAAACACTCGCTTTTATACAAAATATAAATGTCATATTTTAATCAAACCATTGCGCAATTGTATCGATGACAAGTTTGCAACAGCTGGGAAATCGATTGACAGTTATCAAGCACATCTAATCGATTAGCAACTTGATGCGGCCCGAAGCATGTTTGAGCCAAACAAACAATTTAAGGTGTGAAAACCATGACTGGGACCGTGACAAACACTTCGAGCCATCAGAAAATTCGACCCTCGTGAATTCGAGCCAAACAACAGAAATTTATATGAATATATAGCAATGAAAAATCAGTCCCGCGAAGAAAGTTCAAGTCAACGAGAAATTCGAGACAAGCCAGTTCGAGCCATGGGGATTCGACTGTATGTTTGAACATTTTGTTGTGGATCTTTTCATGTCACAGTACCAAATGTCAATTAAGAAATAATTTTTCATTTATTGTTGTTTATCGGCCAATAATTAACGATTTGGAGTTCCAATGCGTAGGAATTAAACCACGAGGGCGTTACGATTACAACATGATCTGAGAAATATTTTTGCAATTCGTCATGAGCACTACATTTTACTATGCTGCGCTCAGAATCTGATTACTTATTGCGTTGTTTATTGGGTAGTTTAACAACAATAATTTTGTTCTTTGTCGATAGAAAAATCAGCTAGTAACGTGTTGTTTGTAAGCAAATAGTTATGATTTGCATCAATTTTCTGGCATGGTTGAAAATAGCCAAGAACAATGGTTAGATTTTAGTGGTGATCTGGAGCACCATCGGGATCAAGAATATTTTTAAAGGATTCTTTATTGTCGGGAGATAGGACTAAAATGCTGTTTAACTCATTTATGAATGCCTTATAATAGTCATTGCCCTGTCACGATTGAATGCAAAATTCCCTCTGCCATTGTAACTATGTGACACAGTTCTAACAATTAGACACTTGCTAAACAATAATCACTGCTACAGAAATATGAGGTCATATAAAAGCATGCTATTATAATTATTACAGATTTACCAGGGTTTTTCAGACACATATACAGAATATGGAGTTAGAGGTGGCAGAAAAATTCAGTATCTACATGTACCAACATTATACATATGACATATTGTACCAACATTATACATGTACATATGACATATTGTACCAACATTATACATGTACATATGACATATTGTACAAAACATTGGCAGTTAAATTGTGCAATATCATATTTTATCTTCTGTGCAGCACAACAACATAAAAAAAGATCATAAAAACGTCTAATATTCTTAGTTGAGGAAAATGTTATTTCGATGTTAAAAATTCGATTTTTCAACAATTTTACAGGGGTCGCATGCCGCTACCGCCCCCCTCTAAATTAGCCTTTGGTTTATTAATATTCACAGCAGATTATCAATGATATTAAAATGGTAATTTCTGCAGGGTAGTTGAATAACACATGGGGGGATTAGTTGCCAAGGTGGAGACATGCTTGAGTTAAAAGTATTTCTCATACATAATATTCTACAATAACATGGTGGTCTAGTACTTCCTTGATCTCTGCTATTTTCTCATCATACCCCAAACTGGTTAGGCCAGGCAAAAAATGTATTGTGGTACCAGTAACCCCACTTACCATATTTTTTCTCGCAACCCTATTTGATATAGGGTTTAAGTAGTAGACGGATCTGAGAAGTAAATCTAGTTTTATGTTTCAATACATTCAGAAATAAAATGTTTTTGTAAAATAAAATGTGTTTCTGACCTAACTACCTACCCCAACTGTTGTTGACATGTATTAGGAACTGCAACACATTTGAGGCGTGTCATGGGAAACCCGGGCTTAATGCATCTGCGTGAAGTGTCGTGCCAAATTAGCCTTCACAGTCCGAACAGGCTAATCCGGGATGAAACTTTCCGCCTACAGTGGTTTTATGTTTAGAAGAGACTTTCTTAAAACAGAAAATAGCATAACAGTGGAAAGTGTCATCCTGGATTAGCCTGTGCGGACTGCACAGGCTAATCCAGGATGACACTTTAAGAAAGATGCATTAAGCCCGGGTTTCCCACGACATGCCTCAAATGTTGCAGTCAATTATTTTGTTTGGCCTTAATTGGAGAACAAGAGCAAATACACTGACTTAGAGCCTATGTATCTTGGCAGGGAAGCTAATGGCCCTACTCATGCCAGGTGAGGCTTATCACCTCTGGTTTGTTTAATATTCAATAAACTGTATTACCTCTGTGTTTATTATTTCCTGGCCTGACACATTCTGGGCCTGTAATGTGTGCCATAAATACTCTGGCTTGCTGAATAAACATGAGGTGTGTCTTGGGAAAACTGGGTTTAGTGCACATGCATAAAGCTTCATTCCAGATCAGCCTGTACAGTCCACACAGGCTAATCCGGGCCGACACTTTCCGCCTACAGTGGATTTATTTTTAGAAGGGGCCGGGCCCGGCTAGCTCAGTTGGTAGAGTGCTAGACTATCAATCCGGGGATCGTGAGTTCGAACCCCAGCCCGGCCACATAACTTGTGTGGGGATTGGTCATGAAATTATTTCTACGGCCATTCTCCCCCTACCTCTGATTCAAGTAGGGCAGTTGTCAGTTACTGGCACAGGTATGTGCACTTAGTACTGGTAAACTGCTTAGATCGGCTAAGCTTGCCCAGGAAAAGTGTGAGTAGGTTAAGTGACCGCCATGATATGACTGAAATACTGTTAAAAACAGCAAAAAATCCCAACAAACAAACAATTTTTAGATAGGGCTTTCTTGAAACAGAAAATATCATAAAAGCAGAAAGTGTCATCCAGGATCAGCCTGTGCTGACTGCACAGACTGATCTGGGATGACACTTTACGCACATGTTTTCCCATGACATGCCTAATATTATTTTCTAGGGTAGTGCATACAAGAAGCAAATCACCTTCCGTGTTATTGTCTAATTCATTGAGGAAAAGGTGGCAAGGCCCTTTGGTAAAGGTACATGTATGTTGATGGGAGATGATGACATTTAAAACTTGAAAATACTGTAAATACTGCAAGTTTCCTTTTCAAAAAATCATTCATGAGAAATCCATAGGGAAAATAATGCTGTTTGCAAGGAACAATACAAACTCCAACGCAGGGGAATTGGGGGGCCTTATTTCAGCCCCAAATTGGCCTTAAAACACAGACCTTATGCAGGAGAAGTATTAACAATGTCACATGGTAAAACAAAACAGCAAGGTCTATGGTTCACAATAATATAAAGGCAAGCACGCAGAAATATTTCTGTTTTTTTGCATCTATTTCAGTTCTTCATTATGACATGAACTTACCTAGTGAAAAGATTTTAGTAATGCTAAATGCAATAAATAAAAAATGTGTATTAAGTTGCAATTGACTAATTACCCCTGCCAAGGTAGTTATATTTTTGCTGGCGTTGGTTTGTCTGTCTGTGACAGAACAACTTTTATGGCAAATATTATGAACAGATTTGCACACAATTTTTTGGTAAGGAATATACGGTAAATGGTCTAATTAACAAATGATTAGGTTTTGGTGGTGCTTCAGATCACTGTCTGCATCCAGGTATTTTTTAAATAAAGCTTATTTCTTGAGAGATAAAATAAATTCCACATTATGCAACATACCACACATAACACAAAAGGAGAAAGACACTTTAGTAGAATTCTGAAAAATATTGCACACATATTATTGTGGTAAGAACCACAAGTATTGTAAGCAGTTTATATCTAGTATATGGTCTCTGTCTCATAAAAAAAGTTGCTAGTTAACAGTCTTTCTTCATTTTGCATACCATACTTCTGTTGGAAATGTCGTTTTTTGTTACTACCTAATGCTATTATTTAGTTAATTATCTGTGGTTAAACTAGCAGAATGATCCAAATGTAATAGACCTGCTTACAGCAAAAAATAAGGAAATTAATTAAATAAGATATAATTAATATCTGGGTATACTTTTTTAATAATCTGCCAATCCAAGAATAATTATTAACAGTATGACAATAAATAAGAAAGTTACATTTTAACTGGATGTAATGCCTTATTATGTAATTATTAGTTAGATAGTAAAAAAATGTCAACTGTTCTTCTAGATTATAATATGGCATGATCAAATGTTACCGATATTTGTTCTTTTAAATGTTACCGCCTATTGTGGCTTTTTTTTTTTACAAGCTTATGTTTTAACTGGAACATATCTACAGCTGTATACAATATAAATCTGTCAATTTTCATGATTATGGAATGCAACAGTTTTATAAATGCAGTATCCATGTAATTCACTTCATGTTACAAATGCCATTATAATATCCATTTATATCTGTAAGGCTCTGAATTTTTAAAGGCAAACATTGGTGTATTACCAAAATAATTTTGACAAAACTGCATGCAATCAAGAGCACTGTTATATATAGCTTTCTTTCAGATGTAATATATACTTTCCTTTTTGACATTCTAAACAATATTTGACAGTTATCGATTTCGCTGTTTGTAAATAAATCAATGTTAACATTGACCATTATATAAAAGACTTTAAAAAAATTATTCTGCACACCTGGCAGCCACATTATTTTAAATAACAGTTTAAATTTTTTTATTGTTGGAATGCATTTAATGAAAAATAATGCTATTGAGAAGAACAAACATTATAGTTCACAGACATGACGATATAGATATATTAAATTATTCACAAAAAAGAGTGTTTATATTTTAGTACTCACAAGCACATGAACTTGAATCCAGACGAATACTCAATATTACCAGAAACCTCACAACACCACAAATATCTCAATAACACAAACACCAAAATGCCATTAGGTAAACCCACTTAATAAATATCAAACACAAACTCTTCATAACTGTCAAATTACATAATATTCTTTACACTGACCTTCATCCATCGCTCATAAAAAAATAATCATTTACAGGCAAACAACTTATTTGCACAATAATACCTATCTAAGAAAAAAACTCAGGTGCACAAATCTGGTCTGCAATTAATGTGCCCTAACAGTGCATCAATTACTAGCCACCTTTGGATTTGCATATTGACAGGTTGATGGATTTGCCCCTTGCCTCACACCAATATTGTTTTAAAATGTCCAGAATACTCATAAAGCAATAATAACACATTGCGCTGGCAATGAAATGTGGTAATAAGTACTAATTGGAACAAATGAGACCAATAAAATGCTCATAAACTGGCCATAAAGGGCAAGAATATTCCGTTCCATAATGAGATATGTGCTCGATCATTGAGACGCAGATGTACTATCTGAATTTGTCAACTAATTCTAATTCATTTCTCCGTTAATAGTACAGCTCAAGACAACAAAACTATTAGCTGACAAAAGTACGAAAAAAAACAACAAGATTTGGTTGATCAGATATTACCATTATAAAATTAGCTAGAACTCTTCGAGTTAGATGTGTCGGGGCATAACTCAAGTACAACAAAAGCAAATATGCCTAAAACCGAACTTAGCCTTCCTTTAATGCCTACAAACACTTCCCTACCCTTCGGAAATTCACATTGCCATATTATGGATGACCATGTCTGGACCATGGTCAGCAATGAAATGGAGATGTTTGGCTATCATAGAAATTAATAGCAACAAAATGACATTCTTGTAACAATGTTTCGACTATGTCCAAATCAGTGATTATCATAGCCAGGCCTGTGAATTATCTGGAACATGGTCATTTCAAAGTCAAAACAATGACATAAACAAATGACCCTCTTGTAACAATGTTTTGATCATGTCCATATCAGTGAATATCATAGTCAGTTCTAACTTCGACTGTCTGGAACATGGTCACTTCATGATCAAAACAATGGCATATGGAATGACCCTCTTGAAACAATGTTATGATCATGTTTACAACTGCAAACATTTAAAATATATAATATATTATTTATTTATATATTTTATGCAAATAATAGAATTTCTGAAAGTATTGCGTTTATATTGTTTAATTTCCATCTTTTTCAATTTGTAAACAAATAAATGTAATTCAGTGTGCAAGTGAGTCGTTTCTGTTTGGTCAATTTCAAATATTTACATAGAGGGAGGGAAAATAACAATTACTGCGTGGCATGTAAATTAAATTACTTTGTAACAGCTTATAAAAATGTTCCACTTCTTGTTTTTAATTAATTATTTCAAGAAATGGTTGATATCAAGGAACATCTGGTTCAATTTATTTGAAATAAAATTAAACAAATTGAAATACATGAATTTTTTCGGACAAACATTTCGGACATTAGTATACTTCAATGTTTGAGACCTTATCACTGTTTTCATATCTTTGTTTAAATTATGATTAAGCTATTGACTTATTTGTAGTCAGGTCTGGCGATAAGGGTATTAAAACTCTCCAGACAC
Source organism: Congeria kusceri (assembly GCA_027627225.1). Taxonomy (NCBI): domain Eukaryota; kingdom Metazoa; phylum Mollusca; class Bivalvia; order Myida; family Dreissenidae; genus Congeria; species Congeria kusceri. The sequence goes on from JAPFQT010000195.1 coordinate 302,499, forward strand.
TGGACATAAACTTGCAATACAAATGACTCCAATGTGAACATTATAAATCTGTCCATGTTTAAAACATGGTTTGACCATGTATTCGAAATGAAACATTGCCACATAAAGACTAAAATGTATCTTTTTAGACTCTCATATAACCATGTTATGTACATGTTGTGGAAATGATCTGGGACTGATTTGACCATGTTCCAAATGGTCCCACAAGGTCATAACATATCCATAACAGAGGTAAAACGTATTCAATGACCATGGTTGCAACATGGTTTGACCATGGTTAAACCATGGCCAAACACGAACAGACATGTTTTGACAGTGAGGGCCATTTAGAAACATGATCAAAACATAATTCAAACATAGTCAATACATGGCCAAAACAAAGCTCTATCACTGTCTCTTATTCACGACCAAAACATAGTCATTTCGATAGCAGTTTTTGATGGTCATATCATTACCATATAATGGTATTAAACTCGTTGCTGTAATATGGTCATTTCATAACTTCTGCTGACCATGATCAAACATGTTCTGGATATGGTGGCCGTTTTACAAACATGATCGATCATGTTTCAAACATGTTTATAACAATCTCAAAACAAAGCCGCAACATGTTTTCTGGACATGTTTGATACATGAACGACCATGTTTGATACATGGTTCATATATGGTTTGACCATAATTATTTCCGCAGGTAAACACGTTTCAAAATCATTGCACAAAAGCTTTTTCAAATTTTGTCTGCACAAGCTTTATTTGAATTTAAAAAAACAGGGGTACAACTCGAGCAATCATATTTTAATCAAACCATTGCGCAATTGTATCGATGACAAGTTTGCAACAGCTGGGAAATCGATTGACAGTTATCAAGCACATCTAATCGATTAGCAACTTGATGCGGCCCGAAGCATGTTTGAGCCAAACAAACAATTTAAGGTGTGAAAACCATGACTGGGACCGTGACAAACACTTCGAGCCATCAGAAAATTCGACCCTCGTGAATTCGAGCCAAACAACAGAAATTTATATGAATATATAGCAATGAAAAATCAGTCCCGCGAAGAAAGTTCAAGTCAACGAGAAATTCGAGACAAGCCAGTTCGAGCCATGGGGATTCGACTGTATGTTTGAACATTTTGTTGTGGATCTTTTCATGTCACAGTACCAAATGTCAATTAAGAAATAATTTTTCATTTATTGTTGTTTATCGGCCAATAATTAACGATTTGGAGTTCCAATGCGTAGGAATTAAACCACGAGGGCGTTACGATTACAACATGATCTGAGAAATATTTTTGCAATTCGTCATGAGCACTACATTTTACTATGCTGCGCTCAGAATCTGATTACTTATTGCGTTGTTTATTGGGTAGTTTAACAACAATAATTTTGTTCTTTGTCGATAGAAAAATCAGCTAGTAACGTGTTGTTTGTAAGCAAATAGTTATGATTTGCATCAATTTTCTGGCATGGTTGAAAATAGCCAAGAACAATGGTTAGATTTTAGTGGTGATCTGGAGCACCATCGGGATCAAGAATATTTTTAAAGGATTCTTTATTGTCGGGAGATAGGACTAAAATGCTGTTTAACTCATTTATGAATGCCTTATAATAGTCATTGCCCTGTCACGATTGAATGCAAAATTCCCTCTGCCATTGTAACTATGTGACACAGTTCTAACAATTAGACACTTGCTAAACAATAATCACTGCTACAGAAATATGAGGTCATATAAAAGCATGCTATTATAATTATTACAGATTTACCAGGGTTTTTCAGACACATATACAGAATATGGAGTTAGAGGTGGCAGAAAAATTCAGTATCTACATGTACCAACATTATACATATGACATATTGTACCAACATTATACATGTACATATGACATATTGTACCAACATTATACATGTACATATGACATATTGTACAAAACATTGGCAGTTAAATTGTGCAATATCATATTTTATCTTCTGTGCAGCACAACAACATAAAAAAAGATCATAAAAACGTCTAATATTCTTAGTTGAGGAAAATGTTATTTCGATGTTAAAAATTCGATTTTTCAACAATTTTACAGGGGTCGCATGCCGCTACCGCCCCCCTCTAAATTAGCCTTTGGTTTATTAATATTCACAGCAGATTATCAATGATATTAAAATGGTAATTTCTGCAGGGTAGTTGAATAACACATGGGGGGATTAGTTGCCAAGGTGGAGACATGCTTGAGTTAAAAGTATTTCTCATACATAATATTCTACAATAACATGGTGGTCTAGTACTTCCTTGATCTCTGCTATTTTCTCATCATACCCCAAACTGGTTAGGCCAGGCAAAAAATGTATTGTGGTACCAGTAACCCCACTTACCATATTTTTTCTCGCAACCCTATTTGATATAGGGTTTAAGTAGTAGACGGATCTGAGAAGTAAATCTAGTTTTATGTTTCAATACATTCAGAAATAAAATGTTTTTGTAAAATAAAATGTGTTTCTGACCTAACTACCTACCCCAACTGTTGTTGACATGTATTAGGAACTGCAACACATTTGAGGCGTGTCATGGGAAACCCGGGCTTAATGCATCTGCGTGAAGTGTCGTGCCAAATTAGCCTTCACAGTCCGAACAGGCTAATCCGGGATGAAACTTTCCGCCTACAGTGGTTTTATGTTTAGAAGAGACTTTCTTAAAACAGAAAATAGCATAACAGTGGAAAGTGTCATCCTGGATTAGCCTGTGCGGACTGCACAGGCTAATCCAGGATGACACTTTAAGAAAGATGCATTAAGCCCGGGTTTCCCACGACATGCCTCAAATGTTGCAGTCAATTATTTTGTTTGGCCTTAATTGGAGAACAAGAGCAAATACACTGACTTAGAGCCTATGTATCTTGGCAGGGAAGCTAATGGCCCTACTCATGCCAGGTGAGGCTTATCACCTCTGGTTTGTTTAATATTCAATAAACTGTATTACCTCTGTGTTTATTATTTCCTGGCCTGACACATTCTGGGCCTGTAATGTGTGCCATAAATACTCTGGCTTGCTGAATAAACATGAGGTGTGTCTTGGGAAAACTGGGTTTAGTGCACATGCATAAAGCTTCATTCCAGATCAGCCTGTACAGTCCACACAGGCTAATCCGGGCCGACACTTTCCGCCTACAGTGGATTTATTTTTAGAAGGGGCCGGGCCCGGCTAGCTCAGTTGGTAGAGTGCTAGACTATCAATCCGGGGATCGTGAGTTCGAACCCCAGCCCGGCCACATAACTTGTGTGGGGATTGGTCATGAAATTATTTCTACGGCCATTCTCCCCCTACCTCTGATTCAAGTAGGGCAGTTGTCAGTTACTGGCACAGGTATGTGCACTTAGTACTGGTAAACCGCTTAGATCGGCTAAGCTTGCCCAGGAAAAGTGTGAGTAGGTTAAGTGACCGCCATGATATGACTGAAATACTGTTAAAAACAGCAAAAAATCCCAACAAACAAACAATTTTTAGATAGGGCTTTCTTGAAACAGAAAATATCATAAAAGCAGAAAGTGTCATCCAGGATCAGCCTGTGCTGACTGCACAGACTGATCTGGGATGACACTTTACGCACATGTTTTCCCATGACATGCCTAATATTATTTTCTAGGGTAGTGCATACAAGAAGCAAATCACCTTCCGTGTTATTGTCTAATTCATTGAGGAAAAGGTGGCAAGGCCCTTTGGTAAAGGTACATGTATGTTGATGGGAGATGATGACATTTAAAACTTGAAAATACTGTAAATACTGCAAGTTTCCTTTTCAAAAAATCATTCATGAGAAATCCATAGGGAAAATAATGCTGTTTGCAAGGAACAATACAAACTCCAACGCAGGGGAATTGGGGGGCCTTATTTCAGCCCCAAATTGGCCTTAAAACACAGACCTTATGCAGGAGAAGTATTAACAATGTCACATGGTAAAACAAAACAGCAAGGTCTATGGTTCACAATAATATAAAGGCAAGCACGCAGAAATATTTCTGTTTTTTTGCATCTATTTCAGTTCTTCATTATGACATGAACTTACCTAGTGAAAAGATTTTAGTAATGCTAAATGCAATAAATAAAAAATGTGTATTAAGTTGCAATTGACTAATTACCCCTGCCAAGGTAGTTATATTTTTGCTGGCGTTGGTTTGTCTGTCTGTGACAGAACAACTTTTATGGCAAATATTATGAACAGATTTGCACACAATTTTTTGGTAAGGAATATACGGTAAATGGTCTAATTAACAAATGATTAGGTTTTGGTGGTGCTTCAGATCACTGTCTGCATCCAGGTATTTTTTAAATAAAGCTTATTTCTTGAGAGATAAAATAAATTCCACATTATGCAACATACCACACATAACACAAAAGGAGAAAGACACTTTAGTAGAATTCTGAAAAATATTGCACACATATTATTGTGGTAAGAACCACAAGTATTGTAAGCAGTTTATATCTAGTATATGGTCTCTGTCTCATAAAAAAAGTTGCTAGTTAACAGTCTTTCTTCATTTTGCATACCATACTTCTGTTGGAAATGTCGTTTTTTGTTACTACCTAATGCTATTATTTAGTTAATTATCTGTGGTTAAACTAGCAGAATGATCCAAATGTAATAGACCTGCTTACAGCAAAAAATAAGGAAATTAATTAAATAAGATATAATTAATATCTGGGTATACTTTTTTAATAATCTGCCAATCCAAGAATAATTATTAACAGTATGACAATAAATAAGAAAGTTACATTTTAACTGGATGTAATGCCTTATTATGTAATTATTAGTTAGATAGTAAAAAAATGTCAACTGTTCTTCTAGATTATAATATGGCATGATCAAATGTTACCGATATTTGTTCTTTTAAATGTTACCGCCTATTGTGGCTTTTTTTTTTTACAAGCTTATGTTTTAACTGGAACATATCTACAGCTGTATACAATATAAATCTGTCAATTTTCATGATTATGGAATGCAACAGTTTTATAAATGCAGTATCCATGTAATTCACTTCATGTTACAAATGCCATTATAATATCCATTTATATCTGTAAGGCTCTGAATTTTTAAAGGCAAACATTGGTGTATTACCAAAATAATTTTGACAAAACTGCATGCAATCAAGAGCACTGTTATATATAGCTTTCTTTCAGATGTAATATATACTTTCCTTTTTGACATTCTAAACAATATTTGACAGTTATCGATTTCGCTGTTTGTAAATAAATCAATGTTAACATTGACCATTATATAAAAGACTTTAAAAAAATTATTCTGCACACCTGGCAGCCACATTATTTTAAATAACAGTTTAAATTTTTTTATTGTTGGAATGCATTTAATGAAAAATAATGCTATTGAGAAGAACAAACATTATAGTTCACAGACATGACGATATAGATATATTAAATTATTCACAAAAAAGAGTGTTTATATTTTAGTACTCACAAGCACATGAACTTGAATCCAGACGAATACTCAATATTACCAGAAACCTCACAACACCACAAATATCTCAATAACACAAACACCAAAATGCCATTAGGTAAACCCACTTAATAAATATCAAACACAAACTCTTCATAACTGTCAAATTACATAATATTCTTTACACTGACCTTCATCCATCGCTCATAAAAAAATAATCATTTACAGGCAAACAACTTATTTGCACAATAATACCTATCTAAGAAAAAAACTCAGGTGCACAAATCTGGTCTGCAATTAATGTGCCCTAACAGTGCATCAATTACTAGCCACCTTTGGATTTGCATATTGACAGGTTGATGGATTTGCCCCTTGCCTCACACCAATATTGTTTTAAAATGTCCAGAATACTCATAAAGCAATAATAACACATTGCGCTGGCAATGAAATGTGGTAATAAGTACTAATTGGAACAAATGAGACCAATAAAATGCTCATAAACTGGCCATAAAGGGCAAGAATATTCCGTTCCATAATGAGATATGTGCTCGATCATTGAGACGCAGATGTACTATCTGAATTTGTCAACTAATTCTAATTCATTTCTCCGTTAATAGTACAGCTCAAGACAACAAAACTATTAGCTGACAAAAGTACGAAAAAAAACAACAAGATTTGGTTGATCAGATATTACCATTATAAAATTAGCTAGAACTCTTCGAGTTAGATGTGTCGGGGCATAACTCAAGTACAACAAAAGCAAATATGCCTAAAACCGAACTTAGCCTTCCTTTAATGCCTACAAACACTTCCCTACCCTTCGGAAATTCACATTGCCATATTATGGATGACCATGTCTGGACCATGGTCAGCAATGAAATGGAGATGTTTGGCTATCATAGAAATTAATAGCAACAAAATGACATTCTTGTAACAATGTTTCGACTATGTCCAAATCAGTGATTATCATAGCCAGGCCTGTGAATTATCTGGAACATGGTCATTTCAAAGTCAAAACAATGACATAAACAAATGACCCTCTTGTAACAATGTTTTGATCATGTCCATATCAGTGAATATCATAGTCAGTTCTAACTTCGACTGTCTGGAACATGGTCACTTCATGATCAAAACAATGGCATATGGAATGACCCTCTTGAAACAATGTTATGATCATGTTTACAACTGCAAACATTTAAAATATATAATATATTATTTATTTATATATTTTATGCAAATAATAGAATTTCTGAAAGTATTGCGTTTATATTGTTTAATTTCCATCTTTTTCAATTTGTAAACAAATAAATGTAATTCAGTGTGCAAGTGAGTCGTTTCTGTTTGGTCAATTTCAAATATTTACATAGAGGGAGGGAAAATAACAATTACTGCGTGGCATGTAAATTAAATTACTTTGTAACAGCTTATAAAAATGTTCCACTTCTTGTTTTTAATTAATTATTTCAAGAAATGGTTGATATCAAGGAACATCTGGTTCAATTTATTTGAAATAAAATTAAACAAATTGAAATACATGAATTTTTTCGGACAAACATTTCGGACATTAGTATACTTCAATGTTTGAGACCTTATCACTGTTTTCATATCTTTGTTTAAATTATGATTAAGCTATTGACTTATTTGTAGTCAGGTCTGGCGATAAGGGTATTAAAACTCTCCAGACACTGGACATAAACTTGCAATACAAATGACTCCAATGTGAACATTATAAATCTGTCCATGTTTAAAACATGGTTTGACCATGTATTCGAAATGAAACATTGCCACATAAAGACTAAAATGTATCTTTTTAGACTCTCATATAACCATGTTATGTACATGTTGTGGAAATGATCTGGGACTGATTTGACCATGTTCCAAATGGTCCCACAAGGTCATAACATATCCATAACAGAGGTAAAACGTATTCAATGACCATGGTTGCAACATGGTTTGACCATGGTTAAACCATGGCCAAACACGAACAGACATGTTTTGACAGTGAGGGCCATTTAGAAACATGATCAAAACATAATTCAAACATAGTCAATACATGGCCAAAACAAAGCTCTATCACTGTCTCTTATTCACGACCAAAACATAGTCATTTCGATAGCAGTTTTTGATGGTCATATCATTACCATATAATGGTATTAAACTCGTTGCTGTAATATGGTCATTTCATAACTTCTGCTGACCATGATCAAACATGTTCTGGATATGGTGGCCGTTTTACAAACATGATCGATCATGTTTCAAACATGTTTATAACAATCTCAAAACAAAGCCGCAACATGTTTTCTGGACATGTTTGATACATGAACGACCATGTTTGATACATGGTTCATATATGGTTTGACCATAATTATTTCCGCAGGTAAACACGTTTCAAAATCATTGCACAAAAGCTTTTTCAAATTTTGTCTGCACAAGCTTTATTTGAATTTAAAAAAACAGGGGTACAACTCGAGCAATCATGCCAAAAACTGAACTCCCTTTTATGGCTACTAACACTTGCCTAAAGTAACCCCTATATGTAATCTTTTCAGGCAACACAAAACAATGTTTTATTAACAGTCCCTTTTCAATCATTTTTAATCATTGTCCATTTCCTGTGCAATACCTTTTCAATCATTTTTAATCATTGTGCGGTCCGTTTTCAATCATTTTTAATCATTGTACAGTCCATTTTCAATACTCTTTTCAATCATTTTAATTATTGTGCAGTCCTTTTATGACATTGTTTTGCAGTCCATTTTCAATGATATTCAATCATTCTCTGTTCAATCATTGTGCAGTCGCTTTTCAATCAATTTTAATAATTTTGCAGTCCCTTGTAAATCATTTTGCAATCTCTTTTAAATGAGTAGTAGTGAACAGTTGTACTTTTTGTCATATTGGAAACATTTTAAAACTACAAAATCGATAACTATTAATTTTCAATTAAAACAAACTAAATGTAACCATTTCCTTAAAAGTTAAATGTTTAAACACTACAACTGGTATCCATGTTATCAATCATAAAAATAGCAAGCATCAGGAGAAATAGTAAAACACTCACTAAATGCCTTTTGTCACTATTATCTCTAGCTACATTATTAGTTTGCTTTTACAGGTAGATAACTTCTGATTCTGGGAGATAACTCTGGCAGGCAAGATAAGATAACTCTGTGAGAACCTTGTATAGAAACATTGCAGACCTAATATCCCAGCATGATTAAGTGTTGGTTTGCCCGATTACCTGCAAATGCATGTACCCAGGGTGGTTTTGATGATAATAAATCGCAATAGTTGGCAAACCAGACTCGCGGTAAATACAGCTAATTGCAATATTGCACATTTTACAATGGTATTCATTATCACATTTTCTTATTCCTTCTGCACTACTGCAGCATTATTACAACAAATCCATTAGATTGCCGTTGCAAATGAACAGTTAACTCTTTATGAACTTAAACAAGAAATGTCTTTAAAAGACAATCGGCGTTGAAATTAATATTGAGATGTCATTTAAAAAATGTTAAAATTGCACGCAGTGATTCGTAGGTAGGAATCCTAACTTAAAGTTAACAGTTTGAAAATGTCAGTCAAATTTAGGGTAGGGGGATTGTTTATGTATTTTTTGTTACTGAAAATAGCAAAATTCCAGTGAGAAACAAGGCTTTGATATTACTTAATGCAAGCAATACAGGAGTCCCCTACCGGTGAAAACCCCTATAATTAAACATTGTGCAATACCGTCAAATTGCCGTTTATCTGTAGATGCACAAAGGTTCATATTCAAATCCCATTTGTCACTGCAGTATTAAGTTGTTGTTTTTTCTATTTTAGTAACATTGACCAGACATTCGAGTTACTTTATGAGTGATTGCAGTACTAAACTGACAGAGGGCAATCATATAGTCCATTCTGTGTACCAAGTTTCATGATCATATGTTATGTTCTTTTCGAATTATTTCAGTATTAAGTTTATTTCTATTTTAAATAACAGTCACGTGACATTTGACCTCTGGTGAAAAATAAAGGGTCGTGTACAATCCTCACCTTGCTCTTTCTATGTATACAAAGTTTCATCAAAGTGTCTTCAGTACTTTTTGAGTTATTGCAGGATCCAGGTTTTGGGGACGGGACAGACAGACAGAGTGAGACCGACGGACGAACAGATAGACAGACGCACACAGACGGAGGGCAAACCCATAGTCCAATCTGTGTACCAAGTTTCATGAATTTTCATGATCATATCTTATGCACTTTCAAAATATTACAGTATTAAGTTTATTTCTATTTTTTAGTAACAGTCACGTGACCTTGGCCTCTGGTGAAAAATAAAAGGTCGTGCATAATTTTCACATTGCTGTTGCTATGTATACAAAGTTTCATCAAAGTGTCTTCAGTACTTTCCAAGTTATCACAGGATCCAGGTTTTGGGGATGGACGGACAGACAGACATACGGACGAACAGACAGACCGACACACAGACAGATGGCAAACCTATAGTTCAATCTCTGTACCAAGTTTCATGGTCATATCTTATGTCCATTTCGAATTATTACAGCATTTAGTTTATTTCTATTTTTAGTAACAGTCACATGACCTTTGACCTCTGGTGAAAAGAAAGGTCGTACATAATCCTCACATTGCCAGATTGCTGTTTATATGTATACCCAGTTTCATCGAAATAAGTTCAGCACTTTTCGAGTTATCGCAGGATCCAGTTTTTTTTAGTTTATTTCTATTTTTAGTAACAGTCACGTGACCTTTGACCTCTGGTAAAAAATAAAAGGTCGTGCATAATACTTACATAGCCGTTTATATGTATACCAAGTTTCAGTACTTTTTGAATTATCGCAGGAACAATATTTTGCGGACAGACAGCGTGACGGACGGACGGATGGTCGGTCGGACGGAGGGCGAACCTACAGTCCCCTCTGGTGAAACACCAGTAGGGGACTAATAAACAAAAGGGAGACAATCATACGTGCAATTATTCTTGGAAAACTGTTCTAAATATACGATTTTTTAGAACGAAATTTCATGAATTTAATTCCAAAATAGTTGTATGGTAGTGAATAATTTGTGTATTTAATGTCATTAATTGGTGATTTAAATGACCAAGTCACTTACTGGTTGACATTTAATAGGATTTCCTTTTCAGATACTGCAAAAATATACAATTAACTTAACAGTTATAGTAATTCTGACAATATTTTCGGATGCACGAGCGAAAATTCTGTTAGTTTTAAACGGCCACGAAATTATGGTAACCCACGAAATTATGGTAATTAGGCATATAATGTTTCCAGAAAGTTTACAATACCTTGGTGTGTCTGAACTCTGTGGAGTTCACCTGGCAATGACAGTTTGTACAAATAATAAAAAGCACCAGGGAGTAAGAATGTAATCATGCACTAGATGGTGGAATGGACACTATAAATGCAGCATCATTTGTCATGGTATAGCTAAGAAATACTATGTATACAATATATTTTATGTGCAATTACAAGCAGTACCATAACTGAGATGTAATCATATGAACATAAAATCAGCTGTCAAGCGCAAAACATTATATGAGGCGTTTCGTGTGAAAACCGGGCATAATACATGTGCATATTGTCGTCCCGGATTAGCCTGTGCAGTCCACACAGGCTAATCTGCAACGGCACATTCCGCTTTTATTGTATTTTCTGTTTCGAGGAAGTCTGTTCTAAATATAAATCCATTGTAGGCGGAAAGTGACATCCCGGGATAGCCTGTGCAGACTGCACAGGCTAATCCGGGACAACACTTTACGCACATGCATTAAGCCCGGTTTTCCCATGACACACCTCATATTTGTATATAATGCTAATATAATGAATAGACCACATCTAAGTCTAACATTCTTTTAAACCTCAACTTTTAGTGAACTTGAAGCTGAAACTTAACAAATTTGTTAAAAAGTGTTTTTTGGGGTAAATGTAAAAACACAACTGTTTAAATACATAAGGCTACATTCCTATGAGTCCCTGTCCATACCCGGGTCTGTATCCGGGTCCGTATCCACATAATGTTTATGCAAAATTTCAGTACAAAAGCACAGGTCCATGCAACCATACCTGTAAATGATTATTGTCTTTCAAGTAATTTATAACTCATTTTTACTGATAGCTGCTGCAGCGCAAACCAGCATTGATGAGCATGTAACCAATTCCAAAAAATTCTTTACATTTGTCAGCATTAATTCAAACCAAACAAATTCCATTCTATTAAGAATATAATTATATACATATGAATATTTTCCGGCGTAGCTGTCTAAGATCACTTTTGACCCAGATTTCTTGCGATAATTATGCAGCGGGAAAATTGAATGCCAATAGAATTGCGCACATTTTCTAATTTTAGGGAATGCAAACTTCAAACAATGGTTTAACTTATACCAATAACTGTTGCATACTTTTGGGGATTAAAAATTTACATAATTGTTTACATAAAGAAATTAAAGTTATAAAAATATCTTCGACATACACTATAGAAATGAACATAATTATGAACAATTTTACTCATTGTATGTCATGATCAGAATGTTATATTCAGTCACATAATGAAATAACTATATTATTTAGCCTACATAATCGGCGCGCTCTATAAATAGGTATTACAATGCTACAATTCACGAGGACGACAGACAGTCAGTCACAACGTACAATGTTGCCTGTTGAGCTCGCAAGCACAAAATATAAAGTGGTAAATTTCTGGTATTTTTCTGATAAATAATCAAAACAAATATTAGCAAATTTGATTGAGCTTTTATTTCCATTTATTTTATCATTGTGTAAAAATATTATTGTACGCTGTAATCGACTGTCGTCCCTGTGAATTCATTCTAGCGAGTACAACTCCAGCAGGAGAATCATTCTAAAAATAGCGCGCGGTAAAGCTGTGTTAATACGCACGCATCAATTAGCGTCTGGAGAATCCTAAACCAGAGAAATAAATGGGGAATTCATAAACTTACTGCTCATTCATTCCCGCTATTATTTTCTGACAATGTTAATTTGTTAAATTTGCCTGAAACATTCATGTATAAATTATGTTTACGTAAATTATTAGTATTTAGCTTATTCATGTATCACTGGTGAAAACATGGGGCGGTATATGATCGGTTTATTCACAGTACAGATATTAATAATTATTGAGTTTATCTCAAATTAATTTTTGGGGCCGATACGTTTTCTTATAGTGTCTGAAAAATCTAGTGTCCGAGAAGTCTCCTTAGTAGGAACCAAAAAATCTGGGGTCTGAAAAGTCTCCTTAGTAGGCAACGAAAAATATGGGGTCCGTGAAGTCATAGCTTGGTCTTCTTGTATTATATTTAGGGCAAAAAAATGACATCTCAATATTAATTTCAATGCTGATTGTCTTTTTTAAAGATATTTCTTGTTTCTGTAGTTTTCACAGCTAACAACTTGCCAGTCATATTTGTTTTGGACACACTTTACAGACATCGACATGCGGATACCAATATAGAGATATGGAACTTGCACAACAATTTTCAATGATTTTTATATTTATTCAGATACAGATATATGCTGATACGGATATGGACTCATGGAAACGTGGCTTTAGTGTAAATCAAAAAGGAGCAAAACAACAGTGTTACCTGTTTAAATCACAAGCAAAACACTGGTCATGCCTTGAACAGTAATTTAAAACAAATCTTCATAATTGTTTGCAAGCAAACTACTGGTGTTTGTGTCAAACTACTGGTGTTTGTGTCTTTTACAGGCTGAGATCACAAGAGTTGAGCATAAAACTCATCAAATACAACTGTTTCATGCTCAACCCTTGTGACAGCTGGACAATTGAGTCTGAATTCCAAAGTATCCTATGCAACAACCATTTGTAACAAGGACTGCACAGCATGGGCCATATCTTATCACATTCCAGGAAACAGACTGGATTGTTTAGACAGCTCCTAGGCCACATACAAGAGCTCTGTAAACAATCTTGTTTAGAAACTAGAAATGTCTGGTGAACATCTTGCCCAGATTAAGCCTACAAGTGCTAATACAGCCATCTGTCTGCATTTTGTAAAAATCAACCCAGTAAATCAAGTGGATACACTTACCTGTATGTAGTGGGAGATGCAAAAATCTTCCACTAGAGACACACAAAATGATATCATGTAATTATATAGTTTACATTATATCAATTTGTGTGTCTCTAGTCTATAAAACTTCAGCTGCATCGGCAGTGACATAGCACTTAACCGACAGAGGGATTTATATGAGTCCCATCGTGCGAAAACCGGGCTTAATGCATGTGCGTAAAGTGTCGCCCCGGATTAGCCTGTGCAGTCCACACAGGCTAATCAAGGACGGCACTTTCCGCTTTTATTGTATTTTCTGTTTCAAGGAAGTCTCTTCTAAACATAAATCCACTGTTGGCGGAAAGTGTCGTCCCGGATTAGCCTGTGCAGACTGCATAGGCTAATCCGGGATGACAATTTACGCACAGGCATTGAGTCCAGTTTTCCCATGACGCGCCTCATAAAATATGTGACCAATTGCCCAAGCCAAACAACAAATTAGAGCAGACCCAACAAGGAAATGATGTAAAAGTCACAAGGTAATACAACGACACAAAAAGGATGCAACGTAATGAAACAATACAAAAGTTACATAATGTACTGTAATGACTCAAAACTTATACAGGAATAAAACAAAGCTCTTACAATTAATGGACTGAAATGACACAAAGCTCTAACAATAGACTAAAATAATACAAAACTTTAACAATGGACTGAAATGACACAAAACTCTAACAACGGACTGAAATGATACAAAATTCTAACAGTGGACTGAAACGATACAAAGTTCTAACAATGGATTGAAATGACACAAAATTCTAACAGTGGACTGAAGAGACAAAAAGCTCGAACAATGGACTGAAATGACACTACACTCTAACAATAGACTGAAATGACACAAAACTCAAACAATGGACTCAGATGACACTAAACTCTAACAGTGGACTAAAATGACACTAAACTCTAACAGGGGAATAAAACGACACTAAACTCTAACAGTGGACTAAAATGACACACAACTCTAACAATGGACTGAAATGACACTAAACTCTAACAGTGGACTAAAATGACACTAAACTCTAACAATGGACTGAAATGACACTAAACTCTAACAAGGGACTGAAATGACACTAAATTCTAACAAGGGACTGAAATGACACTAAACTCTAACAAGGGACTGAAATGACACTAAACTCTTGCAGTGGACTGAAATGACACTTAACTCTTACAGTGGACTGAAATTAAACAAAACTCTACCAATGGACTGAGATGAAACAAAATTCTAACAATGGACTGAAATGGCAAAAAACTCTAACAATGGACTAAAATGGCAAAAAGCTCTTACAATGGACTGAAATGACAAACAAGAGGGCCATGATGGCCCAAAGCGCACACCTGAGAACTGGTATAGATGAAGACCATACTGTTGTGACAGGTTTGAAAATTAAGGTATCAGAACAATACACAGTGGGGGTAGGATCAATTTTGATTTAAAACATCGGTTAGTGCAATGGGCTAACTAAAGTATGAGTTGGGTAGTGGATGTGCGTTATTTTGCTAATTAATGGTTCTCAAATCATTTTTCTCGATATTCTTACCTGACCCTTTTTCATTAAGTCATTGACAATTCTGGAAAATGCACAAACAGTAGAAGATGTCTTTTTTGCAAACAGTTTAGGAAAACTAGTTGCAATGCGATAATTGCGATGGCTGTGCTATAAGGTAAAGTTTTGCTTATTCTTTGATAATTTTCTTTCCAATGATGATAAATTATGTTAATGCAGGCTCTGAAGACATCAAAGTTGCATGTACAAATCACTGCATGCAAGTCTTGCAACTGTTGGAAATCAAATTTTATCAATCAATTTTTATGGTCATGCGCAAACTGTGTAAGTTTGGTCAACATTGAATAAAAAATCGTGTGTGCAAGCCAATCATTGATAACCTGTAGATGTTTTTTTTTTTTAAACAAGAGGTAATAACTCTGGTGTTTCTGGCCCGATCATGCTTATATTCGACTTCACCTGTAGTCTTATGTTCATAGACAAACTGTACATGCTTGGTGAAGATTGGATGAAAAATGAAGTCTCTATCCTGAATAATGTCCATTTTTCCATATTTTTTTCACAAACAAAGGGCCATAACTCTGGTGTTTCTGGTCTAATATTGCTTATATTCGACTACGCCTTTAATCTTATGGTCCTAGACAAAATGTGCAAGATTGGTGAAGATTGGATGAAAAATGAAGTCTCTATCCCGAATAATGTCCATTTTTGCATATTATTTTCACAAACAAAGGGCAATAATTCTGGTGTTTCTGGTCCGATCTTGCTTATATTCGACTTCAACTGTAATATCATGGTAATAGACAAACTGTGCAAGATTAGTGAAGATTAGATGAAAAATGTCTCTCTATATCCTTAATATTGTCCATTTTTGTATATTTTTTTAATAAACAAAGGGCAATAACTGTTTGAAACACGATCTGGCATATTTTTAGCATCTGCTGAGATCTGATGGTCATACACAAACTGTGTCTATATGTTGCAAAAGGGTACTTTTGCACTTTTTTTGCATGCAAAAGGGGCAATAACTCTGGTGTTACTGGTCCGATTGGGCCCATTATCGAACTCGTCCAAGATTTTATGGTCATGCACAAGCTATGCAATTTTGGTCAAGATTGAATAAAAAATGTAGTCTTTATCGCGATAACGGTCCAAATTGTTGACGGCACCCTAACGACGTAAGGACGGCCGCCGCCGGCGAGGTCCCCTATACCAAAAGCTCACAGAGCACTTTGTGCTCAGGTGAGCTAAAAACTCAATGGACTAAAATGACAAAATCTCTTACAATGGACTGAAATGACCAAAAGCTCTAACAATGGACTGAAATGGCAAAAAGTTCTAACCCAAACTCTTAACAACGGACTGAAATGATACAAACTGTCGCAATGAACTGAAATGACACAAAGATATGTCATGTAGTGGCATGAAATTAAAAAGAAATTCACAATACCTATTAAATAGGTCACAAAACTAACTAATTTACTGGAATAACCTAATTACAGTACATACTTTTCTGCCTTGTCTTTCCCACAATAAGCCATCCATGTATAATCGTCTATGTGCTGTCTTTGTAAGAAATATTTATCACTAGTCTTATAAGCTATACTAACATTGTCCAGAATAATTACTGTCAGTGTGCAAGACTTTCCTCCCAGCATCCTTGATATCCCTTAAGATGCTATAACACAGGTGTAAAACAACAGAGACAGAGAAAACCGCTCTAATAACAACAGAAACCTTCATAATATATCAAATCAAAAATAGGTATCTCCAATATACATAGTATATCAAATCAAAAATAGGTCTCTCCAATATACATAGTATATCAAATCAAAAATAGGTCTCTCCAATATACATAATATATCAAATCAAAAATAGGTCTCTCCAATATACATAGTATATCAAATCAAAAATAGGTCTCTCCAATATACATAGTATATCAAATCAAAAATAGGTCTCTCCAATATAAGGGTATATGTTCAAATGCATTTAATTTGCAAATTCAACAAAAAAAAGTGAAAAATTAAAATAACTGCTCAAAAAGCCTGCTTTGCATCCCCGATTTTCTACCTATATTCCTAATGGATGTTTTCTTTGCTTTGTTCCGGTATTGTGGTGTGTGGGCAATCATCAGTCACTCAAGTACCTTGAATGAAGGTAAAATTCCCCTGTAATCAATATGGTCATGAATCAGTGGAACAGTGGACAGGGTTTTTGGACCGGAAAGTACATAAGAGGCGCGTCGTGGGAAACCGGACTTAATGCATGTGCGTAAAGTGTCACTCCGCACAGCCTAATCTAGGACGACACTTTCCGCCTACAGTGGATTTATGTTTAGAAGAGACTGTGGACTGCACAGGCTAATCCGGGACGACTTTACGCACATGCATTAAATCCGGTTTTCCATCGATGCGCCTCATAACTATTTGATCCACATGCAATTGAGGTTTTAAGATTTAATATTCACTGCTAAAGAACAAACTTTATACAATTCCTTCTGTCAAGATATAATGAAGATTCTCCAAGTAACAAGTTTGCGTTTTACCAATCAAACTAGAACTCCGCGAGTTGGATGTGTTGCCTGATGGGGCATAACTCCAGTACCATAAGAGATGCTGAAAACCAAACTATACCTTCTTTTTATGCCTACTAACACTTCCCTGAAGTTTCATAATGATTGCACAAACAATTCTCAAGTTATTGTCTGCAAAAGCCTTATGTGAACTTTTTTTTTTTAAAGGGAGGCATAACTACACTATGATAAGAGCAATTACAACGAAAACTTAACTTAGCCTTCCTTTTATGCCTACTAACACTTCCCTGAAGTTTCATAATGATAGCATAAAACTTCTCAAGTTATTGTCTGGACAAGCCTTATTTTAACTTTTTTTTGAAACAAGAGCTGTCGGAGGACAGCGCTTGACCTTTCTTGTGCTTGTCAGAGTTACAGGTATTTTTTTTCTAAAATAAGAAACATGGCAATTCCACAAAACCAAATTTTTTTAACGAAATGCATTAACGTCAGCACATCAATACAATTTTTAGTAATGGTGAACTTGACCTTGACCCCACCAACCCCATATGCAATCCCAAGCAAGGTCTCAATATAAGGTATCTATTTATTAAGTTTCATTTAAAATCTCAATGTCTTCTCAAGCTATTGAGCGTAAACTGTTTTTCTGTTTTTAGTAACAGTGACCCCACCCCACCCAACCAAGGTCTAGATATCAGACATCTACGTATGAAGTTTTATTAAAATATCTCAATGTGTTTTCAAGCTATTGAGCTATTTTTATTTTTAGTACCATTGACCTTGACCCCACCCACCCTATATGCAATCCCAAGTGAGGTCTCGATATAAGGTATATATTAAGTTTCATTAAAATATCTCAATGCATTTTCATTGCAAGTTATTGAGCGGAAACCGTTTTTCTATTTTTAGTAACAGTGACCTTGACCTTCACCCCATTCACCCCATATGCAATCCCAAGCGAGGTCTCGATATAAGGTATCTATGTATAAAGTTTTAATAAAATATCTCAATGGGTTTTCAAGTTATTGAGCAGAAACCGATTTTCTATTTAAGTAACTGTGACTTTGACCTTGACCCTAGGCAATCCCAAGTGAGGTCTCGATATAAGGTATGTATGTTTAAGTTTCATTTAAATACCTCAATAATGCGTTCTCAAATTACTGAGCGGAAATGTTTTTCTATTTTAGTAACAGTGACCCCACACCCCGCACCACCACCCCATATGCAATCCTGAGCGTGGTCTCCATATAAGGTATTGATAAAACAATAGATTCATTTATACATATGAATGACATTTGTGGAAACATTTATTGTCATGGACAGCAAGTGGTATCAATGTGTACTGTGTAATGGCGGGCATATAGGGGACTTTAGACTGCAAGCGATTCCCGACAGGCAGGAATTTGACATGCCGAATGATTCTGGACCCCGGGGAAATAGACATTGGTCGGAATTTAGATCCCGGTAATATATGCCCTGGGCCAATTGATAGATATATAGCATCTCCCACTGATGGGATTTAGACAAATATGCTTGGCTCTAGAGTGGGGAATTAGACCCCCAAGAAAACAGTTGTCAAATTCCCCTAGGTCTGCCCGCCGCTTCCCCCCCCCGGGGGAAAATATTGATAGGTGCATAACCACAGCCTAGCTGTAAATATTTTGCCCCAGGGGGAGAGCGGTGGGCAAACCCAGGGGATTTGACTAATTGTATTTTTGGGGGTCCAATTTCCCACCCTTGAGCCAAGCATTTTTGTCTAAATCCCCTCAATGGGGGATGCTTAATTGGTGCATCAGATGGCCTCGGGGCCAATACTACCAGGATCTAAAATCTGAACAAAGTCTATTTCCCGGGACCTAGAATCATTCGACGTGTCAAATTCCCACCTGTGGGGAATTGCTTTCAGTCTAAAGTCCCTTATATGCCCGCCAATCCCCCCCTGGGGGAACATAATGATAGGTGCATTAGAAGATACCTTCAACAAGCAATGAAGACATGACCTTCTAAATGGCCATATGCTTTGTCAGCTTTCCACACTTCTGCTAGCTTAGGAAATTATTCCTAATTTGCAGGGTAAACTAGCTATATAACTGTCATTGTTATAAAAACAAGATTCTGTGTTTAATAAAAACACATGCCACCCCCCACCCCCCTCCGGTTGGTGCTTGATAGCCCATTTCTTAATCCAAATAATGTCAAGGTCAAGGTGAAAGTGAGGTTGGGTGATATGGGTGGATTGGGGATGGTCATAAGCAACAACTGTGTAAGTATCCAAGTGTTGTACCAAGCGGTGTTGGTGCTAGATGAACAGTAAAATCTAGTTAACCAAGAAACAGCCCATTTGAATTATTCTAAATGCAAATTAGGTCAAGGTCAAGGTCAAAGAGAGGTAGGGTGATATGGGTGGATAGGGAATGGTCATAAGCAACAACTGTGTAAGTATCCAAGTGTTGTAGTAAGCTGTGTTGGTGCTAGACAAAATGGTAAAATCTACTTAACCTTGTCACGGATGGACAGACTGAAGGACGGAAGCACGGACAAGACAATCACTATATGCCTCCCGCATCAAGATGCCGGGGGCATAAAAATACCATAACTCAAAGGAATCACATGTTTCTACAATCTACATTTCAGGGAAATATAACTTTAGTTACAGTAAGTCAGGCACAACTTGGACAAACAAAATAGTCTGTTTGCAGAATCATTTATCCATTATTGGCACCAAAGGCATATGGATCGAGCATTTATTATATTTATATTTTTGGCAATTCAAGCATGAAGTTGCCGAGTCGAACTGAGTATTGTATTGAACCATTTGCTTTTAGAAAATGTAATATTTACCTTCATCGCCAACACTTTCAAGAAAAAAAAAAAAAAATCTTACAATTAATTGCTGCTCACTGTAAAACTTACTGGTTGCTTTTCAAGCTCATTACTTGTGATCTAAAAATATCATGCTTAATAGCAAAAGCTTTTAGTTACTTTTGTTTCTTTGTTTGTTTGGATTTTTCGCCGTCTTTAACAGTATTTCAGTCATATCACGGCGGTCAGTTGATCTACACACACTTTTCCTGGGCAAGTTTAGCCGACCTAAGCGGTTTACCAGTACTAAGTGCACATGCCTATGCCAGTAACTGACAACTGCCCTACTTGAATCAGAGGTAGGGGGAGAATGGGCGTAGAAATAATTTCATGACCAATCCCCACACAAGTTATGTGGCCGGGCTGGGGTTCGAACTCAAGATCCCCGGATTGACAGTCCAGTGCTCTACCAACTCAGCTAGCCGGGCCTGACAGCTTTTAGTTACACTGGCTGGTTTAACATGCGTATGGCGTGTTTGTGTTTAACAGTTGTGACGCTTATTCGTTTATTGTTAACCCTCATATTATTTCAATAATGTCGGCATTGTTTACTTTTAAATAAAGTATATCTTGTATTTAATTTATTTATTATACAAGCTTATGAATGATTATACATGATCAATGGAACTTTCTTCTGTTTAAAAAGATTTTCATATCAAATTGTGATGGGACTTAACTTCCTCATCTTTTGTTACACACTCACTGAACACTTGCTGGTAAAAAGATCTCAGAAAAATCATTTGCTGTCTTCATAGATACACTATGGTGCCATTCTGGTGCTTTCTACTCTAGTACATCAGGTGCAATTCTTACACATGAAGGACAAAATAAGGTTGCCAACATAACTCATTACTGCCATAGCACCCTTACATTTTGGTGATTTATAATGTGTTCTTACCCTAAAAACAGATGGCACAATAAGATCAATTAGCATAAATGTTGATGGTCCATCATGTTTACATGGGTTTTGCCAAGACTTCATTGCAATACATCCTGCACAGCCTTTGTCTTGGAGTCATTGAACTCTTGACTGTGCTCACTTTCATCCCAGAGCAGGAATATCTGAGGCTCACAAATTGTTCCATCAACGCTTTGACTAGTTATTTATTGTTGTATTTTCTGTAACCTTAATTGATAATTTTGACACTTCTGATAAAGCCAGGGTTTTCAGCAAATGTACAAGTCAGTAAAATGAATATGAGGCGTGTCGTTGGAAAACCGGGCTAAATGCATGTGCCTAAAGTGTCGTCCCGGACCAGCCTGTGCCATCCGCACAGGCTATTCCGGGACAACACTTTCCGCTTACTATGGATATATGTTTAGAAGATACTTTCTTGAAATAGAAAATACCATACAAGAGGAAAGTGCCGTCCTAGATTAGACTGTGCAGACTGCACAGGCTAATCAGGGACGACACTTTACGCACATGCATTAAGCCCGGTTTTCTCACGATGCACCTCATATCAAGATGCCAAAGAAAACTAAATTCTTTATTAAATGTATTACAACATAATTTTTACAATGTCAAAATAGTGGACATTAACCCTTCCTTTTGGTTAATTTCACATTCTTTGTGTTACATGTCATCAGATTATGAAAATTCTTAAAAGATGAAAGTCTCATTTTCTTAAATGGTCATTTCCACTGTTGTGTTTTATCCTGTACATCTATCATGCATTGGTTTCTGCTTCTCACTGTTGCGAGACAGGGTTCGGAGGATTGTTTGTTGGCATTTGATTATACAAATCTATGCCAGGCGCAGAAACAGGATTTTGTGTTGGAGCGGGCAAAAAATTACCTGGTTCTGAAAAAAAGCTGCCAACAAACTGCTTTTGGCCCCTCTTACCTATTGGGGAAGAAATCGACAGAAAGGAACAACTTAACAAAAATACCGAAGAATAGGTTTGACTATGACAATAAATTTATCAAAGAACACATCAATGTCAAAAAAATTCATATATTTGATATATTTTTAGTTTTAAAATCGAATGTTGGACTATTTTAGAGGGGGCATACAACCACCTATGTGTACATAGTTTTGAGTGAGCCTCTGAAGTCAATAAATGCGCAGAAACATTACATTGACTTCTGTGTTTGTTGTCCCTAAATAATCAGGAGTTACATAAACTCCTAAGTGATTGAAAAAACTTGGCTGTCTAAGAATTCAGTCAAGCGCTGTTTACACTGTTTATTTATGTACTGCCACCCTATCCATATGGCAGCAACTCTGCCATTGAAGGCATGCTGAAAAGCAATAATCAATTGATCATCCTTCAGTCGTAGACTTTCAAGTGCCAAATCAGGAAATGATTTTTGCTTTTCTGTATACCCTGTTATGCCATTTTTATAATAGTTTTTTTTTTATCAGCTGTAAACAAATGATTGGCAGTTGTTACCCATTTCCACTGTTTAGTGACATGGCAGTTGTTACCCATTTCCACTGTTTAGTGACATTCTAAGTTATAGAGTCAGCAGAGCTCCAGACAATTTTCCAGGGCAATTCTTATTTTACTCCCTAATTTAAAACAGAATTCTTTAAAACAATTGATCAAATCATTTTTTACAATTGAATATGACACATCAATACTTAGTTCTAAATCGGACACTTAAAACCATGTTTGTTGCCATGACACATGAAGATTTCATATTGGTTTTCAGTGTGCAGATAACACTATTTGCCCTACCTATGCAGGTATAGTTAATAAGTAACTCAATACATCAGAACTTATTGAATCGACGCCATATTTTGACTGACCACAAGAGCTACCCATTGAATACTCTTTGCTCAGGTCATCTAAAATGGTTCTAAACAATTGTTCATCACCTGCAGTGACACCAAGATTTTATATTATTCTAATCTGAGACTTCAAACACTTAGAAAACTGCTTTTTTGCTGTTAAAAAGTGTATCCATGTTTCAAATGTTTTGCTGACAGTACCACAATGCTTTATGGCAGCTTTTGATTCACCATATCTTTTATATTGGGTAGAACTCTGTTTTGATTACTTATTTCTCGTGGTTATGATTAAAAAAAGAAAGCATTAGCATAGTTTTCTCGCCATTAAGTGGCTTTTGAAGCCTTTCATGCTTTGATGAAATGGTTTTCTCCACCATTTTGATTTTTGTTTAACAATTGCACAGAACGGTCCACTTCGTTTCGGCTCAGGACAAGATGGTCACACGGTCGTGGCCGAAGTATAATTTATCAACCTAATAAAATGTTCATTTTATTAAACTTTCTATCTTTCCCATTGTATGATAAATGTATTAAAAGTATTATACTACTATGACATTAAGACGCATAACAGTCAGTGAACATCGAACAAGTGATTATCAACTGTCTACATTATCGCCCATTTTGAATTTGGGCTCTCATTCCAAATAAGAAGCGCTTATAAGTGACGTCATGAATCACAGTGAATTTTGCTATATATCTTGTATTGAACACCTAGACATTTCAGTCCTTGTAAGTTTCCGACACTGCCGAAACTGGTTTACTTAAAACGCGCGTTCACGAATTTCAAATTCTTGTTTTCATTTTTTAAATGCATAACTTTACGCACAGATTTTAAATCTAAATTATTTTATTTTTTTTATTTAAATGCGTATTTACGCCTTTACGCACGTTATCTGGAGCTCTGAGTCAGGTTGGCTGTTTTTTATAGTATTTCAATGTTTGTAAAGCAAAGTACCACAGAAGTGAAACCTGCTATTGCCCGTCATTCCATGATGTAACACACTAAGAACTGTTATAGAAGGATCAATAGCAAATAACAAATCAAACATTGTCACAGTTTTTACACAATAACAGTACACTTATCCAGGATATTGTCTTTAAAACTAGGTTAAAGGGACTGTATGCATAGAAAAAAAGGATCCAGTTTAAAATGTTACGTAACTCTGTAATACTTAGAATACAACAACAACAACAAAAACAATATATTTACAGTGTGAACTGAGCATTGATATTTATTTGATTTAAAATAGTTTAACAAGTTCCATTGAGTTTACAATGAAACTGTTTTGTTACAGCTAATTCAATGTCACAGATATTGTTCGCTGTTGTGTGCCCCTTAAACACCCTTTATTATTATTATTATACACTTGTAATAATGTGGTTGTGAATACTGAATAGTTCATGTCAATACTGAAACTGTTGCAAATTCCTGGTAAAATATAAACGAGGTGTGTCTTAGAAAAATGGGCTTAATGCATGTGTGTAAACAGTCGTCCTGGATTGGCCCGTGCAGTCCGCACAGGCTAATCCAGGACGGCACTTTCCACTTTCATGGTATTTTCTGTTTTAAGGAAGTCTTTTCTAAACATAAACCCACTGTAGGCAGAAAGTGCAGTCCTGGATTAGCCTGTGCAGACTGCAGGACAACTTTTACATAGATGCATTAAGCCAGGTTTTTCCCATAACACGCCTTAAATAAAGCATGGCATGTAAAACTGTAACCCGCGTTACTTGGAGAGGTGTTACTTAATCAAACATTTCTCTCTTTAAGCCACAAAAGGCCAGTTCAATGCCACCACTAATGAAGAATGAGGTGAACTTGTAGAATCTGACAAGAATCTGACATAAATATGGCAGAATCATGCAATGTCTGCTATCTTCATGAAGCACATCCAATCCCAGATGTCAGGCAGTACGGGGCAGGTTATATCTTCATGAAGCACATCCAATCCCAGATGTCAGGCAGTACGGGGCTGGTTATAGCTTCATGGAGCACATCCAATCCCAGATGTCAGGCAGTACGGGGCTGGTTATATCTTCATGAAGCACATCCAATCCCAGATGTCAGGCAGTACGGGGCTGGTTATATCTTCATGAAGCACATCCAATCCCAGATGTCAGGCAGTACGGGGCTGGTTATATCTTCATGAAGCACATCCAATCCCAGATATCAGGCAGTACGGGGCTGGTTATATCTTCATGAAGCACATCCAATCCTGGATTAGCCTGTGCGGTTTTCTCACGACGTGCCACAAATTTGGTTTTTGTGTACTTGCCAATTATTTCTGCAAGCTTTTTAGTTTCAATATAATTTGCCGCCAATACAGAAAGACTTTCTGTCAGTTCCCATTTCTACTGATACTGTTGGGTGAATAATCGTTCCCGATCATGATAGGTTCTAAATGACAAGATGGTAGAAAGGTAACTGACCTGTCATGCAAAGCATTGTTAGTGCACTGTTAGGAACTAACATACATAATTAGCACATTCAATGTCTTTACAGTACTTAACTCAAGCAAAAAATGTTCCTACTTTTTCAGGAACACTTGCAATAACATCATATTTGTGGCCAAACTTTGTACTTTAACCCCAATATACCACAGTGAAAAAACACATTGGTACTAAAGTATTTTATTTGTTTTCTTTTACATAATTATATTCCATAGGGGTGGCATACATCCCTTGTAAAATTGTCTAAAATTCGTTTTTTAACCTCACAATAACTTAAATGTTCTCTCAACAAATAATGATACAAGTTTATCTGCTAACTTATCATGTAATGTTGCACAAAATATTAGTAAACAACTAGAATCTCTGAAATAAGCAAAACTATGATACTGCGCGAGTTAACTGTCATTGTTTAACAAAATATACAGTTTATACATGTATAGGTTGGTCAGTTCAGAAGTTTTCCATCCCCTCTAACTCCAAATCCTGTAGTCTTGGCCTGCATTCAAAACTTTAATATTCCAGCAGTTGTGTCACACTATAAGTACTAAGTAAATTGGACCCATGCACATGCACAACGTCTTAAATGTACACCCTATGTTGCTGCAAAAATGACCAAAGGTTTCATGTGATTCAAACTTCTTTGATGCTGGAACATGGGGGAAGGGGATTGTAAAATGACCTATCCAACAGGTACATCATTGTGTACACTTGGCTGAAAAAAAAAAGAATTGACATATGTAGTGTTGGAAATAGGAAATATTTCTCTATGTTTCTAAAATCAATGTTTTATTTGATCCTGAACTTATTTCAAAAAGCTAGCTTATAATGCACACATTGTATAACCTTCCTTCCTATGAAATAGATACTTGCATGTATCGATACCCTCTAAATTGCATCTGTGCCATTCTTATAGGACAAATTTAAGGGGTTGCATGCAAAAATGGCATCAATGGGTATCCCAGATTCTTCCTTAGACATCCCCCAGTCATATTACATGACCCAGCCAACTAATCCAGGATGACACTTTCCGCTTTTATGGTATTTTCTGTTTTAATTAAGTCTCTTCTAAACATAAATCCAATGTATTACAAAATTGTTGTCCTGGATTAGCCTGTGCTGTTTGCACAGACTGATAAGGAAGACACTTTATGCACCTGCATCAATGCATGGGTTTCCCCCAACATGCCTCTTATATAACAAAATTATCAGAAATCAGGAGATTGTCTTCTGTTTCTAAGGTTACCTACTTTACCATCTTACCATCCATAACCATTGTTATTTGATGGTTACACAACATCCTGGCAATGTTAGCTCCATAAACTGTCAGCTTCCTAGCACATAAATGTCAGTCTGTGGCAAGATTATACTGCAAGAGTTTTGGCTATGAATGATTTCCATTCCATAACTATAAGAAACCAAAATGTACCTGGTATTCTTGTATTTAGTAATAACTGTTTACGCAACATGCTATAGCATATTACATTTATTGTACAATGATATGGAGACAGAATGTCTAAATGGTAAAGATTGCTATAGCAACGCAAAGTAAATGTGTAAGAGACAACTTATCAGTAGTGATTATATAACATGGTGTTTTGCATTCTGACAAACAAAGCCCAGTTAAAAAATTGTACAACATTGGTAATTAGTAGAACTTTACATGCATTTACGATAACTGGCTGTAATATGAAAATGCAGGGTTCTCTTATGATTGGTTAGATATCATTTGAGGCGTGTCATAGGAAATCCGGACTTAATGCATCTGCGTAAAGTGTCGTCCCGGATAAGCCTGTGCAGTCCGCCCCCGCACAGGCTAATCCAGGACGTCACTTTCCACTTTTATGGTATTTTCTGTTTCAAGAAAGTCTCTTCCAAACATAAATCCACTGTAGGCGGAAAGTGCCGTCCTGGATTAGCCTGTGCGGACTGCACAGGCTAATTCAGGATGACACTTTACGCACATGCATTAAGTCCGGTTTTCCCATGACATGCCTCATTTATATATGAAAACAAATGTTTTTTTTAAAAGTATCCACTTTAACGGGGTGGTCATAAAATTGGGGTGGCCG
This sequence comes from Congeria kusceri, assembly GCA_027627225.1. Taxonomy (NCBI): domain Eukaryota; kingdom Metazoa; phylum Mollusca; class Bivalvia; order Myida; family Dreissenidae; genus Congeria; species Congeria kusceri. The sequence goes on from JAPFQT010000195.1 coordinate 330,223, forward strand.
TAAAACATGGTTTTACCGTACTTATTGCCAGATTGTTATTTTCTTTAATATAATTTGATAGTATCAACTATTTTATTATAATCAGAACCACATGGTTGTCAATACCAAGAGGAGTGAAATAAAATACTGCAAAGTTGTTTGTAAATATACACGAGACACATGGCTGTGATGCCCTACAGAAGATGGCTGCTTAACACTGAGAATTGATGTTATTGGCGCACAAACATTAATGTATTTCTTGGTAAATAATGTATTTCCTTTACATTAAACATCTTTCCCTTTCACAATTATATTTATGGTCTTGTAATAATAAAAATGATAATCCTCCATCACATCAGGAAATATTTGAGTTATTTGACAGCCTAAGGGCAATAACTCTGCATCGTAAATCCTGGTAAATCTTGCCAAATTTACAATAAAGTTGTCACAGGTTATTGCAGATTTACTGTTTATTTATCACATCTAACATAGGGGGAGCAGTTGAAGCCAGAGGGAGTGAAAGCATACATCTTTGGCTGGAGAAATAACAGCAGGACATGACAACCAAACTATGAAGACTTGGAAATAAAGACAGATGAAAGACATTGAAACAATATAAAGATAACAAAATGTATACCTCAACATCAGATTATTAGAAAATACTTCCATATATGTAGGACTTACAAAGAAACAATTTTTAAACAGATATATCAATGTAACTCACAAATATTGTGGCTTTATACTTTAAATCAATAGGGTCGCTTTTATTATCACATGAAATAATTACAGGTACTTGTTTCCTGATTGCTCAGATTTTTTTTCAGCATAGCTGTTTAACCCAACTTTTGACCTTCCTGAATATCCAATCAAATGTTGTGAAAATTTCCCGCCAGTATTCCTGATTGCTCAGGGTTTTTTTCAGCATAGCTGTTTAACCCAACTTTTGACCTTCCTGAATATCCAATCAAATGTTGTGAAAATTTCCCGCCAGTAGTCCGAATGAATAAATCCTAACATTCCATTGGCTCTTTTACGATGAAATCCCACTACACTAGTCATAAATGAGAAGGTGAAATATTCCAACAATATAGCAGACGAATTCGTAACAGGTTTGGGATATATATGGCAAATTCAACAAGAGAATAACAGTTTGCACAAAATAAGAGCGTTTGTATATGCGCAATGCTATTGAAATAATTTGACATGAATTTGACATGTTAAAAAGCAATTTTCTTCTTTTATATTCGTACACAATAGCACAGCGATTCTGTCAATATCAATTGTATCTAAGACAATTCTCCCACCAGAGGGATAGTCTATACTGCGGGCGAAGTGACCATACACCCGCTCGCCTGCAGATACTTGAAAAATATCATTGTCGACATACATGTATATGTATTCTTTACACCTAAACGACATTTATCTAGCCAGAAATATTTAGCATATTAAGGTGCGTGCATACTTCGAACAAAAATATTCCAGTTAATAAATAAAGATTCTTGCCGTGTATGTTGCAGCTTGTGGATGTATATGTAACCGTTGATGCATCATGTTCTGTGTTGCTGGATATACTGTTTTAATTTCATCAAAACACACATATTAAGTAACATAAGTTATATATAATGGCATGTTACAAGGCGTAAACTACTAGTATTATTTAGTATATGAGTATTGTATGTTTTAAAAAACAAAGTGAAATAAAAATAAAAATATATAATGATTGTTATGAGGAGTATAGTATGATTTAGTATGTGAGTACTGTGTGCCGTTGGATCTAGTCAATACTGTGGCAGATAAGTGAAGTATAAGAGAAAAACCCGGTAAGTTAAACATGTGTCACCGTTACAATTATTTATGTAGAAAATTCAGTGTAAAAAGGTTCCCTCCTGTTTCTTGAAAGTACACAAAATGTGTTGCATGATCAGTAAAGCCAATTAAAGTTTAATTAAGATTTGAAAGAGCAATAAAGTGACCCATCTGGAACGAAAACAAATTTTAATAATCACATAAGATAAATTGTACATTAACTCTAGATACAATTGTCATGTTATTAAGCACTGCAACCGTTTTGCAACGATGAATACATTCGTGGTGCGTCGTGAGAAAACTGGTCTTAATACATGTGCGTAAAGTGTGCAGTCCGTACAGGCTAATCCAGGACGGCACTTTCCGCCGACAGAGGATTTATGTTTAGAAGAGACTTCCTTGAAACAGAAAATACCATAAAAGTGGACAGTGCTGTCCTGGATTAGCCTGTGCTGACTCCACAGACTAATCCGGGACGACACTTTACGCACATGCATTAAGACCGGTTTTCTCACGACGCGCCACATTTCATTTGTTGTGATATACCGCTTTTAAAGACGATTTCGGTAGTTTTTTCTGAGAATCTGTTCGCGCATCAGTGGAGTTGATATAAATTTTCAAAACGAGCAGTGTCTCGACAGAAAATATTATCTATTAAATATTGTGTGCACTGTAATTATCAAATAGAATCAAATAATTTCATAGTAATAGTATAGTGTATTGTGACTCGATTATTTGTGAATGTATATTAACTCGCATAGCTGTGCACCTGCTACTGCTAGCTATGATTGTTAAAGTGTTTTGGCTTAATTACTTTTGTGTTCCTAGTTATAATCAATTGATGTTACTAACAGAATCAAATATGCATGTATATAACATATTCATTAAAGTTTTTTTATTGTAGTGTTATTTATAATGTTTGCCATTTCAATTGATTTTTACAGAAAATATCCACTACGCACATATGAACTGCCTACTTTTTCGCGCAAACACGCACTGTGACGCCCTTTTTTCTTTTTTTTCTGTCTATTAAGCATATAATTATGCATTTAATACTGAAAATTCAGGACTTTTTGTCGAACATATTGTATCTATAGTCAAAACCAAGCTTTATTATGTTACAAAAAAGTAGATTTTTTTCGCCAAAAAAAGGATAAAAATTAATTTTTTCAAATATATTATTTTCACCATGCAACAGATTGCTTTCTTACAATAAGCTATTTCAAATAATAGAATGTCGTCATTTATTTTTACCTATCAATAGTTAATATTTTTTGGCTGAAATAAGAACATCAAAATAATTTCTAAAATGCATTCACGGGTTGGTTGTTTACATGCATTTTTCACAAAATCTTATTTGGTGACCCTTATTGATAATGTTTTATTGTATTAGGAATTGAACCATCTACAACATAGGTGAAAAAGAAAAAATTCACGGAAAGAAAAAAATGTAGAAGTCGTCTTCAAATGCGTACTCTCAAGTTTGCTTAATATTCAAATAAGTACATCACAAAGGAATGTACTAAATGTACTTTCGTATTACTGATTATGCATTATTTTCTATTTTGCAGACAGTCCCTTAAATATTTGTTTTATATTTTATTAGAGAATGCTTAAGAAAATGAAGGGCACATTTATTGTTTATTGCGTAAAACAAGAAAGTCTTATTAGTATAGAATGATTTAACTTTTAGTGTGCAATATTTTATTATGAGGATATTTTGTGTCGTACGTGCATGTAGTGATCTAGAGTGCAATATTTTATTACGAGGATATTTTGTGTCGTACATGCATGTAGTAATCTAGTGTGCAATATTTTATTATGAGGATATTTTGTGTCGTACGTGCATGTAGTAATCTAGTGTGCAATATTTTATTACGAGGATATTTTGTGTCGTACGTGCATGTAGTAATCTAGTGTGCAATATTTTATCATGAGGATATTTTGTGTCGTACGTGCATGTAGTAATCTAGTGTGCAATATTTTATTACGAGGATATTTTGTGTCGTACGTGCATGTAGTAATCTAGTGTGCAATATTTTATTATGAGGGTATTTTGTGTCGTACGTGCATGTAGTAATCTAGTGTGCAATATTTTATTACGAGGATATTTTGTGTCGTACGTGCATGTAGTAATCTAGTGTGCAATATTTTATCATGAGGATATTTTGTGTCGTACGTGCATGTAGTAAGCTAGTGTGCAATATTTTATTATGAGGATATTTTGTGTCGTACGTGCATGTAGTAATCTAGTGTGCAATATTTTATGATGAGGATATTTTGTGTCGTACGTGCATGTAGTAATCTAGTGTGCAATATTTTATTACGAGGATATTTTGTGTCGTACGTGCATGTAGTAATCTAGAGTGCAATATTTTATCATGAGGATATTTTGTGTCGTACGTGCATGTAGTAATCTAGAGTGCAATATTTTATTATGAGGATATTTTGTGTCGTACGTGCATGTAGTAATCTAGAGTGCAATATTTTATTATGAGGATATTTTGTGTCGTACGTGCATGTAGTAATCTAGTGTGCAATATTTTATTACGAGGGTATTTTGTGTCGTACGTGCATGTAGTAATCTAGTGTGCAATATTTTATTACGCGGATATTTTGTGTCGTACGTGCATGTAGTAATCTAGTGTGCAATATTTTATTATGAGGATATTTTGTGTCGTACGTGCATGTAGTAATCTAGTGTGCAATATTTTATCATGAGGATATTTTGTGTCGTACGTGCATGTAGTAATCTAGTGTGCAATATTTTATTATGAGGATATTTTGTGTCGTACGTGCATGTAGTAATCTAGTGTGCAATATTTTATCATGAGGATATTTTGTGTCGTACGTGCATGTAGTAATCTAGTGTGCAATATTTTATTATGAGGATATTTTGTGTCGTACGTGCATGTAGTAATCTAGTGTGCAATATTTTATTACGAGGATATTTTGTGTCGTACGTGCATGTAGTAATCTAGTGTGCAATATTTTATCATGAGGATATTTTGTGTCGTACGTGCATGTAGTAAGCTAGTGTGCAATATTTTATTATGAGGGTATTTTGTGTCGTACGTGCATGTAGTGATCTAGTGTGCAATATTTTATTATGAGGGTATTTTGTGTCGTACGTTCATGTAGTGATCTAGAGTGCAATATTTTATTATGAGGATATTTTGTGTCGTACGTGCATGTAATAAGCTAGTGTGCAATATTTTATTATGAGGATATTTTGTGTCGTACGTGCATGTAGTAATCTAGTCAGATATGCGACTAGTATGTGCACTGTCATTTATGAAGCCAATCAAGTAATATATTTATCAGTTTACAATACTGAAAAAGAAAGTTTAATTTACATTCCTAATTGCTATATTACATTGTATCACATACGCCGAAGATCTTTTTGAACATTTTTCTTGTTTCATTATTCAATGGTAAAAATATTTCTATTACAAGCAGTACCAATTTTTTTTCAAGTTCAGCAGCCCCGAGTATGAAAAATAATATTATTAAATATCTGGTGCGAAAGAAAAATTAGAAGGTTAGGTTATAGCTGGGGCTTTTCGACAGACATATTGGCTCAACTTGCATGCAGTTTCTGTTTGAAATTGTATTTATGATCAGTGTACATATTTTTCTTTGAATATTTATATCAGTTACAATCTTAATCAAAGGCTACAAGCATTGGCAATATTTAAAAAATTTTGACTTACAGAATTTTCATAGAATTCCAGATAATTTATCTGATGGATATCTTTACTTTTAAATATTTATGTCTTAGCAGGAATTAACTGTAAAGATGGACCCCTGATACCATGTTTCAAGTCATCTGCTGCATCCTTGTAATGCAGGATTCATGTTGCTTTATTGCCCATTAACTCATCTAAACTTCAATATGCCTGATTATAATCTGAAGTAAGTAGAATGCTTTGGATAGTTCACAAAATTTAAACTGTCTGCATTTCCAAATAAATGTGTAAGGTGGGGCACTTTGTTTAATTTCTTGCATTCCATTTATATTATCAAGTTACAGTGATGTCACTTCTATTTAACAGGTTTTGCATGTGTATACACTGGTTTGCTGAAAACTTGTGCATCATTAAAATTTGAAAGTTGTGCAATATTATTTGTGTAAAAATTTATTACTATGTAAATTATTGTAAATTATATGTGGTATGTTGGTACTGTTTTTAAAATACACTAAACACTGTATTATGTGAAGTTAGAATAAGACATCAAACATAGAATGGACATAATTTTTGTTATTTTTTCTCATAAAACTGAGCATTTCATGTTGTTTATGTATGTTTGTAATATACTATGCAGATTTCTTAAATTGCAAATGGTAAACTGCACAGAAAACTGCTCTAATAAAACAGTTTATTCTATGTTCAACGTCTTATTCCAACTTCACATAATAGTGTGTTACTAGAACAATTTCTATGATATTTAAAATCTACTTAATATGCATCAACAAATGACAATATATTGGCAAGAAAGTTATCATTGAATTTTGTGTTACTTGACAACAATACTAGGGAAGAATTACATGTCATAAGAAATAATGAAAAAATTATTTGTGACCAAAAAATTTGGAACTGGAACTTGTACACCTGAAAAGGCAACAAATACTTTTGATGGAGTTGGCGGCGGCAGCATTGGTGGCAGCAGCAGCGGCTTCCCTTTCAGTTTGTGCAGACAATAACTTGAGAAGTTTTTGGGAGACCAATACAAATTGTGCAATCGTTATGAAAATTTAGGGAAGTGTGAGCTGGCATAAAGGAAGGTTAAGTTCGGTTTTCGGCATAATTGCTCTTATTGTACTTGAGGTATGCCCTTTTTTTTTTTTATTATTTCAAATCTACATAAAATAATGGAGTTTAGAATTATAGATAATAATGTTTAAACTATCACTCATCCAATAATGTGTTGTTTTTTTCTGTTTTACAAATGACTCCTCATTAAGCTTTTAATACAAATGTCTTATTATATACTTGACTAACAGACATGCAGCTTTAAGGAAAGAAGTCAGTTATCCCTAATATCTATTTAGAATTTTTTGTTAACACCTAACGTTACATTATTATACATTATTAATTGACTTTTCTGTTGTTATGTGTAAAAAGAAATTAATTCACCTTATCCTAGACACAATTCAGAATATCCAAATTGTAATTAAAAGTACATAACAACATTCATGTATTGTGATGGTATACGGGTATAACACCACCTATCAAAATATTTGATGAGTTGTACTAAATTAGTGTACACACTGTCTACTACATGGGTTAATAAGTGAAAGACATGCAATATACCTACTTTTTGGCTTCCCACTAACTATATTTAGAATGGGTTTTTAAAGACCATGACCGTGTTTTATATTTGTATGTTAGTGAGTTTTTTTATAGACATGTAAATAATGTGTGTTCTCCTTTCTTAGAATATTTATTGCATCATGTTTTTGCATTGATTAAAATGAGTTTTTTTTCTAAGTGAGTCATGCTCCAGATATTTGAAGTGTTGTTGTTTTACAAATTGTTTATATATGTGGGTATTTTGTAATAAGCACATGTGGCTTATCGTTTGTTCACTCGTTTATTGTTGTAATTTATGCAATGCTTGTTGTTTTTTGTGTGTATTTGGACAAAGATAAAATGTATTGTAGACTGACTGTGGTACATAGTAATGTTTTTTGTTGTTTATGGTATGTCAAAGAAAATGTGATCTGTTATATGAAATATGGATAGTTTAAAGATTGTTTCCTACAATTGCCATGGTCTGAATGACATTTCAAAAATAGATCATGTTTTTAATCATTAAAAAAAATTAAATGCCCATATCTATTGCCTGCAAGATTGTCATTTCAGTCCTTCAATGGAAAAACAGATTTATTCACAATGGGATGGTGAATGCTATTTTAGTTTTGGCACTTCTAATTCAGGAAGAGTATGTATTTTATTTTATTTTTTTTTTGCAAAATTGCCAGTTAAAGTGCATAATATAGAAAGAGATACATTTGGAAACTTTTTTATTCTAGATTTAACAATAGATACACATAGATTTACTTTGTGTACTTTGTATGGACCAAATATACTCCTTTGTTTTTAGTAAACTTTTCAACATAATTGACACAGTAGGAAATGACTCTTATATTTTATGTGGAGATTGTAATATTGTACTTGATGTTAATATGGATTACGCCAACTATAAAACATTGAATAATAATAAAAAGTCAAGGGAATTGTTATCTTCCGTAATCAATGATAGAAATTTAATTGATACATTTAGGTTAATAAATGGTGATATGAAACATTTCATTTGACGAAAGCCTAACTCTGTCCAACAGGCCAGACTTGACTTTTTAGCCACTAATAATTGTATACAGTTCATTAGGCAATCTAACATACAGGCGAGTTATAGATCAGATCATTCCCCTAATACTTTGGAATTGAATTTTAACAAAATAGAACATGGAAAATGACTATCGAAATTTAATAACTCATTATGACTTGGAATATCTTAATTGTATAAAACAAAAAATTTATGAAGTAAAGCAGCAATATGCATTGCCTGTCTACAATATTGAATTTTTAAATTCTGTGGAAACTAACTTAATACAGTTTACCATAAATAACAAACTTTTTTTTAGAAACTTTGTTAATGGAAATCAGAGGTAAAACCATATCATATTCAAGCTACAAATCCAAAAAGAAAAAAGAAAGAGAAGATGATATTCTAATCTCAGTTGAACACATTGAAAACAAGAAATGTCTTTTAAAAAAGACAATTGGCGTTGAAATTAATATTGAGATGTCATTTTTTTGCCCTTAATCTAATACAAGAGGACCAAGATGATCGGTTACGTGACTTCTCGGACCCCATATTTTTCAGTCCCTACTAAGGAGACTTCTCGGACCCCAGATTTTTCGGTCCCTATTAAGGAGACTTCTCTGACACTAGATTTTTCGGACACCATAAGAAAACTTATCGGCCCAAAATTAGTTTGAGATAAACTCAATCATTGTTAATATCTGTACCGTGAATGAACCGATAAGATACCGCCCCACGTCTCCACCAGTGATACATGAATAAGCTAAATACTAGTAATTTTACGTAAACATAATTGATACATGAATTTGTAAGGCAAATTTAACAAATTAACATTGTCAGCAAATAATAGCGGGAATAAATGAAAGTTATTATATATATCAGACAAGTGTACATAGTTATGTTAAATAATATACTATATGTATCATTAGTATTGCACATAGTGTATTCATGCTATGCAAATGAAGTTAAAGTAACATGAATAACATTTCGACGTATTACGAGACTTCTTTCACCACATTTTACTGATAGAAAGATGTTTAACATTTTTATAGATAGAATAAGAAGCTGATGGAAAGGTGCACTTATAAATAATTCTTAATTAAATGCAACCACAATTCGAATATAAATTAACATGCGCAGTAAGTTCATAAATTATCCATTTATTGAAATTCTCAGGTTTAGGATTCTCCAGACGCAAATAGATGCGTGTGTATTAACACAGCTTTACCGCGCACTATTTTTAGAAAGATTCTTCTGCTGGAGTTGTACGAATTCACGGGGACGACAGTCGGTTACAGCGTACAATGATATTTTACACAATGATAAAATAATAGGAAATATAAGCTCAATTAAATTTGCTAATAATTTGTTTGCTTATTTATCAGAAACATACCAGAAATTTTCCACTTTATATTTTGTGCTTGTGAGCTCAACAGGCAACATTGTACGTTGTGACTGACTGTCGTCCCCGTGAATTGTAGCATTGTAATTGCTATTTATAGAGCGCGCCGATTATGTAGGCTAAACAATATAGTTATTTCATTATGTGAATGAATATAGCATTCTGATCATGACATACAATGAGTAAAATTGTTCATAATTATGTTCATTTCTAGAGTGTATGTCGAAGATATGTTTATAACTTTTTTAACCGCTTTGGTAAACAATTATGTTAATTTTAATTCGAAAAGTATGCAACAGTTATTGGTATACATTAAACGATTGTTTTAAGTTTGCATTCCCTAGAATAAAAAAATTTGCCCGGTTCTATTGGCATTCAATTTTCCTGCTGCATAATTATCACAAGAAATCTAGGTGAAAAGTGATCTTAGACAGCTACACTGAAAAATCTAACAACTGAAAACATGGAAGAGTTGAATTTATTGTATCAGGAATATTTGAAGCACGAAAATGAAAGGATCCTTTATTAGAGCTAGAGCAAAATGGATTGATGAGGGTGAAAAACCATCAAAATATTTTTGTAACTTAGAAACACAATATGCTTCTAGTAAAACCATTCTTTTTATTGATAATGATGAAGGTCCAAGATTATTTGACCATAATGATATTTTAAAAGAAGCTGCCACTTTTACAAAAAATTGTATACAAAGTCTGTAAATATTATTTTCAATATACATGATGACTTTTATGGCATAAATACTGTTAAACTGAGAAGTAAACATTCTCAATCATTAGAGGGCTTAATAACAATAGAAGAAATCTCCATATCATAAAAAACATGAAAAGTGATAAAAGTCCCGGATCAGATGGTTTTACAGCTGATTTTTATAAGTATTTTGGAAGGATTTAGGCCACTGTATTGTAAGAAGCCTTGACTATGCTTTTATCTCTGGATCCATGTCAATAAATCAAAAACAAGGAATAATTACATGTATACCTAAAGATGATAAGACCAGACATTTTCTAAAAAATTTAAGACCATTAACACTGTTAAATGTTGTCTACAAGCTTGCATCTGGTACAATTGCTAACAGATTAAAAACTGTCCTTGATACTTTGATTTCCAAAGATCAGACAGGATTAATTAAAGGCAGGTATATTGGTGAAAATACCAGACTTTTATTTGATATTATGAAATATACAGAAGATAAAAATATCCCAGAACTTTTGATGACCATTGATTTTGAAAAGGCGTTCGATACCCTTGAATTTGATTTTATAGAAAAAACATTAGACTATTTTAATTTTGGAATATCATTCAAGAAATGGATTTCCCTTTTCCTACATAACACCATGACTTCAATTCAAATCAACGGGTTCTTATCAGAGTTTATTACAATAGAAAGAGGCTGCGGACAAGGGGACCCTATAAGTTCTTTTATTATACCTCACTTCGTTTTCCCATTGTAAAATCCCATATACCCATCCCTGCATAATTTAAATATGCCATGACGTTGGAAAGTAATTTACCCCGAACAAGCTATAATTTTTAATATACCCCGTGCGTGGGCCTTAAAATAGAAACTCGGGTTTCAGAGAAATCCGTATACTAGTAAGCTAATAATCGGTAGGCGCTTATCAAAATGTATTTTAAAAATCAGTGTCGATGAGCGCCTGATTTTCCAAGAATAAATAGTTTATTACTTTGTTTGTCCTTTGAATTACAATATTTTTGTTCGGTATAATAAAATAAATATCATAGGCAGTTGAAGGGTACAGTAAATATTGCCCCCCTCGAAGAGTAATGTCAACCTCGGCCTTTGGCCTCGGTTGACATCACTCTCCTCAGCGTGCAATATTTACTCTACCCATCAACTGCCTATGATATTTATATAATATTTTTATTATTTGTGCTGAAATTTTGGCAATTAAAATATGGAATTCCAATACAATTAAAGGAATAGAGATTGATAATATTGAATATAACATTTCTCATTTGCTGATGGCACAGATATTTCCCTCAATGCTACCCTTGATCTTGTAAATTAACTTTGACAAAACAAATCTAATATGGATTGGCTCCAAAAAGTACAGCACACAATCAATAAAAAGTACAAACTAGTCTGGGTCACAACACATTTTAAAGTTTTAGGAACTTTATTTGATGTTGATTTAAGCAAACTGATATACATTAACTTCTCCAATAAACTTACAAAACTACAGAAGGTTTGGAATAGATTAAATTTAACTCCCCTAGGAAAGGTAACTGTTTACACACGTAATCATTTAACTCCCCTAGGAAAGGTAACTGTTTACACACGTAATCATTTAACTCCCCTAGGAAAGGTAACTGTTTACACACGTAATCATTTAACTCCCCTAGGAAAGGTAACTGTTTACACACGTAATCATTTAACTCCCCTAGGAAAGGTAACTGTTTACACACGTAATCATTTAACTCCCCTAGGAAAGGTAACTGTTTACACACGTAATCATTTAACTCCCCTAGGAAAGGTAACTGTTTACACACGTAATAATTGCCCTTCCCAGCCCAGGAGAAGAATTATTAAAACAGATAAACAGCATGTTGTATAATGTTGTCTGGGATGGACCTGCTAAAATTAAACATACTATTGCTATTAAATCACACGAGGATGGAGGAATTTCTATGATTGATGTATATGCTTTTGAAAAAACGATGAAAATGACACAAAGTTAAAGAAAATTGTATTGTGTACGGGCAAATGTTTCAAACTAGTATATTCTATGTTTGATGTTAAGAAATTGTTGAATGTAGGGAAAGGCTTTGCTAAAAAAATTGTGAACACATTGAACAATTGTTTCTGGAAAGATGTACTTACATGTTATATTGAGTATATTAATTAGCATGTTGTAAGTAAGTTTTAAGATATACTTGATATGACCTTATTTTATAATCACAATTTTAAAATAGGTTTGAATAGCATATACAATAAAGACAACGTATGACAGAGGAATTAGATATGTTAGATATATTGTATGCACCTCTGGACAGTCAAAAAATAATCTGTTTTAGAAAATTATATTGGTGTTCAAATTAACTTCCTATTTTATGAAGGTTTAATTAGAACTGTAAAGACAAGTATCAATTGATCAGGCTGTCAGCTTATACAAAGCCAAATATAGAATGCGCACATATTGATGCAAAACCAAAACAAAATTGTTCATAAATCTTTTATTTATAACACAGACCAATCAAAATGGATTACACTTTTCAATAACATTGAATGGAAAACAGTACATTACCTTGTTTTTATTAATATATCCAGAGATACAGACACACAGTGGTTCCAGACAAGAATAGTGCACGGACTCCTAGGAACCAAATCTTTGTTATGTAAAATGAATATCGTACAGGATAACTTACGCACTTTTTGTAATGAAAATGAGGAAACTATTGGACATTTATTATGGAACTGCAATTTTACAAAGAGAATTGTTCATTATGTTATTGAATTTTTAGGTTCATATAATGTGCAAACATATTTTGAAATCTCTTTTCAAACTAAGTTATTTGGAAGTACAAACAGAAACATGATTGAAATCAATATTTTTTCTAATCCTAGAAATGAAAAAATATATATTCTTATGTAATAGAAAGGGGCTAATACCATAACTAATAGGGCTGAAGAATTATCTGCACTTAGCATGGGAAATTCAAAACAATGGCAAATGTCAAGATTTATCTTCGCTTAGCATGGGAAATTCAAAACAATGGCAAATGTCAAGAATTATCTGTGCTTAGCATGGGAAATTCAAAACAATGGCAAATGTCAAGAATTATCTGCGCTTAGCATGGGAAATTCAAAACAATGGCAAATGTCAAGAATTATCTGCGCTGAGCATGGGAAATTCAAAACAATGGCAAATGTCAAGAATTATCTGCGCTTAGCATGGGAAATTCAAAACAATGGCAAATGTCAAGAAAAGGAACTGCAGAACTGGGCAATTGTTAAACTTTTCGCTAACCAAATACATAACTTGTAATTTGTGTTCTGCCTTTCAACTACCCAATACCATAGTCATGTAATCTGTCGACGATTTATTTGAAGTACATATTTGTTGACAGTCCAAACTTTTGTTTCTTTATTTGTTCTTTTTTTTTTCCTGTTGTGTGTGTCTGTATGTGTGTGAAACATGCGTCTTTGTGTGTTTACACTGTATTGTTTTTACATTTATCATGTACTTATATCATTTACCTCTACACTACCAGTAATTTGTCAAGTTGCTTAAAGACATGTTACAAAGATTAAAAATATTATATCCTAACATATAATTTATTATGTTAACTAACAATAATCATTGTAAGGTATGGAGGAGGATAACTTTAGAAGTTTTTGTGCAATCATTATGAAACTTCAGGGAAGTGTTAGTTGGCATAAAGGGAAGGTTAAGTTTGCTGTTAGGCCAATATTGATCTTATCATACTTGAGTTATGCCCCTTAAAAAAAACAATTCAAGTACAGCTTGTGCAGGCAATAACTTGAACAGCTTTTATGAGATCATTATGAAACTGTAGGGAATTGTTAGTAGTCATAAAAGGAAGGTAAAAAGTTTGGTTTTTGGCATAATTGCTCTTATGGTACCTGCATTATGCCCCATCAGGCAACACATCCCACTCGCAGAGTTCTAGTCTTTATCTTTGACTGGTATCTTACACATTTGTAATGTTTAATATAATTAATTAGCCAAATGGTCCTGTGGAAAAAACTGTCTTCACACCCCAGGGGCTGCAGGTTCAAACCACGCAACCCCTTACCTACCAACTTATTTTTTGCATGAGGAATTAACCATCATCTGCATCTTGCACTATCCCCAGCATCACACTGGGTGCTACAAGACCCAGGTTTGCCTATGGAACCATCACCTGTATCTTGCACTATCCCCAGCATCACACCGGGTGATACAAGACCCAGCGTTGCCTATGGAACCATCTTCTGTATCTTGCACTATCCCCAGCATCACACTGGATGCTACAAGACCCTGGGTTGCCTATGGAACCATCTCCTGTATCTTGCACTATCCCCAGCATCACACTGGATGCTACAAGACCCAGGGTTGCCTATGGAACCATCTTCTGTATCTTGCACTATCCCCAGCATCACACTGGATGCTACAAGACCAAGGTTGCCTATGGAACCATCTCCTGTATCTTGCACTATCCCCAGCATCACACCGGGCGCTACAAGACCCAGGGTTCCGTATGGAACCATCTTCTTTATCTTGCACTATCCCCAGCATCACACTGGATACTACAAGACCCAGGGATGCCTATGGAACCATCTCCTGTATCCTGCACTATCCCCAGCATCACACTGGATGCTACAAGACCCAGCATTGCCTATGGAACCATCTCCTGTATCTTGCACTATCCCCAGCATCACACTGGATGCTACAAGACCCAGGGTTGCCTATGGAACCATCTCCTGTATCTTGCACTATCCCCAGCATCACACTGGGTGCTACAAGACCCAGGGTTGCCTATGGAACCATCTCCTGTATCATATATTATTACAAAACTGTTACCCAACAACCATTTTATAGCAAACCACACACTACTTGAGACTACCAGTTTTTGTTATATATTCTCAATATCTGTTATAATATGCAATTTTAAGTTTCTTGTAAGCATTTATCTGAAAGGAGTAATCTAATCTAAAAATTTTAATGTGCATCAGAAATTTGCCAGCTTTGATCAAAGGATACATTAGCTATAATTGATATTTTTTCTAAATTTTTGTGGTATACTTTTCTTGTGGAAATAAATTCAGATAAATAAAAGGTAATTTACTGAAACATGATAATATTTGTATGTTCTATATATCATTCATATGAAAGGAGCCATTTATGCGGCAGAAATAGTATGAGGCGTGTCGTGGGAAAACCGGACTTAATGCATGTGCGTAAAGTGTCGTCCCAGATTAGCCTGTGCAGTCTGCACAGGCTAATCCAGGACGGCACTTTCCGCCTACAGTTGATTTATGTTTAGAAGAGACCTCCTTGAAACAGAAAATACCATAAAAGCTGAAAGTGCCGCCCTAGGATTAGCCTGTGCGGACTGCACAGACTAATCTGGGACGACACTTAACGCACATGCATTAAGTCTAGTTTTCCAACGACGCGCCTCGTATATATTTATACATCTTTGCAAATGATTTATTTGTCAAATTATTGTAGAACCACTCAAAAATAAAACAATGTAACAAGGCGTAAAATATTGTGTGGAAAAACAAAACAATGTAACAAGGGGTAAAATATTGTGTGGAAAAACAAAACAATGTAACAAGGCGTAAAATAGTGTGTGGAAAAACAAAACAATGTCACAAGGCGTAAAATATTGTGTGGAAAAACAAAACAATGAAAGCATAACGTAATTTGCATTCCTTTTGTTTAAGTAAACTATGAAATACTTATTTCATATATACTTTTGCAGGTTTTGTAAAAATAAACTAATACACTCTTCTTCCCTTAGACTTCCCAATAGTCATCATGTATATGTGCCACAATCATGCGCAGCGCCAATAACGGATATTGTATTGAACTGGAAAATAACACTGTTGATGAAAATGCATGCATGTAGTAAGGCCATTAACCAATAACCGAGTTCAAACCAATAACTACGCACAAAGTACAGAACAAATTACATCAAATGGTTATTCAACCATAGCTTTGCTTAAATATGCATCTAAATAGCAAAGTACCCTGCTTGTGATCAATTGCAAATATAAATCCAGAGCTCCAGATAAGGTTTTAGCCTAAAGGGTATTTTACCCCCTGATTTTTTGGTTAAAGGGTATTTTACCCCCACTCAGTCAGCTTTAGAGAGTCATTGAGACATTTAAAGAGTATTTTCATTTTTTTATACAAGATCAAAGGAGTATTTTATGTGCTTGTTATATATATGAACACATTAATATTGGCCAATGGAATAAATTGAATGCAGACAATAATCTGTAGGTCTATTAAAACATAACATTTACTTAGCAAAGTAGTAGTAATATGCCCAGATACTTTGTACTTTTTTTTCAGTGCAAATCCTACAAGGTAACCTGATTTCTGGTCTTTCTTGCTTGACAATTAGCCAATGATCATTTCTTTTCCAGGATTACAGCAATTTTTCAGACAATTTTGCACTCACATGATGCTTGTGTTTCTTGTCTGATTTTTCATAAGACTCATTCTGATTAACATTTTTCAAGATATTGCCTACTGGAACTGTCTGACTGAGCTTTAAACGTTCCGTTTTCAACCCACATACACAATGCGAAGCCATTTTGTGTAGAAAGATTCGCTTGATTCACTTTTAATCGATTCAAAGGCTAACATACACCATTAGCTGGTAAAACCGGTTACGCAGTTTAAGCAATTAAAAATAGGTACCGAGATTTCAAGGCGCAATGTTATGCACTGGGCCGATTTTCAATGCGTTTTTTTTTTTATTTCAATGCGTAAATACGCGGATATGCGTCTTTGATAAATCTGGCCTCAATTCACATGCACTTGACTGACATGCACAAAACAATGTTCCCTGTGCATTTGTTATGTTTATGTACAACTTAAATTCATTTTTGCTGCTTGATCAAACGTTTGTGACATCACGAGTTTCCTGATTAATTTATAGAAATGTGATATATGGCTGAGCTTCATTGAACTGCAGCTGAGCATGAATGCTTTTTAATCTCTCATAATTACTGTAGATTTTTTTATGTGATTCACTGAAAAGATGTTAACAAAATAATCATTTATTTACTGATTTATGAATTTCAAAAATACAAAGTAAACAAGAGACATGGAAAAGTCACTAAACCAGGTTTTCTGCCAAAGATGGTGGAATCACAAAAGCCTGACAATATGCCCTGGGGAACTTGATGACAGTAGTTCTGTGAAAGTTTGGCTGAAATCCCTTGAGAAATGTAGGAGTTGCACTCCGAAGATATTGTTCTCTATATATTACATAATTATGTGCAAAGTAACAAAAAGAGCCATAATTCGCTAAAAATGATCGAATCACAAAAGCCCGGCACTGGGGCACTTGATGACAATAGTTCTGTGAAAGTTTGGTCCAAATCCCTTGAGAAATGTTCACGCCTGCCTCAACCCTGCCCACTGACATTCGCCAACCCAATAACCAGTGTTTTCCTTTGAAAAATATTTAATGCCATTTTATAGGTTATTTTCAACGTGTTAACACAAGCATTTGAACAGGTTGACAAACTTTTATAAACTTTTGTTATGACCAAATTCATGAACTGGGACTCGTGCATGCATTACTGGGACAAAAAAGGTGGAGGGCAGTGTAAGAAATACCTTGGACAAATTGACCTGACATTTGTGAACTCTATATGCATTATTTAACTCTTAGAACAATTTCCTTTATTTACATTCAGTGTAGTGTTATGTGCCAGGACACTGTGATGATATAACATTAGTCACAACAACAGTATTTAGCAAAAAAATATGTATCAAATTAACACTATTTTCTTACAGAAACTATTCATAATTATTTTATAATAATATTCATGCATTTGAAGTGTCAGGCTTATTTGTAAGAATTACACCTGCTTACAACTTATCTAAAAGTCTTCTATAAATCATAAATCTGCTGTCTTACTTAGGTAATCAAATTTTCTGCTGCTAACAAGGTCTTTGAAATCTGCACTTTATGCAGGCTTGAATATCATATCCAGGTGCTCACAGCTTTACTGCCATTATCAGAAATTATAAATCGTTCCAGGTAGATCACATAAATTTTGCAACAGATTCATTCTCGGTTTTTGTTGATGATTATATCACTGACAGAAATATCTGCTGTAAGTTTTCATTCTGTGGTGCTACCACTAGAAGAGCAGGATCGACCGAGGTGCTACCTCTAGACATGATTCCGAGCCATGGCCAACCACAACATGGGCGGAATCATTGTCAGTTATTTATTTATATGATGGCATTATGTTTCGGAACGAGAATAACCTAAATTTTAAGTTTAAAAAGTAACTTAAATAAAAACGGCGTCATGACAATGAATAATTGTTGAATTAATTATTGCATTTTGTTTTGTATTTTGAGAATGAAGAATGCTATTTTGTTTGAACTAATTTAAAGTAAGGAAAAGTGAGGGAAATAACAAAATTGGAAATTGTTGATGCTGAAATATATGGTTAAGACAGACAACAACAAGGCTTGTCACGGGATGTGACATATGTTCCCGAAGCATATGCTTGTCAGTGGAAGGCAAAACAATGTCAGAGTACAATATTATGCCCTGGACAAATATCTTGAGATTTCAGCAACACAACTGTTTGTTGTTGTGACACACTGCCTCATAATGATCTTAATCCCCACCAAGTTATTACATTCCTTACATGTTGGCAAAAATGATGCTTCCTACAAAAAGTTCATTCTAATATTTAACCTTTTAAGTGTTACCTTGGACCCACAGACCTTGACCGAGGAGCATGTAAGTGGTATGCGACACATCATCTGGTCATGGAAAAAAAATAATCTGAAGTAATAATAAAAATATTAAAATCCTTAAAGGCTTTTAGAAGATATAGAGCAGAAAGAAAATTCCTTGACATGTGACCTTGACCTTTGACCGAGGACCATGGGAGTTGTACAGACTGGTCTGGCCTGGTCATGGGCAATAATAAACTGAAGTAATTTTAAAATCCTTTAAGATGTTTAGAAGTTATCGTGGAGAAACAGAAATCCTTGACAATTGACCTTGAATTGTGACCTTGACCTTTGACAGTCGAGCATGGGAGTTGTATGCGACACATTGTCTGGTCATAGACAATAATAATCTGAAGTAACATTGAAATCCCTCCAGACATTTAGAAGCTATGAAGTGGAAACAAAAATAATTGACCTTTGATCTTGAATTGCGACCTTGACCTTTGACTGATGATCATGGGAGTTGTATGTGCACATTGTTTAGTCATGGGGAATAATAATCTGAAGTTATATTAAAATCCTTCAAGGCGTTAAAAAGTTACTGAGCAGAAACAAAAATTCATGACCTTTGACATTAAATTGTGACCTTGACCTTTGACATACAAGCATGGGAGTTGTACGCTACACATCATCTGGTCATGGGAAATAATAATCTGCAGTTATATTAAAATCCATCAAGGCATTTAGAGGTTATGGAGCGGAAACGAAAATTCATGACCTTTGACCTTGAATTGTGACCTTGACCTTTAATCGACAAGCATGGGAGTTGTACATGACACATCGTCTGGTCATGTGGAATAATAATCTGAAGTTATATTAAAATCTATCCAAGCGTTTGGAAGTTATGGAGCAGAAACAAAAATTCACGACCTTTGACCTTGAATTGTGACCTTGACCTTTGACTGATGAGCATGGCAGTTGTACACAACACATCGTCTAGTCATGGGAAATACTAATCTGAATTTATATTAAAATCCATCCAGGCATTAAAAAGTTACAGTGCGGAAACGAAGTCTGGACGGACGGACGGACCCACCCAAACCCACGCACCCACCCGAGGACGGACGGTGCGACTACTATATGCCCTCCGTTGGGGACATAAAAATATGCATAAAAATAGTAAAATATTAAAGAAACAATAACAAAGTTTGATGTATATATTGTGTATATATTTATGGCCTTGTTTAAGTTGTTTTTGTTTAGAATTTAATGTGTTCTTTTGCGTGACAGTTAAACATGCAAATCATTGCGCATTAAATGTTTAGGATAATTTGGATAATTCTGCCGTTTAATCATGTTACGCCTAGCAGAAAAATGCAAGAGTGCATTATTTATTGAGACATATATTATCTATAGGTAAATAAGGCCAATTTGTAAATTGTTGCTTTCATTCTGTTTGTTAACGAATATGCATTGTGATATATTTGTGAAAACCTAAAATGAGAAATATTTTGGTATTGACGTAAGTGATTAGCGGACAACAGCCAATGCTACAGACAGCCAGCCACCGGACAACAGCCAATGCTACAGACATCCAGCCACCGGACAACAGCCAATGCTACAGACAGCCAGCCACCGGACAACAGCCAATGCTACAGCCAGCCAGCCACCCGACAACAGCCAACGTTACAGACAGCCAGCCACCAGACAACAGCTAATGCTACAGACAGCCAGCCAATGCTACAGACAGCCAGCCACCGGACGACAGCCAATGCTACAGACAGCCAGCCACCGGACACCAGCCAATACTACAGACAGCCAGCCACCGGACACCAGCCAATGCTACAGACAGCCAGCCACCGGACACCAGCCAATACTACAGACAGCCAGCCACCGGACACCAGCCAATGCTACAGACAGCCAGCCACTAGACAACAGCCAATGCTACAGCCAGCCGCACAGGCTAATCCGGGACGGCACTTTTCGCTTGTATGGTATTTTCTGTTTCAAGGAAGTCTCTTCTAAACATAAATCCACTGTAGACGGAAAGTGCCGTCCTGGATTAGCCTGTGCGGACTGCACAGGTTAATCCGGGACCACACGTTACGCACATGCATTAAGACCGGTTTTCTCACGACGTGCCACAAATCATGAACTATTTCAAAATGTTGCGTGTTGTGTTGTGAATTATGCTACACTAAGATTCCTGGTTGCTATTATTGGTGATTCCGTTCTTCTCCATCAAACAAAAATTGGACATTCATCTAAGCTGACAGAAAAATGGACAAGGCCATAGCAAACAAGGTTTTGAACTTGAAAAAACATACACATATCAAACAAGAGTGCCTTTGTCACAAAGATATGCCTTTCAAAGATGCTTCAATGACTTCAAAGAAACAGTTAAAAAACTAATAAGGTAGAGTCATGGTATTTGTGCATCAAATTCATCTTCAAAGCCTCTAAGTGGTGAGTTGAGGTATCAAAACTATTCCATATACATTCTTTAATCTATAATCAAGATGCCAAAATAAACAAGAAACGTCAAAATTCCCCAAGAACCAAATTTTTCGAATGAAATGCATTAAAGTCAGCACAAATATGAAAATTTTCGAAATTGTCACCTTGACCTTGACCCAAATCACCCCATATGCAGTCCCAAGTGAGGTCTAGATATAAGGTATCTACATAATAAAGTTTCATTAAAATATCTGAATGTCTCCTCAAGCTATTGAGCAGAAACTTGTTTGTCTATTTTTATTAATGGTGACCTTGACCCCATCCACCCCATATGCAATCCCAAGTGATGTCTAGATATAAGATATCTATGTATGAAGTTTCATAAAAATATCTCTTGTGTTATCAAGCTATTGAGCGGAAACCGTTTTTTTTATCTTTAGAAACAGTGACCTTGACCCCATCGACCTTATACGCAATCCCAAGAAAGGTCTTGATATAAGGTATCTATATATGAAGTTTCATTGAAATATCTCAATTCATTCTCAAGTTTTTGAGGGGAAACCATTTTTCTATGTTTAGTAACAGTGACCTTGACCCCACGCACCTCATATGCAATCTCAAGCGAGGTCTCAATAAAAAGTATCTTTGTATTAAGTTTCATTAAAATATCTCAATGCATGCTCAAATTATTGACTAGAAACTGTTTTTCCATTTTTAGCAACAGTGACCTTGACCCCACCCACACCATATGCAATCCCAAGCGAGTTCTCAATGTATCAATGTATTAAGTTTATTCAAATATCTAAATGCATTCTCAAGTTATTGAGTGGAAACCAATATGCAATCTCAGGCAAGGTCTCGATATAAGGTATCGTTTCATTAAAATATCTCAATGCATTCTAAAGTTATTGCGCAGAAACCGTTTTTGTTTTTAGTAACAGTGACCTTGACCTTGACTCCACTCACCCCATATGCAATCCAAAGCGAAGTCTTGCAATAAGGTATCAATGTATGAATTTTCATTACAATAGCTCAATTCGTTATCCAGCTAGAGAGGGGAAACGAAAAGTTGACGCTGCCACTAGGCCTTTGAGGAGGGCAACAAAGGTGGCCTCTATAGTGTTTACAAGCTTTTTCTTTAATTTGCCCTGGTGACTAGTTTTTGACCCCAAATGACCCAGTTTCAAACTCGGCTGAGATATCATAAGAACATATGTTATGAGCAAGTTTCATGTTCATTTGGCAAAAAATGTGGCCTCTAGAGTGTTCACACAAGTTTTTTTCAATTTGACCTAATGACCTAGTTTTTGAAACCACATGACCCAGTTTCGAACTCTTCCGCGATATCATTGGAACAAGTGTTGTGGGCAAGTTTCATAAAGATTGGGCTATAAATGTGGACAATAGAGTGTTCACAAAGTAAATATTGATGACGAACAAATAACAACAAATGATGGACAAATGACGATCACAAAAGCTCACCATGAGCACATAGTGGTCGGTAAGCTAAAAAAGGAGGAAATTACTACCCACTTTGATGAAGAAGATTTAAATCAAACTCAGAATAATACTTCATATTACAATGATTCAGGTGATGTTAAACCATGTTTAAAACCTGGTGAAGATGATAAATCATCTGCATTGGCAACAGATAAGAACAGTAAATCTCAACATGAGATTAAAGAAACTACTGTTTAATCAGAAGACATAACATGAATTTGAAGTGCTAATCGTAATGGTAATATACAATGGTACAGATAGGATGCAGCCACTGGTTAATTGGAGTGTGTAAATGAGGACATTGTTCCACAACACTGAATCAATTTTTATTTATTTTTAACACGCACACACAAAACGGAAATGTTGTAAAAAGAAACAGCTGGATTTTTCCGTCATGAGACCGAACAGGAGGCATTGCAGTAGATGTTCCTGTTTTGTTAAAAGGAATCCTGGACCAAAATCGATCACTTTATGTCTTTCCGGCTCTAACACATTTTTATAGAATATCAGTAGTAATTCTTCAACTCTCTTCGTTCTTCTACATATCAAATAATAGGTTTTGAACCTAAAAACACATACACATATAAAATAAAGTTATTGACAGACAACATGGTGAACAAATCACTTGCCAATGCTTCAAGGCTAAAGCCATTTAAACACAGAATAGACGGAAACACCTCTAACAAAAAGAGTGAAATTCCAACCAAAGCTGATGAAAAAGATTTACATCAAACTCAGAATACTGCATCAGATTCCAATGATGTTGTTAAACCACATTTTAAACTTGGTAAAGATGATAAATTATCTGCATTGGCAACAGATAAGAACAGTAAATCTGAACATTAGGTTAAAGAAACTACTGTTGAATCAGATGATATAACAAGAATTTTTAGTGCTAATCGTAGTGGAAACATACAATGGTACAGAGTGGATGCTGCCACTGGTAAATTGGAGTGGGTATATGAGGACATTGTTCCACAACATTTAATCAACTCATATGTAAAGACTCACACTAACAATGGCAATGTCCGAAAAAAGAAACGAACCCAATTTCATTGTCCCGAGACCAAAAAGGAGGCATTGCAGTTGATAGTCCAGTTGTTGTTAATGGGAATCCTGGCTCATGATCACTTTCTATCTTTCCTGCTCTATCACATAATGAATGTCAGACGTAACTCTTCAACTTTTCTTTTGTTGTTTTACAAATGCTTCTCTCTCAAAAGCTGTGTTATTATTGGCATTTCCTCACTTTCAGGATTCAGTTGGTTTCACAATCTTTTCCAAGGAAATGAAACTAGGTAAGATAAAACAAGACAAGAGCTGTCTCAGTACAGCGCACTCAACTATGCACTCCACTTGGATAGTATTCTCAACTATGCACTCCACTTTGATAGTACACTCAACTATGCACTCCACTTTGATAGTACACTCAACTATGCACTCCACTTTGATAGTACACTCAACTATGCACTCCACTTTGATAGTACACTCAACTATGCACTCCACTTTGATAGTACACCAAAACCCCGCTTTAAGACCACCTTGATTTTACAACCACCCTGCTAA
This sequence comes from Congeria kusceri, assembly GCA_027627225.1. Classification (NCBI taxonomy): domain Eukaryota; kingdom Metazoa; phylum Mollusca; class Bivalvia; order Myida; family Dreissenidae; genus Congeria; species Congeria kusceri. The sequence goes on from JAPFQT010000195.1 coordinate 354,691, forward strand.
AGCAGACACTTTTTAAAAGACCCGATTGTTTCCCTATATATTTCAATGGTCGCAATCCCAGATTACACAGGCACGCCGCTATTCCGTATTACGACCACTTGTCCCAGACCGAAAGTACCAACTAATGCTCAAAATAACCCCGTTATTGCGACCAGTGTCATTTGGACGTCGACACTTAACATCATCAATTCACAAAATATGCTGTGGAGATAACACAATGCTTTGCGGTATAAACGGAGCGTGTGAAAAATATGTTTTGATAAGGGATTAGCACATTGACTGTGTATCAGATTATGCTAATTGACAATAGCTGACAGTTAGTGGGTAGCACTGATGAATGCTGAACCTTAAATGGGCTTAGTTAATCAAGTTTTATTTATTTTCCTACTTAATGTAAAGTTCATGCATGTATCCATAACTATAAGTTACATGATCTCTATTCAATAAAACATTTTATTGAATACAAATTGTACATTTCGTTATCTATTGATTATTAATTATTTTCATAAAAAGTTTAAATTACACAAAGTATGCATGTACTGACTCGGTGATCTGCCAGACCTCAATAATACGACCACCCCGATATTAAGACCACTTTTATTAAGACCCCCATGTGGTCGTATTAGCGGTGTTTTACTGTATATAATTTATATTCTGTCAGTGACCTTACATAATGACCATGAAAACGTATGTGAAATTTCAATTGAATATATGTAGTAGTTACAAAGATATGTACTTGCACACAAACTTTAACCTTAATATTTCTAAGTACAAAAATATTTACATGCTTAATATATTGTATTTTTCTGAATAGACTCACACCAAACTGAATAACTTGCTGGTATATTTTGCTATGCTGTGCATTTGACAGTGATTTATTTGCTGTTTTGATGTATTTTTTAAATAATTTTCTTGTGCACTTTCAATCAGCTCATTATTTGTCTAAGGAATGTTTTTTACAATTCTTAGTTAAACCTCTTCATGCTGAGAAGTATGATGTTTTATCAGTCATCCAAACAACCTCACATATTTTACAGGATTAATGTTCTCAGCTTCCTCAAATCAGTAAACTGGTATTTATAATTCACACTTTTTGATAGTGTATTGTTCACAATAATTAGAAGCTGTTTTAATTCTTCCTGAAAATTAAGATGTTAGTTCCGTGTTTGATTGTTTTACAAACAAACACCTTAAGGCAAAGTGTTTGATTGACATTTCCTTCTCAAAATGTCTTCTTTGAAATTATCATATATAAAATCTGTGTGTGTAAATTTGCAAACATAAATACTTTGTGAACATTGTAAAGCAAGTATTTGAAATACTTAATGTGTAATGGGGGGTGGGGGGGATGGGGGGGTGGGGAGCTGACCCAGGGGAGTTTGACAAATTGTATTTTTGGGGGTCTAATTCCCCACCCTGGAGTCAAGCATATTTGTCTAAATCCCCTCAGTGGGAGATGCTATATGTCTATCAAATGGCCCGGGGGGGGGGGGCCTGTATTACTGGCATCTAAAATCAGACCAAAGTCTATTACCCCAGGACCTGGAATCATTCATAATGTCAAATTCCCGCCTGTCGGGAATTGCTTTCAGTCTAAAGTCCTGAATATGCAGCTGCTCCTCCCTGGGGGAAAACATTGATAGGTGCAAAACAAAAAGGAGTGTTGACCGTACAAATCAGACTTTATCCTGTTGTGATAAATTTGTCCTTATATTATAATTGTTCTTCTGTGTGAAATAAAATGATGAAAACAAGTACTTCAAACTGTGCGAGTCAACAATACTTCCGTTGGCCTCGCAACTACCGAAACAATCGCAACTACTGTACCACTACACGCCGCATAATATATTGATTATTTAAATGTATCACTTAAGAAAGTAAATTAATTAATGTTACTATAATAAAGATGAAAATAAAATAAATATTACAAATGGTAAAAATTAAAACAATTTGTTACGAATTATACAAACAATAAACCTACATTTATAATACATGTGTACTATCAAAAGGCATCATTATTTTTTCACAGATCGGGGAAACATTGTTATTGTTCCGGTTGCTAGACTACCGTCGTCTGGTATAAAGAGTACCACTCACATCGTGAAACTCATTTCCGCCAGACCTCACAAGTTTCAGATGAACCCGTTGCAGGACCCTTGCATAAACAGGCAGGATCAATGTCTCCTTGCAACACCTGTGTCACCAATCTGGCGTGACAACAGACATACCAGGATGTCTAAATGAACTTTCGAAGATGCTCTTCATGTGAAAATAGCAGACGTTGCGACATCCTTAGTGAACAAATTTACCCGGCTGCCGGACAATAAACAATACGATATTAGAATTTACCCAAATAATAATGTTGTAATGTTCATCATAATTATATGGATAAAATAACTTATGTATATTATTTGTTTATTTCAGGGATATAATGGTGTGTTTTTACTAGAGTACCTACTGAACCATAGCATTTGACCCTCGAAAATAATTTACAACGGCACTAAAATTATGTACATGGATGTGGAAAGAGGTCTAATTCGAGTTCTTGACACTAATTTCCTTTCCATGAAACTAGTGGCTCTCTCCAAAGCCTTTGGTTTGTCAGAGTTGTGTAAAGGTTATTTTCCACCTTTTTGTAATAAAATGGAAAATCAGCGCTACATTGGCACATATCCTGACCCGAAAGAATATGGTGCAGACAAGCATAGAGCTACCTTCCTAAAGTGGCTTGATGAAAAAACAAAAAGCGACGCCGTCTTCGAAAGGAAATGGAACAGTTCTGTTGCTCAGACGTGGATATTCTGTGATGGGCATGCCTTCAGTTTATACAACTGATGCTCGATGCCACTGCAGTGGACCCCTTTCAGTATGTTACCATCGCTATTGTCTGCATGGGAATCTACAAACGTAAGAAAATTCAAACGTTGTATGCGATTCTATGTTCGGTTTTTAAAGTTGGTGTGGTTATTTTAAACTCAATTTCTGTTACACGGTTGATCATATTTTCTTTTTTTTAGCTCACCTGACCAGGAAGTGCTCAAGGGTAAGCTATTGTGGTCAGTCTGTGTCCAGCGTCCGTTGTCCGTCGTCAACATCTTACTTCAGACAACTTCTTCTCTGAAACCACTAGGCGGATTTTAACCAAACTTGGCAGGAATGTTCCTGTGATGGTCCTTTACCAAATTCCTTCAATTTATTAAAATGTATTGAAAACTCTGGTTGTCATGGCAATCAAAAGCTGAAAAACTGGAAAACTTAACAAATCTTCTTATCGGAAACCACTAGCTGGATTTGAAAATAGTTTTTACAGAAATGCTCCTTGGGTGACCCTCTACCAAATTCCTTCAAGTAATTTTGATTTGTTAAAAAACATGGCCGCCAGGGGCGGGGCAGTTTTCCTTATATGGCTTTTTAGAAAACTTTAAAAATCTTCTTGTCTGAAACCACTGGCTGGATTTTAAGATAATTTCACAGAAATGTACCTTGGGTGACCCTCTACCAAATTCCTTGAAATTATTTTGATTCTTTAAAAAACATGGCCGCCAGTGGGGCGGGCCAGTTTTTCTTATATAACTATATTGAAAACTTTAAAAATCTTCTAGTCTGAAACCACTAGCTGGATTTCAAAATAATTTCACTGAATTGGTCCTTGGGTGACCATCTACCAAATTCTTGAAATCATCCTCCAGACGAAACAGAGAGCATTTGCACATCAAGCACGCAGTAGACGGACACAAATGTCTCATTCCTAATTCTCGGTCATGGTATAAAGTCGATGGGAGGGCTGGCAAAACCATCTATGAATACCATACCACAATATGTTTTTCAACTGATATCACGCGTATAATATAAGTTGTGGTATAATGGTGTAATTCATAATTTGACTATGCATGTAAATAACTTTGCTAACTTGTTTGTTGTGGAGTATCAATGCAATATCATTAAAATCATCTCCAGTCTGACGCTACTATATTATCCGCTGACTGGATCTGATGACTTCGCATTAGGGGTCATGTTTAGATGACCTCTTCAGAAGGCAATCAAATTGTTGCCTTAAAAATGTTGTGGTATAACTTTATATATAAACCACAAAAACTATGCACGAAATTAACGCGAACTTTGGACGTTAAGTTGCCTAAGGTACCACTATATCCATTGTTATCCATGTGAAAATTAACTGCAAATGATTTATTCCCGAGGATCAGCTGGAAATGCATCACTTTCAAATACCGTGGCGAAACTTTGCTGTGCAAAAAGCAATTTCAGTTATATGCCCTGACAAAGACCAAGGAAACGATTTGACTAAACATTTGTGATACAACTATGTATGTATCTGGGAACACGAATGGATAAAACAGGTTAGTGAAGGCATTAGTGTTGATTGATTATAAATGTGACATTTGTTTTTTTATTTATTACTTACTTACTACTTATTTGAGTTGTCTTTTATCTCAGTTTGTACCCCTACATCAACAAGTACAGCCGATACCCCTTTGGTCGCCCGGAAATTATCACCAGCGATTTGGTGATATTAATTCTTATTTCGGAATCGCACCGCGATGACTTTATCACCCCGTTTTGTTGTACCGCTCCAACCGCAAACTCAAGTTCCTATGTGTAGAACTTCCGCGGATTGCAAAAATCAAGAGCCTGCCTTCACAATCATAACGAGAGAACACTGGTAGGTACATAGTGTATGCTGGAAATTGAAGAAGCTTTGCAACAGGGGTACCAGCTTCTGAAAATGTACGAAGTGTACCATTTGAAAAGAGACCGCCCAGACGACCCTCAGACGAAAGGGTTTTTTACCCGCCTGCATCAACATTGTAGAAGTTTAAACAAGAAGCTTTAGGGTGGCCAGAGTGGTGCAAGTGTGACGAAGACAGAGATATGGACGTCAGAGACTACTTCGATAGGTGTCCAGCTTGACTCAGTGTCAAAAATAAAACCCTGTCTCTGAGGGCTCTCGGCAAACTTTGTCTGAACAGGTATATGTACAATACCTTCGCATTATTAAACGTCATGATTAAAATGTGTCTAATATAGGTATAGCTTATTATGGTTTTTATACTAATTGTTTAAAGTTTCTGGGGGAAATCGGCCAGAGACTGAACCAACGAGTGTGGGAATTCATTCACGAGTCGGAGCTGAATTAATTTTACCAGCTACTGACGGATCGTACGAAAAAGGTGACAAACTTCACATTATAAACGAGGAGTACCTTAAACTAAAGTATGAGCACCAGTCCGGGTTCATACCTGAAGATATGAAAACCAACTTCTTTCTGGCGGCTTTCACGACTCGTTCGGCTTGACTTACACTGTTTGGCATTCTGGATCAGCTGGCAGACAGAGTTATCTATTACGAGGCAGACTAGTTGTGCGTATTTTGATCGTGAATATGCCATACAAAATACATTTGCTATACCAAATTATATTCACTTACAGGCAAACTAACATCAAACTGGAATACGCTTTTACAATGGCTAAGGGCCAATGGACGTGCAAGATTAGGGGGTTCAGCTTAAACTATAATAACTCACAACTGCTCAATTTTGATGTGGTCCGAGACATGGTAGGACAGGTAGAACCTAACCATCCTTCTACCTAGAAGAAAAGAAAACTGCCAGATGAGTGTGAGACACGACAGAAAGTTATTGTAGTCACAAGATTCCCAGAGAAAAATTCAACAATCTGCTTTTCAAAAAAGCAGAAAGCAAGCAATATCGGGTGTTGTACGATACGTGGGTGATATTGGACAATAACGACACACTACCTTACGGATATTAATAAGAACGAGATCAGAAGATATTGAAAGGACGGAAAAGGAGCATACACTTAAAAGAAATGTTTGTCCAGAACCTTACAGATCATTCTCCAGAAGGGACGTCGTGCTAGGTCATATTAGAAATGTACACAGCGTTTTGCTGCCTTCGCCACAAAGTTGTATTCAAAATGCACAGCCGCCCGAACAACAGGAATATATATGAGACACCCCGCAGTCGCGGCAATATACGTATGACCTGCCATCGCTGGGCTAGGTACTACACGTGCAGCCGCCTCCAACTCTGCGGGACATATCGCTCCTACCCTTGGAACAGTGTTCAAGCATCATGATCATGTTCCAGAAAAATGAGATGGACTTTTAACTTTCTTCAACAGCTAGAGTATTTATTACAGGTACCACCTAGGAATGTTATGTACTGCTACGGTATTGATCAAATCCTGTTCGAAAACATGGAAAGACTACTGTCTAATATTACCTTACATCAGGGCTTACCTTCCGCGTCGGAGATAGAAGAATTAAGGGGAGGCAAACACGACCTTTATCATACTTGACGACCTCATGCACGATGTGCTGGAAAGCAAAACCGGCGAATTGTTGTTTATGCAAGGCTGTCATAAAAAAAGTGAGCATCGTGTTTGTCACTTTATGCACATGTTAAATCAGCCAGAACCATCGCCCTAAACTGTTGGTGGTACATGTATATGGTACTTTTCAAGGACATTTAAGGTGCTTCCCAAATCCAAACTTTAGGATGCCAACTGTTTCCGAGGAAGTCATGTTGTTTTATGGAGGTTTTTGAAGACGCCACGAGCACACCGGATACCTTCTTATTGATTTGATGCCGAGAGGCTGAGATGAATACCAACTCAGAACTCGTACATTTCAGGGAGAAGATATAGTCGTATATTAGCGTTTATAAGAGACGCCTATTGCGCCAACAGCTTTTATCATGAACAAACTGTTTGAGACATCGAACAAGCAGATGCAAGGTTCACTGGAAACAAACACCGACGATCAGCTGCAAGCGTTGATTCAGATCGTGGTGAATTTTCTGCAAAAACAATTACTTATCATCTTCAGTACTCGCTATGTTGGAATGACAAAAACTGCTGTTGAGACGACTCATTGATACGTCGGTAGCTGACCGAGACAAAAGAAATTTCTAAAAGATGGTCGAAGGCAGTAACGGAATTCTTAAGAGCTGGGGAGCCTGCTTTGAAGATGTATTTGAAATGAGTACAGATAGGAAAACTATTAACAGATGAGAAATGTTTAGAATTGGAGCTGGAATGTCGGTCAACCTTTGTATTTGCTATATATACCCAGTGTTTCAGAACATCCTAAGACAGGAGAGGAAGAGAGAGAAGTAATACTGTATCTTGGATTGAGTCTTGTTAAGTTGTTTTATTGGATTTAGAAAGACAATTAATGAGAGGTTAATAAATGGTGGCGCGGGGGCATGGCTCGATAATAGCCCCGGCAAAGCGCTAATTTGCGACTTGCCGGGGCTATTATCAAGCCATGCCCCCGCGCCGCAATTTACTGACCTTATTAATACATATGTTTTCATTATCATTCATATTTGTTTCTTATGACATTCGTGTTTTCTTTATTTCCTTCAAATTTATTAAAATTCTTGTCAAAAGAAATGTAAATGCAAACATTTTTCACGCTTTATCATGTTTATTTACACCTTAACTTACAACCAGTACATGTTATGGTATTGTAAGTAAGCTTTTTTTTTTATTCTTAGAAGCGACCACAGACGATTTCATGACGCAACATGGGTGAACGTAGGTTTAAAATGTGTTTAATTTTACCTTGACATACCTACATTTGCCATACATGTAGATCTAATTTATGGTACATTTCGATATACCTATATCTCAGTTAAATATAAAACGTTTTACAATAGGAAAAATGCATTTGTATTCCACTGTTATTCCTGTGTAGGACAAGTAATGCCCAAGCAATGCAAAATGGCTTAGATACGCCTGTGGGTACTATCAAGGACATGTAGATTGTACACGTCATCACTAGTGATGTTATTTGTTTCAACAGTTCTAGAGAGTTAGATTGCTATTCTTTTTTCGTGTGGAGTTTAAATTTGGATGTATCATAATCTATCATGCATTGGTGAGGATTTATTACAAGATTTGTGTTTAAAAAAGCTGATGTGTCCAGGGTCGGATAGAAAGCAGGTAAACATCTTCACCGGTTGTGCTAATAAATCAAAAGGAGTCTACAGGACATGTTAAAGTTCCAGCCTAGGAATTGTAATGTAAAAGTGGTAGGACTGTAGACTCGGTCAGGAGCATTCATGATGCGGATTTAGTCTTACTAGCAAAGCACCTCTAATGCTAAACCATTGATGGTGTTTGGTGCTTGTTGGCTCTATCGGCAAAACAACAGAACTTCTTGATGCCACAGGTATTTTTGCCTCTCTTTACTTTCTATTTTAGTTTTGTGCAGATATGTTCTATCCAGTGTACAGCAGTGTCCGACATGTTAAGCTTCGTATAGGTGTTTGAGACTGCTATAAGGCTGTCTCAAAATTTTGAGTTCCACGTTGTCAGCCATCTTTTTCATGAAGTGACGTCAGAGGCATGCGTGCGAAAGATCGGCGGGGCAATTATCATAATCTGCCTTGCTGTGGCGGGGCACTTTTCGATAATAACATTTGAGGAGCAATAATGGGGACGTTTTACGTACAAAAATGTTACTATTTATAGTAACATATGTATTAATAGTTGTTACAAATAATAACGCAAAGTACTAGCACAGAATGGTAACGTAACATAACGTGACAGAAGGAACCAGAAACACTAAGGATGATGTAATGAAATTGATCACCAGAAAGCATGAAAACATCAACTATGTGATGAAAGCAAATGAGCATCAATGCCAACCACAACAAGCCAGAGAACAGATGAAAAACACAGGATAAAAAAAGTAAAACAGAGGAATAATGTAAATACTTATTAAACAAGATTCTGTGTTTGATAAACACACATGCCCCTGGTTGGTGCTGGGTAGCCCATTTCTTGGTCCAAATTAGGTCAAGGTCAAGGTCAAAGTGAGGTTTGGTGATATGGGTGGATTGGGAACGGTCATAAGTAAAAACTGTGTAAATATCTAGGTGTTGTAGTAAGCGGTGTTGGTGCTATGCGAAACGGTAAAATCTAGTTAACCAAGAAATGGCACTTTTGAATTATTATAAGTCCAAATTAGGTCAAGGTCAAAGTAAGATTGGGTGATATGGGTGGATAGGGAATGGTCATAAGCAACAACTGTGTAAGTATCAAAGTGTTGTAGTAAGCAGTGTTGGTGCTAGACGAAAACGGTAAAATCTACTTAACCTTGTCACGGACGGAAGGACGGACAAGATGATCACTATATGCCTCCTGCATCAAGATGCCGGAGGCATAAAAAAAGAAAACAGAAAAGAAAATATATGTTGAAGACAGAGCATGTATTTTGTACAAGACCTATGTTATGGTTGTGAATACTTCGTTTGTTCATTGTTGTAAAAACTTCTTTTTGTTCAACAATGCTGATATTTTTGGAATTTAAATCAATGATTATTGTTTAGCCAGAAGTCTTAAGTGACAGACTGTAATAAATGTCACAGTAGAAAATGTGACAACCTTTCTTTTCACAAAACGAATTATAGGTAATAATTTGTATGGTTTCGATGCATGACAGATCTTATTATAGATTGTTGTGATTATTACTTCATAGACCAATATCCGCATCGCATCCAGGTATTATTATTATGTCAAGTGAAATGTGACAAGAGGCATTTTACACCTTTTTTATCCAAGCCGTCAGCTGCTCGAACTTGCCAGGTGCCGCTCCTGTTTTTATGGGCTGGACTTCTCATCCATTTACTCTTTCTAAGATTTTTAATTGGCTAGGTCAATAAACCAAAGGTGTTAATAGCTAATTTTGATTGGTTACAAACATTATAGACCAATCCGGGTTTTGCCACGAATAGTTGAAACTCCTCCCCAGCTATTGTTGAAGGATTAATTTGCATTCATCGAAAATCACAAACATTGCCACGTGCTCATTTAAATATCACAAACATTGCCACGTGCTCATTTAAATATCACAAACATTGTTCTTTTTAATACGATTGTTATTTGTGGAAGCGTCAATTATTAGGTTGATATAAAGAATAGCGTTTCCATTGTAAAGTCACTCAGTGGCTGGTCCATGGTCTAGACGTAACGCACTGGCTTCACATCCCAGGCGTCACAGGTTTGAGCCCCTGCTACACCCTAACCTGCTAACTCGTCTTTTGCATGAGACGTTAAACCGAGGTGCAGTGTACTAGATGTTTTAGACCGGGCACTAAACTCTGGAACGGGGCGTCTCCTGTATCTTGCACTAAACCCCGTAATCCAACTAACAAGTCTTCTGGCGGCGATGGCCATATGGGAGAGAATCCCCGTGCACTCAATAAAAATGTACTACACACACACACACACACACAAAGTCACTCAACATTAGACTTTCCTACAATGAACATTAAAACCGGAAATACTACTTCTTCTTGGTTTTAGGTTAGACTGATGTTTCCTTGATTTTTTACTATTTTCAAGTATAGACTTTGTTCTCTTCTGATGTTGAAAATATTCTAAATTAATGTACAACTGAACCTAAAATCTGATTAATGTCTATTTTGAAACAGTGTTGAATAGTATTACATTTAAACTTGTGTTTGTGTAAATATAATGTAAATTGATTTGATAGTGATTTTAATAAGTATTTTGATGTATTATAAAATAATCAAATATCTTTATTATAGATCATGTGATACAATTAATTTGTCAAATTCAAATAATTAATAGTTATAAAATGTGCTTGTGATTTAAATCTAGATGACATCCGTTTATGCAACATCTATATATTAACATTCATGTTAGTAATTACATAAATGTTATATAATATTGAAGTATATTTGTGGCGTGTCGTGGAAAAACCGGGCTTAATTCACGTGCGAAAAGTGTCATCACGGATCAGCCTGTGCAGTCTGCACAGGCTTATTCAGGACGACACTTTCCGCTTTTATGGTATTTTCTGTTTTAAGGAAGTCTCTTTTTAAACATAAATCCACTGTAGGCGGAAAGTGCAGTCCTGGATTAGCCTGTGCTGACAGCACACGCTAATCAGGGATGACACTTTGAACACATGCATTAAGCCTTTTTTCCCAGGACACACCTCATTTCATGTTACTTGCATGTTCTTTGGTATGGATTTGATATGACTCAACATTGGACTTTGCTACAATAAACATCAAATAAAACGGAATGACTACTTTTTCAATCTTGATTTTAGATAATCTCAGAAGGGTAGACAATGCAAAGGCTTAACAACGCAAGGGCCACGACTGGTACACTCATAATCTAAGTCATAACAACACTGATCTGCAGGCTACACAATGGGAAATAGAACTCTGTAACATAACCAAGGATGATTTACAAGAACTCAGTAATTATGAGTGTCAACAGATGTTCTAAGCTGAGGAAAGGAGAAGATGAGACCAAGACAGACGATTTAACATATATTCTTCTCCCCTGGATGTCGGAGTCAGGTTCGCCATCATTCTGACCAATGTCCCGATATTTTCCTTGCACACACCTCGATTTGCAGATCTGATGCACATTTCACTGCTTTTTGCTTGAATTGATAACATTTGACTTTACTTAAAGACTAGTTTTTAAACTAGTGGAAACTTTTATGCTGATTTTACATGTGTTAACAAATTACATTTTAACTTTGGCTGACCAAAAGTATTCAAACAAGGGGGGACTTCTATGCTGCACATCTTTGCAATACAAAAATACACATTCTTTTAAATGTTGTTCTTTAATAATTATTGTTTATTAAATATGTTAGTGTAACAACATTTTAATCTATAATCCATCATATATATTGTAATTGATGTTCTCTAATTTATATACAAAGAATTAAGCTCTTCGAATGACTCAATGCCATTCTCATTTAATATGACACGGAAAAATGCTCATTTAATAATAATGTGTGTTATTGTAGTATCATTACTTACTTGTATTGTTACATTCAAAAAAAATATATAAGGCAATATTGTGTTTAGAAGTAGCATCTGGCATTAGTGGTATTTTATTGGACGTAATGTACTTGCCCTATGTCCCCATCTAACCTAGACATTCAAACACCAAATGAAATCAGGGATTTGGAGATTAAACTATAAACGCTAGTCCCTAAAATAAGATTTTGCACTATTGATTCCAGGAAGTAAATATTCACAAAGTCGTTATAATAATTATTCACAAAGTAATCACACAGAAGTTTCACACAGTAAAGTTTAAATTAAATCCCAAGACTGTACCTCTCTTCCTTCAATATCCCTAACTTCACTAGCTGTCCCCTCAATAGCTGAACCTTAAATACTATTTTGTGAGGAAGATGACAGATTGATTAAATGTGTGAAAGATGAAAGTAATAGAACAAAAATGAAAAAATGCCAAAAGACAGATACGAGGAAGTAAGCTAAATGATAAGCATCGCATAGCCCTTAGTATCATTGATGAACCTCAGACAATTAACACCGATATTAAGATATTGACAATTTGGCAGTGACCAATGCTTAGAACAATACCAATGCATTTTGTAACAGACCTATTAAAAAGTAATAAACATAAAATAAGATTGAGCAAAATATTAAAGCCTTATATGTGTAATTAAAAAATAAAATCACTCTATTAATAAATAATATAATTATTATTCAATAATAGAAAGAAATTGTTAATTTTGCAGCATATGTAACATATTTTCTGATCAGCAAAATCACAATTTCAAAATGTTCTCACAGAATAAAAAAAAGAACATTATATACAAAGAATTTAAGTGAAATTTACAAATATGCTTTATTTTATTATGTAACACATATGTACCTAATATAATGTTAATATGAGAAGTCAATCTTAGATATTGTCCAGAAAACATGATTTTAGAGATTTTAAGTCGAAAAGGGGCCATAACTCTGTCAACATTTGGTGGTTTGTAAGTCGAACTCGACCTGTACTTTAAGATGTTAAATATGCCTAGTAAAAATTATATATATCTGTGAAGCCTTTCATGAGACAGTGTATTTAAAAAAATAAGTTCAATAGGGGCCATAACTCTGTCAACATTAAGATTAATTGTCCGGAAACTGTGTTTTTAGGGAATTAAAGTCTAAAAGGGGCCATATATTACAAGAGCTGTCAGAGGACAGCATGCTCGACTATTCGAAGTATTTCAGTTGGTACATATTTTGGATAGTGAAAGGGGCATACATTTGTTAAAATACAATATTTTTAAGTGAAGCCTTGTATGGTTTATAAATGTTTGGAACAAAAACTTTAACCACAAAGTCTATGTAAAAAGTGGGCTAACTCTGTCAAAATACAAAACATAGTTATGGGTAATGTTGCCCCTGATACTAGAGTTGATGACAAAGGCTAGGTCCAGGTTTCCAGTGAATAACTTGAGTAGTTTTGAAGAAACAAAACTTTTGAATATAAACTTTAACCAGAAAATCTATGTGGAAAAGGGGCAGAACTCTGTCAAAATATAAAACATAGTTATGGGTAATGTTGCCCCTGATACTAAAGTTGATGACAAAGGTTAGTTCCAAGTTTTAAGTGAATAACTTATGTAGTTTTGAAGTGACAAAACTTTTTAATATAAACTTTAAACAGAAAATCTAAGTGAAAAGAGGGCATATCTCTGTCAAAATACAAAACAGAGTTATCGGTAATGTTGCTCCTGGTACTATATTTGATGATAAAGGTTAGGTCCAAGTTTCAAGTGAAAAACTTATGTAGTTTTGAAGTTACTAGACTTTTGAATAAACACTTTAGCCAAATTCAGATGTGGACGCGCCGACGCCAGGGGTAGTAGGAAATTTCACCTATTCTTTGAAAAGTCGAGCTAAAAATCTGTCAACATTTAATGGTTTGTAACCAAAAGTCCAATTAAACCTGCCTTTTATGATGTTACACATGTGTATACCAAAAACTATTTGAATATGTCAAGCTTTCTTGAGTTTTCATACAGAAATCATGTTTTAAGAGAATTAAGGTCGAAAAGTGACCATAAATCAGTCAATCTTTAGTGGTTTGTAATCAAAGTCGAACTTGACCTGTATTTTATGATATTACACATGTGTACGAAAAATTATTTGAATATACCAAGCCATTCTTAAGTCATTGTTGGAAACCATGAAAACCAACAGACCAACCCATTGACTGATCGATGGACCAACAAGCTCACACCTATATACCCTTACTAAACTTTGTTTGTGGGGGTATAATAATCAGCTGGTCCACGAGGACAGTGGACTTCTGCTCATTGTTGAAAATTTTGAATCGATATACAATTGGCACAATTAAATTCCCGCACATTGTAGTAATTCCGTTACAGTAACTGAATGGATGCAAAGCCATACTAAAAGGCAAGTGCAAATGTTTGCAATACAGCTACAAACTAAGCAAAGGCTTGCAAAGCCATTAACATGTGTTCACAATGCGAAGCTCTTCATTCAATATGAAAGTGGAGGAGTTTTCCTGAAGGATGTATTACAGACACCCTTAAGCATATAGCATTCCAAAAACAAAACTCCTGCTAATTGGAAAACCACTCAATCTTTCAAGTTGCCATGCTAGCTTTAAACAAAGATATACAGACCTGCACTCAACAGACATTTCCATCTTTGGTTGAATGCCAACAGAATGCAAACCAAAGCAGCTGACTGCAAAAAACACCAGATCATGATTGTAAACACCGCATGACATGGTGCAGTAATAAACTGCACGTCTTTTATAAGCAGTGCTATTATCAAAACTTGTGTTCAGTTGCTCTATGAATAAACATTGCTTTCATGAATAGTCATGCATACACTAAAACATACCTATGGCAAGGAATTCTTTGACAAACACTCCTTCATTTGAACTGACCCTTCTCAAAAAAGTGTTTTTAATACACATTTAATGCATATTAAATGCTGTGGTATTGGCACCGTATTTTTCTGCATTAAATGCATATTAAATACACCTTTAGTACACTTGTGTATTTTTCTGTACTTTTTCTGCATTTTTTATAACAAAAAGTATATTAATGCACTAGAAAATACACTTAAAATACACTTTAAATAAGTGTATTTTTTGAAGATATAGTGTATTTTTCAAGGAGAAAAATACACTTTAAATGCTCGTGTGATAATGCAGGAAAAATGCAGAAACAATAAATTTTATTTCTGAAATAAGTGTATTTTGTCTGCATTTTCAAGTGTATTAACTGCATATTAAATGCAGAAAAAACCCGGTGCCAATACCGCAGCGTTTGATACGCATTTAAATGCGTATTAAATACACTTAGTCAAGAAGGCGCGTTTTACAATTAAATTTGTAATGCTCTTGAATACAATAATACGTTAGTCTTCTTTAGATGTATTCTGTACAAGGTCCCAATGACTAGAAAACTGTATTTTTTTCTGAACTGGGAGGAAAAACACTTCCCAATTCTAACAAATTATTCTACATATAATTAAAGAAGTTAGGCTGTATTGTCTTGGCATAATATTAACATCAACACACAAATAATGTGTGTTATCTGTCAGTGGTATAAAAACACTTCCAACGATTCGGTCAGCATCTACAACTAGTGGCATGATAAATGATCATTAGTACACAAATATTTGCTGCATTCAATATTCAACTTGATTTAATTTCTGTTGAAATACATTCAATTCACACACACAGTTTACCAATTTTCAGGATTCCTAAGCTCCAAATGTCCCAGTCTGATATCTACCAGATCGTCCCCCAAACCTCTGCCAAAAAATGCTGGCATACAAAACAAATTTCAAAATTTCCATGTGAAAACCTCTGAAACATGTAACACAAATCTTTGGTTGAATTGCAAGCTTCCTGCTCAGGTGATTATGAATTACCAACCTGTCATCAGTTCATGAATTGCCAGGCGCATAATGGCCATTTTACTGACATGTTCAAACATGTAGCCTGTCTAACTGGACTGGATACTGATCAGTTTGAACCCTTCTATTTAAGCTGATTCTGGCCAAAGCCTTGCAGCTTATTCAGACATTAGCAAGTCTGTTTCCTTGGAAGAACAAGTACTCTTTGATGTCTTGAATCCTCCATGAAAGGATCTTACTCATGATCATTGACTGCCGATTCTGTATCATCTACACCTTTGCAACAAACTCTAGGCATATTCCATGTGTGCCAACTTTAACGCATTGTTAACTTGAGCTGTAATAGTATATGAAGATAATGTATTTTATTACACCTCATGTGACCACTCTGTGTAATTTGTCCATAGACCAAAAATTATATCACAGGGTAATATTTTTTCATATCACCCTCGAGTGGAGCTAAAAATAGAACAGCTATTTTTTTTTCAAAACAAAACAAAATTGAACTACTACACAACATTTACCTTCAAAGTGCTGATGTCAATCCACTGCACTTTACAATTAATATCCAGCTACAAGCATTTGCAATTCCTTTTGTATCCACAAAGCTTAACATTTTTTACTTCAATTTCACGTGAGCTGTGCTAACCAGAAACGCAGAATATCAGTCCATTAAAAACTGGTTTGTGGCATCACTGCACAATTTGTTTACAGATTATGCCACACATTTATCCATTATGTGATCTGAATATCCATGAAACACTTTTCATCAACTGTAAATTATTCTTTTTTGAATCACACGATAACATTCACCGTATTTCGCAATGTATATAACTGATTTAATCTAACGCGCTGTAGAAACTTCATATCGACCACACCATCTTTTAAATTGACACGTCTAAATATAGCGGTACACACTCAATAGTCATCCTGGTAAAAGGTTAAGGTCATGTCGGCGAAGCTTAGGAAAGTACGGTAGGCTGACTCTGCAATGTTTTAACTAGATAACTATTGTATTGTGAAATGGTAATGTAGAGCCTCGGCTTATGTAGCATTTATTACTAGAGTCTACATTAAAGTAATGGTGAAATTTTGTTTACGAAGCTTATCATTTCAATGTGTTATACGGATTGTTTGGTGTAATAAAATAAATAACACATGGCTGAGAGGCTGATATCAATAATATCAATCCTTGTGCACACGTTACCGCCTCGGTTGATATAACACTGATTCCTATACAGTGTTGTGATTGCAATACATTGCAATACGTTTTTGGCTGTACTATTGTACTATTGCAGACAAATAAATGATTACCTATTACAAGTTTAGTTCTTCTGGTTAAAAAATATGTTGCTGACCAACTTGTGCAATATGTTTCAATCTCCAAGACATTTCAAAAGAGGTGAATACAAAATCACAAGAAATATCTTTAAAAATAATATTCAATATTGGTAACAACTAAGCCTGCAAAGAACATAAATGTACATGACTTTTCCTGTATCCAAATTCCAAGAAAATGCTTTGAACTGTAAACTTGCCATGTTTATGACTAATGAATCTAATCTTACTAACAAACTATATGTTTAGCAACATTGAAATTGCAGTTTTCTACTCAATTTTCAGTTCTGAAGCTTTATTAAAGATGAATCTATATTTCTGCACATCCATTTTCTCAATAATACTTCATGTAACATTAATTCATTAATTCCATATTATGTAAATGAAGGATACCAATAGCAACAAAAGATACTGTTTAAGGGACTAAATGTGTAAAAGCAAGGTACATATTGTATCATACAATACAACAGTGTTAGTAACATTACTTGGACAAATGTAAACTCCATTAGAGAATCGAACATATAAGAGCAATCAGAAACAAGGATATCAGTGAACTGATGGATGCTCCCCAATGCTCTTTGCCAAGTAATGGCTAAGCAATCAGAAAGTGAAGTCCAGACAAGAATTGTGCAATCCCAAGTGAGGTTTCAACATTAGATATCTACATTTGAAGTAACATAACAATACCTTAATTCATACTTGAGCTGTTGGGCGTGACTCCACCTACCCCGTATTCAATCCTAAGCGAGGTCTCAATATGAGGTATTTACATATAAAGTTTCATTAAAATATCTAAATTTGTTCTAAGTTATTGGGTGGAAACCCTTTTTCTATTTTCAGTAACAATGACCTTGACCCCACCAACATACGCAATCGCCAGCGAGGTCTAGATAAAAAGGTATCTACATATGAAGTTTTATTAAAATATCTGAATTTGTCTTCTAGGTATTGAGTGGAAACAGTTTTTTCCATTTTTAGTAATGGTGACTTTGACCTTGAACCCACCCACCCCATATGAAATCCCAAGCGAGGTCTTGATATAAGGTATTTATGTATGAAGCTTCATTAAAATATCTCAATTTGTTCTCTAGTTCTTCAATAGAAACCATTCTAATTTTAATAATGGTCACCTTGACCTTAACCCCAGCCATCACATATGCAATCCCATGTGAGGTCTCAATATAATGTGTCTACATATGAAGTGTCATTAAAATATCTCCATGCGTTATAAAGTTATTGAGCAGAAACTGTTTGTCTATTGTCTAGTAATGGTGACCTTGACCCCACCCACCCCATCAGCAATCTTAAGTCAGGTCTCGATATAAGATGCCTACATATGAAGTTTCATGAAAATATCTCCATACATTCTCAAGTAATTGAGCGGAAACTTTTTTTTTAGTAACGGTGACCTTGACCATGACCCCACCCACCCAATCAGCAATCCCAATGAGGTCTGAATATAAGATATGTAAATATAAAGTTTCATTAAAATATCTTGATGCGTTCTTGAGTTATTGAGCGGAGACCATTTTTCTATTTATAGTAACATTGACCTTGACCCCACCCACACCATATGCAATCCTAAGCAAGGTCTATCATTGTATTAAGTTTCATTAAAATATCTCAATGCATTCTCAAGTTATTGAGCGAAAACCGTTTTTCAGTTTTTAGTGACCTTGACCTAGACCCCACCCACCCCATATGCAATCCCAAGCGAGGTCTTGATATAAGGTATCGATGTATGAAGTTAAAATATCTTGATGCATTATTAAGTTATTCAGCGAAAACCATTTTTCTATTTTTGGTAATGGTGACATTGACCCCCTCAACCACATATGCAATCCCAAGCGAGGTCACAATATATAGTATCTATGTATGAAGTTTCATGAAAATAGCTCAATCCGTTCTCAAGTTCGAGAGCGGAAACAAAAAGTTGACACCGCCAAACCCCTCCTGCCCACCCACCCGCGCAACGACATACCTCAATCTAATAACCGAAAAATAAAAATCAAACAATTTGGGGTGGGGGTAAAAAATCATTGAAGCGGAGCATCTTGGTAGAATGAACACCTCTTGTTAATGAAGGTTCCCATAAAGTATAATTTAATCCTGGCTAGTATAGTTGCTGAGAAACAGTCCAGACAAGAATTTCGCACTATACACTAATTTCAGCAACCTTCAAAGTCCCATAACTCCAAGGAAAATCACTGCAAGGGAACGTTCTGTACTTTGCACACCTCATTTTGATAATGAAGCATCACATATAGTTTTATTGTATTCTGGCCAGAAGTTGTGGAGAAATAGCCCAGACAAGAATTGTGCACTATGTTCTAATTTCAGAAATCTTCAAAGTCCCACAACTCTTAGAAAAATCAATGAAGCAGAACCTCCTAAGTTTGTGCACACCTCCTCTTGATAATAAAGCTTCCTATAAAGTTTAATTTAAATCTGTCCAGTAGTTGTGTAGAAATAGATTGGACAAAAATTGAGCACTAAATACTTGTTTCTGAAATCTACAAAGTCACATAACTCTTAGAAAAATGATTGAAGTGGAATGTTCTGGTTCAGTGCACACCTCCTCTGGGTAATGAAGCTTCCTGTGAAGTTTCATTGAATTCCAGCCAGTAGTTGGGTAGAAATTGAAAATAATTGTGCACTATTAAATGCTTATTTCAGAAATCTTCAAAGAACCATAACTATGAGAAAAATCATTGAAGCGGAACACCCTGGTTCACCTCTTGGTAATGAAGCTTCAAATAAAGTTTCATTGAATTCTGACCAGTAGTTGTGAAAAAATAGATTGGACAAAAATTGTGTACTAAATGCTTATTTCAGAAATCTGAGAAAAATCATTGAAGGAACCTCCTGGTTCAGTGCACACGGCCACCTCCTCTTGGTGATAAAGCTTCCCATGAGGTTTCATTGAATTCTGGTAAGTAGTTGCTGAGAAATACTCTGGACAAGAAAACGGGACGGATGGACGGACAGACAAAGCGGCGACTATAAGCTCCCCCGAAAATTGTTCGGAGAGCATAAAAATGACAATTGACGATGATTATTCTTCCTTGTGAAAATACATTCACGATCTATGATTATGTAACCAGATACTCACAATGCTGACATCAAAATGTAAACAAGAAAAAGGTCCAAAAAACTAGACTTTGTACTATCAATCCAGAGAAGTTTCGTCAATATCCAGCCAGGGGTTATAGAACAAGCACAGACAAGTTTGGCTATGTGAAAAACTTCAAAGGGCCATAACTGAAATCCGCCAACCAGGACATGCCCACAATATGCATAACTAGACTTGGTACTGATCAATCCTGTGAAGTTTCATCAAAATCCAGCCAGGGGTTATGGAGAACAAGCACAGACACGGTCTCAATAGTAAAAACTTCAAAGGGCCATAACTCCGCCCGAATTCTGCTGATGACGACATGCCAACAAATACGCACAACTTGACTTGGTACTAAACAAGCCTGTTAAGTTTGGTCAAAATCAGACCAAGGGTAACAGAGAACAAGCACAACAAACTTTTTTTTCACCAGTTCAGACATCCATCCTTCCAGACTGACATACATCTTTCCAGCACCCAGTTAACACGTCTCCCTACCACTACCACCGTCTCCCTACCCACTACCGTGGTGGAAGACATAATTATTTAAACCCTAGCTATTGTTACCTTTTATACATATCAAATCTCTTTAATGTTAAGTAAAACACACTCCCTTTTTTGAGCCATTTTACTTTTTTTTCACTAAGGAAATTATTATATTTATTTATTGGGATCTATTGGACAGTTGCTCATAATTTAGCTTCTGAAGACAGCTAAGCTAACCACAAATGTATTGTAATTTCCCTATAAATGCACATGCCCTATTTAGCCAGAAAATGTGATTTACAGTTAATGGCAAATATTCTTTATCTCTTCTTACAGCAGCTTTGCATGTTGTGTACTAATATAAGTTATTAAGATGTTTATGCAATGATAAAAAATTCAATAGTTTCTCTGATCATCACCACAAAATGAATCATGAATTTTACAAAAAATACAAAGATGATCTAACATCAACTCTAATTGGAAAATTTATATTATATTTTCATTTAAATTAATGTCAAATTCGAACTCGAATGGTGTTTATTGAAAACATACATGAACAAAATTTTCTGTTGCAGAACGAATTAACATTTTGAATAGTGTATGAGCATGCATTAAACCAATCATGGAATTGTAACATGGACAAGGCAATTTAAAGGCAGTGTGGGTCCTGAAAAAGCATGCATGCAGACACTGATGCACGATTTTAAAGGCAGCGTGGGTCCTGAAAAAGCATGCATGCAGACAAGTATGCATGATTGTAAATTAGAGGGTGCGGAAACATTCACTAAAAACTTAAATAGTCTGTTCAACAAACTGCTTTTGGTTTCTCTTACATGTTGTAATAGATATCGGAAAGGTGTGATGACGACAAAACAGTAAATTTAAAGAAAATATCAAATTGATTACTACAATAAATTGATTGAAGAACGCGTCATTGGCAACAAAATGTATCTGCTTTAAGATACTATCTGTTTAAGAAAATCAAAATGTTCGCCAAATTTAGACAGGGTGCATTCAGACGTTTTGTTGTCCAAGTGTGAGGTTAACCTAGTCCTTTAAACTGGTTTAAACCCCTTGTCCCAGTGTGAGGTTAACCTAGTCCTTTAAACTGGTTTAAACCCCTTGTCCCAGTGTGAGGTTAAGCTAGTCCTTTAAACTGGTTTAAACCCCTTGTCCCAGTGTGAGGTTAACCTAGTCCTTTAAACTGGTTTAAACCCCTTGTCCAAGTGTGAGGTTAAGCTAGTCCTTTAAACTGGTTTAAACCCCTTGTCCAAGTGTGAGGTTAAGCTAGTCCTTTAAACTGGTTTAAACCCCTTGTCCCAGTGTGAGGTTAACCTAGTCCTTTAAACTGGTTTAAACCCCTTGTCCCAGTGTGAGGTTAACCTAGTCCTTTAAACTGGTTTAAACCCCTTGTCCAAGTGTGAGGTTAACCTAGTCCTTTAAACTGGTTTACACCCCTTGTCCAAGTGTGAGGTTAAGCTAGTCCTTTAAACTGGTTTAAACCCCTTGTGATTTGCACTGACCATTCCTAGGTGGTAATCCCAGTTGTAATATTTGTGTTTTAAGTTTGTGGTGTTTTTCACATTGTGTATGCTGTTTATGGGCAATTGGTCACTTGCCTGAAATAGAGAATACTAGGTTTTTAAAAAGTGTTGAATACAGATAAGTTTATTTAGCGAGGTTTAGAAAACCTAAACTTAGGTTTTCGTGCCGAGCAAATAAACATATTTGTGTTCAACACTTATCTGGTATTCTATTTATCCAATCATTTTCTGTCTTTATTTTGAAATATGAATTTAACTAAATTTAAAGCTTAAAACTAATTATAGTTAACACACGTAAAACTGGGGCTGAATGTGAAGGTGAGTCAGTTATTTTTTATCAGTTGGAATTCAGTCTTCGAACATCGTATGCATTGCGTTTTCTTTTGTCGACGTCATTCGTCAGGTAGTTGTTTGTTGCAAAAGACTGTGTGTATCTTACATGTCAGTATCAACATAATGATATGTATTTGAAGCATGTCCATTAATTTATTTACAATAATTTGTATACGACCCATTGCAAGTGCGAGAATTGTGTTGTGTTGGTCATTTATGTCTCGGATTATTTGACAATGCCTTTATGGTCAACATTAGCAATTTCTGTTGATGCATGTATTAATATGCAGTACATTTCAACGCTTTATTTTGTAGGTAAACTGAGCTGGAATGGGGTGGCTTCACTGATCATGCAAGAGCTCCATGAAAGAAAATAGATGGATGTAAAGCAGGCAACAGAGTTAAATGGCACAAGCACACGGCATACATTTATGAATGGCGAAGACACGTAGCATACCGATGGAATATCTGTATACGTGATATTTAAGACGGATATTCTAACAGAAAACTTATTTGACTGAAAGTTGAGGAATCCAACTGACGTTTACTTTGTGTATATTTTTATTTTTCAATAGAAAAAAAAAAATCCTCTGGTATGAGTAGTTTGTGTACACAGAGGTATTATATTGTCTATATGCTAATCTGCAAAATCTTGTTAGTTTATAATGAAATACACGATGTGCACTTTTGTTTCCTTAACTCGATACCAAATATATTCAAATGTTTGTAACATATAGTTACATATTTTTATGCAGTATAAGGGCATATCAGACATATAAATGTAGCAGAAGTAAAGAATATTCTTTACAGGACCACATTTGTTAATTTGTGATCGACGCATTTAGTTTGCTCGTCGTAAACAAATTTCAGAACAGGCTATAAATTCTCTTCTTCTTTTTTTGAGAAAGTGCCAGCCAACAAGACTAAAACAATTGACTTTCAATCTTGCAAATAGTAACAATATTAAGATTATGAACATGAAGATTATGAACATTTATTTACATAATAATTGAAAATCATCACATGTCTTAACACTTATATACGTTATTTAGAACAATTGATATTGATCAATCACTTCATTTTTAAACAAGAAAGTCAGCTTCATATGCAGTATTCAGTATTATAATTGTTTAAAAATGCTCTTCAAAATCAACATAGAATAAATGTTGACATCATAAGTATTTGTATTTGGATTAAAAAAATACAATGAACCTGTGTATAATTACAATGTATGTAAAATTATTTGTTGACATGTGTGGAAATTTTTATTTAATAAAACTATTTTTAAATAGTACTTGTTTATTATTTATAAAACATAAATGGTTAATGCATGTAATATATTCCCTGAATGGGATCCAAACATTCACATGTTTATAAGAGAGCATGACATAAAATGAGAAAATTATTTAAAATCTCATGACATTCTACTTGTACAAATACAATAATAATTACCCACAGAGTGATGGTCAATATTGTATTCATCAATATTTCAAATAACCATATGCAGACTTTCACATTAGCTTTGGTGAATGTGCCTGAAAATTAACAACAATTTAAGCAGTTTGAATTCATTTTTATTGAACAAATATATATTTGATGTGCTACAATACTATTTTTGCACATTTATCTTATATTAATTCATTTAACATATTCCCAAAGTGAAATACAAGCATTTGTATGTGGTGATTATAAGATGACAAATACTATATATATAATGATGAGAAGAATGTTTATAAGTTCATGACATTCTACATGTACTAACAATAATACTAAACCAAATATATAGTGATGTTCATATAAATTTTTCAAATCCTCCGCAAAGAAAGGTAACCCTACTTAGCAATTAAATTTTCCAGTGAAGACAGACAGTAAAACTGGGAATACCATGTATCTACAAATGCACATATATGTCTGTATTTATTCATATATACCCGGTACATGTAGATCATTATTATATTGTTAGGCAGATAAACATTTTTTACATGGAGATATAACGTCAAGTACAATCTATACAAATTAAGCATTCACATAATAAATATTATAATTATATTATTTACAATTTAATTACAACATCACCTTTAAAAATTAACAGATGAAGTACAAGGTCCTTGTAATTTACATAACACATCTGTCGCTTCCATGCTTTTGCTTTAAAAACAGAACTGAACAGTGCGTGAACAGTGTTCAAGACCAATCGCCAGTTTATTGAAATCGTTTTGATCTTTGATGGTTTGCTCACTGAAAAACAATAACAACAGACAATGTTAATAAACCAATTGTAAGTAAATAATTAAACGAAATCATGTTATACCAGTGCTTGAGTGCTTGTGACAAAGTGTTAATTCCAGTCTTTAATAATTAATAAAAAGATATATGATATCCAAAACAAATATCCTAAACTAGGTGATCATACATAGTCTAATACTTACCTCAATGCCTGTTGATCGTACAGCGAATAAATCAGTCAGTATACTTGTGTTGTGATTATACATGTCATACGAGTACTGTATGTTACTTAAGATAGCATTTAGTAAGTACATATTTGACAGGAAACATTCAGCATTTCGTAATAATCAATTGATTTGTGGCAATAAGCAAATTGCAATTGTCATTTAGCAATTGTCAATTGTCATTTAGCAATTAGCATGGAACACGGGCCTTCCATACATTATAATGGGCATGTTTGCTGTATTCAACAAGGTGTTATCCCACAGGTGTTATTTGGTCAATGCAGGTGTGATGATGGGATAAAAATACATACTTTACATGTTAATAATAATTATTACTATTGTTTCTTTCCTGATTTTGAAACTGGAGTTTCATTTCTTTAATATTCAAGGTATTTTGGCAAGATCTGTTGATAATGTTCAGCAGAGAGCATTGGATCCTGTGTGCTTCTCAGATTACTGTTTTAAGATTAGTGAAAGTACTGCTCCTTCTCCAATCCATGTGTAAAACTCATTAACAATTTCACAATGAGCTTCTGAAGAAATGAATTGCAACTTACTCCACAACAAAATACCTTGTATTACTTTCACAGCCTGCTCTGTAGGTGGGAATGAGATTTTTGATATCAGCATGGATGCACAGACTAATGAATTGTGAATCAATTTTAATAATAATTGGTTACTGAATGGGCCTGAAACTGTTGGTGGAAAAACAAGAGACGTTCAACTGCTTAATTCATATTAAATATCAATTACAATGAAAACCAAAACGCTGTACCATCTTCGATTTTGCTTTGTTCTCATGGGGCTAATATTGAAATTTCTTCTTCAGTTTTGTAACCACATTTTAATATTATTGCTTTTCAACTGAGTTTCTCAATTTGGAAAACAACAGCTTAAGAATGCTGGGAATTTCATTCTCAAAACCAGGTGGGTCCACATAGCATCTTTCTAACAGGACAGTGAACCACAGAATCGTGACCAGAGGATTATTATCAACAATTGTAATTTAACGAATAAATTATTGAATTGTATCTTGACATCTTTAAATTGCTTCCCTTTGGTATTCATTTTGTTTTGCTATATTATTCATGAACTCTTTCTGTGTAAATGGTTTTATTAACATTTTCCATTATTTTGGTCTCAGGAGATCCAATGCCAATGCTGGATCAAGAATATATTTCGTCAGCAAATGCTGACATGTATGTCTACGGAAAAAAGTTGCAAAATCACAATCATTCCTGTTGTGCTTAAGGGGATTGAAAAATGGCAATCATTACAATGTTTAGAAGGTGATTGGAAAATGGCAATAATTGCGTTCAATGTTAAACAAGAAGGTGATTGGAAAATGGCAATCATTATGTAAAAAGTTAAGGTGATTTGAAAATGGCAATTATTATGTACAATGTGATGGCAATCATAATGTACAAAGTTTAGAAGGTGATTGGAAAATAGCAATCATTATGTATAATGTTGAGGTGATTGGAAAATGGCAATCATTATGTTAATGTTAAGGCGATTTGAAAATGGCAATCATAATGTACAATGTTCAGAAGGTGATTGGAAAACTAGTAATTTCAATGTTTAAGAAGGCGATCGGAAAATCGCAATCATTTCAATTTTTTTAGGGTGATTGAAAAATAGTGATCCCTCTAGTTTTAAGAAGGAGAATCTCTATCATTCCATTTCTGACAATTGCTGAAGACCTATGGGGCAAAGAGCAGACTGGCAGGTGTGATGCTTTGACCATATTCCTCACATTGGTGAAGAACATCTCATGAATCAATGGCCATATAAACATTGCACATTGATTACTCAGCTCCCTTCTTTGACCGATTATCAACATTTGAATGTTAAGAACTAATAGTTTTGTTTTGTTTTGTTAATGCTCCTCCACCTGTCCAAAATCATCATCAAACTGTGTTCTGATTACGGACATAAATCCCCGCCCTTCCAGGAAATCTTGCAGATGACTAAGTAAAATATCTGATATTCTGTCTTGAACATGATCAATTTTGTATGAGCAAAAATAAATAACTGCTAAAGTATTTATTAGAAAGGTTATTTTTTTCAGCTGTGCAACAAAGGGTGTTCATAGTGTGTTTGTAAGCCTTTCATACAAATAACGCAACCATATAGACAACAAATTATTAGTGATTTTTTTTTTCACATTTTGGTACTACCTGCATATAAAGTGAAAATTATATGACAGTAAACATTTCCAGTTACATTACATTGCAAAGTGAGTAGATTTTGTTGTGGTATGTACATATTGCTGATTTGCTGCTCAGCTCGCATCATTGATTGATTTCAAAGTGAGTACTTCTTGTTGTGTTAATACTCCACCTGCCTGGACACGTGTAGAACTCATCATCAAACCATGTCCTGGTGACAGACATAAATGCCCGCCCTTCCAGAAAATCTTGTGGATGAGTGACTTAAGTAAAATATCAGATGTTCTGCTCTGAACATGTTCAATATTGTATACATTTGAGCAAGATGTACAACCTATAATGATTATTAAATATTCATGCTCAAAATGTTTTCAAAATTGTTAGCCTGTTGGAAAATGTAACAAATATTTAAGCACTAACCGATGATTCAGAGTACCTTGGGGAAAATGTACGGCGGCATAGAGAGGACATGATAAATATTTTATTTAACACGTGCGCACGTGATGCTTTCATGTGCGCACATGTTAGCTATCATGTGCGCACATGTTAATCATCATGTGTGCACGTGTAAACTATCTTGTGCGCACGTGAAAGCATCACGTGCGCATGTGTTACTACGGCGGCATAGAGGGGACATGAGAAATATTTTATTTAACATGTGCGCACGTGATGCTTTCACGTGCACACGTGACGCTTTCACGTGAGCACATGATGATTAACACGTGCGCACGTGATAGTT
The DNA here is from genome assembly GCA_027627225.1 of Congeria kusceri. NCBI lineage: Eukaryota > Metazoa > Mollusca > Bivalvia > Myida > Dreissenidae > Congeria > Congeria kusceri. Next base: position 382,621 of record JAPFQT010000195.1, read on the forward strand.
AACAAGTGCACACGTGATAGTTAACAGGTGTGCTGATAACGCAGAACACAATACATTTTGAAAGGAATAATTTTTTGCCATTAATGCTCTAATTATGTGTACATTATGTCTTAACACGTTCAAACTTATAAATGAGCTAATTCAATTTCCAAATGGTCACGACTTGTACAAGTCCCCACGTTTTGAAATGAGTTGTGACTTTATATTTCTCTACATTGTTGGAAGGTAAAATTGTTTCTGAAGCGCATTACATTGTCTGATAAAAAACCGTGTCTACAATTGTCATCAAACATATAAAACCAATTTACCTTCTACCACTCTATACTTTTTCTACTACTTTCTGTCATTAACGCCACCTCGGTAATATAATTGGCTCTTTTTCCAACGCATCTCAAAAAAAAAGTGGCGCCAGTGATTACAGACCGTGATATATACGAGTCAAATTTGAACATTGGACAGAGAAAAAAAACACTACAGAATACTGTATAAGGTTAATTGCAGAAACTAAGAACTTGTAATTTCATGTGTATATTTTGTTATTAAATAATATTGTTGAATATAGCTAAATGTTTGATTTATTATTCCCAAAGGCCTGGAACTACTTTGTGAAATAATGCTGCTCTATTAATAAAGCCAACAAACAAACAAAAGAAGTAATATAAAGGGACATAACTTTTTCAATAATTACAAATTGATAAACAGGGAGACTACTGCTGAGTTTTTTTATTGACAAAATACTTCATGTACCACTAGACTAATTTTAGCCACTGAAAACAAATTGCTGAAACTGTGTATGAAATGTAAAGGTCGACAAATCCTGTTTCTTGTTTTATCTTACTAAGTTACATTTCCTTGGGACAGTTTTACTGTCTTGAGCAAGATCAAAATTGCAAGCACGTTACACAAGGAGCAAAGTAGGAGAAAAATGTAACATCATTATATATGATGAATTCGATATTTGACAGAAAAGACTGCATCAGTCTAATGTACCACCTATACACAGACGAACCATTGTGTACACACTGATCAAAAACTAATCTGTGAACATGCGCGTAATGCATTCTGGGTAATTAAACTACTTCTTACCCATGTTACATTCTCAAGTTGGTTCACTGACCCACGTAGGCAATGACAACGGTTAATATGTGCAGTGTTAAGTCAAAATTTTAAACTGTAACAGTATTTAAATTATTATATTATTTCAGTGAAGTTTTTGCCTGGTTATATTGAATCTTTTTTGTATGTATTTGTTCATGTGTATAAATAGATTGTATAATTATATATATATATATATATATATATATATATATATATATTTTTTTTTTTTTTTTTTTTTTTTTTTTTTTTCTCAAGTCAAACTAATGTTTATGTTTTGCATCTGAAAGTCAACTTATTAAACCTTTCATATAATATATATACTTTTAACGTAAATCAAAAGGCTTATGAAATAGCAACTAGGTCTTTTGATTAATTTACACCAGCAATGGAATGTCATGATTAGCATAACAAGTGTTTTACAAAATTCAGACACACACGAAACGCGATACTGCAAAACACGATACTATGAAATGATGGGATACTATGAATAAGGCGGCTGGTCCCGTCCGTTTTCCTTATACGTTTAACAACAAAAAGACTACGGAATTCCCGATACTACAAAAGATGCATTACTAAGAAAAATTTTCTGGTCCCAACATAATGTTTGGATTGAAATGTTAACACGATAGTACAAATTACATTGTCACTGAGACATTTCACATCTCATGCCCTTGAAGACACCAAGCCAGTTTGTTTACACCATGTACAAAGATTGTTGTTAAAAAGTATTAAGTTACCATTTTAAGTCACTATTACGTGATTCAGTGTAAGATTATTTGCATTTGACTACAGGACATTCATGTTTGCCGATAATATGGCATGGTGAATTTGATTATTGTACCCGGATTTATACTGGTTTTCTTTACAATGCTAATACATACACAAGTGTATTGTCAAATGCATTATTAATTTAATATGTTCTCTGATGTTGGCTAAAACACTACGACCTGACTCAAATTAACATAAAATGTAAGAATATTACGTTACTTCGTAATTTCCTAAAGATGCAATACTATCAAAAAAAGAAAACTTCAAACAAATCCGTGTCATCTGTGACTATTTGTAGTATCGCATTTCGACTGTAGATAACTTTGTGTAAAATTTTATAAGATCTAGAAAGCACTTGCAGAGCACAGACATCCGCCAAGATGTGATTCTACTTAACAACTGAATTTCCCAATGATAGCTTTGATACCTTCCTTACTCCATATCCTAGTAATAAAGAATCCTTTAAGATTCCTGGACCCTAACGGTGATCTGACAATGGCAACAAATGACAATATGAGGCATGTCGTGGGAAAATCGGACTTAATGCGCGTCCATAAAGTGTCATCCCCGATCAGCCTGTGCAGTCCACATAGGTTAATCTAGGACGGCACTTTCCACCTACAGTGGATTTATGTTAAGAAGAGACTTCCGTGAAATAGAAAATACCATAAAAGTGTCAAGTGTCATCCCGGATCAGCCTGTGCGGACTGTACAGACTGATTCGGGAGGACACTTTACGCACATGCATAAAGCCCAGTTTTCTCACAACACGCCTCATATCCTCCCTGGCGGAGGTAATACACCTCCATGGCAGAAGTAACAAAATGACATCCAATGTCTCATGGACATCTGAGGTGTCACACGGGGTGGAGCGACAAATGGCAGTTACAGAAGGATGCCTTTACTACTGAAGAAACCTATTCATAGACAACATGTTCGTCATCCAAGTCCTAATCCAGACTGTGACTTCATTTTATTTAAAGGGGTAAATTAACATGACTAAGCAGGAATACTGAGAAATTTTAATGGTAATGTTCATTTTGTAATTTTTATTAATGATGCCTATTACACTTATCTTAGTTCTAAATAACAATGCCAAAGCAATATTTTAGCAATGTTTTAAAGTATTACCCAAAATGTTATGAACAATTATTGTATCCTGTCACAAAATCTGCCCAATAACCAGGTAACCAGAAAACCTTTCTTATCTCCTTCTAATTGACCATGTAACATCTCGTAACTCAGACATTCCTTTATTCAACATGAAACTTTTATTGTTCCTTCACACCACTATATTTAACTAAACTTTGTCTTTGGCCATAAATTCTTTGTCTCTCCCTCCCCATAAACATCACCAACCAATCAATCTCTAAATCCAGTAATTAAACATGAACCAATGACTATTGAATATTCTATGTGAGGACTCAAGCAGAATTTACCTTGCCTTTGTTTTAGTGAATTTTTATATTAAATAACACCATGCAGATCTCAAATGATAAAGCTTTGTTTATTGCTCATGGTTCCAGATTCAAAACAATTATGCTACCCACATGCCAGTAATTCATGGATCAAATATAAGGCGTGTCGTGGGAAAACCGCACTCTATGTGTGTGCGTAAAGTTTCGTCCCGGATCAGCCTGTGCAGTCCGCACAGTCTAATCCAGGATGACACTTCCTGTATACAGTGGATTTATGTTTAGAAGAGACTTCCTTGAAACAGAAAATACCATAAAAGCAGAAAGTGTCGTCCCGGATTAGCCTGTGCAGTCCACTTTACGCACTTGCATTAAGCCCGGTTTTCACACGACACGCGTCATACAGTTTACACATTGCTTGAACATGCTGTATTCTCTAATGTTTGTAGAATTCTAAGTCCAATACTCCATGGTGCTTGAGCTAAACTGAAGTATGAATGACAGATAAGTACTTGAAAAGAAATAAAGACAAGAGTTTCTGGAGTTTCTGTCATCAAAGCATTAAAGATATAAGTTTCAAGAAAGTCAGACACAGAATTTATATACACACTAAGATGTGTATTTACATTTTGAGAGCAAGACAAATGATGAGCAACAGCTGCCAGAGAACAGCGCAATCAACTATTAGAAGTGTATTAGTTTGTGTATTGTTTGAAAGTGCAATGATCATAAATCTGGCAAAATACCAAGCTAAATTATGGCATTCAATTCATCAAGTTGATAATAATGTTATAGTTTACTCAAAGTTTCAAGATAAGAGCTTATGTTGTTTTGAAGTTAAAGGACTTATGAACTAATATTTATTCTGGAAATCTAAGTGAAAAAGGAGCATAAGTGTGTTACACATACAAAATGGAGTTATGGGTATTGTTGCGACTAATGATGGAGTTAATGACAAAGATATATTCAAAGTTTCAAGTGAATACCTTATGTATTTTTGAAATTATAAGACTTTTCAATAAAAACTTTAACCTAAA